>OX344796.1:21739998-22339998 GCA_947034925.1 Eudemis profundana | reverse complement strand
AACCTGTCAGTCCGTGACGAAATGTATGGAGTTTGACACTAATCGCCAGTTCTGTGACGACCTGCTAACTGTCAGTTAAGAACGCACTTTAAATAAAAAAGCCCACGTGCGACGACGCGGAGAAGCGGACACGGTGGAGCACATACCCCCGCGCGCCGCCGCCGTCGTTTCACGCTGTTTCGCGACGCTCGCTATCTGAATATCGCTGACGCACGCAGCGTGCTCTCATTGGTTAATTGCTATTGTAAACAATCCAACAATATTGTTGTTGCCCTGTTTTATTACATTGTTGGTAATGTACTCCCAATACCAACCAGCTTTCCGAGTAGTGGTGTGACATTTTTTTTATGATACTTTCCGTACAAACATGTAAGATGTTCTTTCTCGCCTATTCCTTTAGAACGGTCGTTGTTGCATAAGCCATTCAAAAATATTGCGGGTTTGCGTCAATAATTTTAACATATTAAGCTTTAAAGTAAATCAATATTGTCTCTAACTCTCATCGTATTACTAATTTTGACGTTCTAATTATTTGCCTCATAAGTTGGAAGCAAAAATGGGAAAAGAAAGTATACATAAGAGCTTTGAAAAAAGCTAACCGACCATGTGACGCGCCATAAAATCCACTAATGACACCTTCTGATTGCACCACACATTTGCATGAGTTTGCCGTGCGGTCGCCTCGCTATACTCGTTATGCAAAAGGGATGAACCACAGTGTCCCTTGACAGCGCTAATTAGTGGCCACCCTGTATGTCTTGTGCAGACCTTTGCCTACATGAATACTGAAGCGACTGAGACGAATTTATGTTTGCCTAGTTGTGCGAGCATTAATGAAATTCGAACATGATTTAACGATGTAGGTAACTTCGAAAGCTGCTGATTGAGTGATTTTGTGAGTAAAGAAAATTTAGGCATGTTGGTCCACACAAATTGCATAAGTAATTTATTAAATTTTATTAGCATTAGCATAGATAGACACACAATTTCACACTTCTAGCACAAAATAATATGTATAATGAAACTCTGAGTAAAACCACAGAATAAGAATTAGTACTAGGTACGCACAGAAGCCTCTCTCCCTAACAAAACTGCCGTTCGTGTCGGACGCCCAGACGGAGCTGACCCGCATCCCACCGTCTCTCTCTATCGCATAACGCGTGCTCTTTATTTCCACCCTAGAGTGGCGTATTTAACAATAATAACTGCGCAACGGAGTCGTGGAATCAGTCAGTCCTGGTAAAACAAAGGTTTTGGGCCATTTAATGAAAAAAATAACATATCTAGGGGTCAATTGTAGAAACAATTTACCTTTTACTTTTTGGTCTGATCATGGTGTGTATTAAGTACCTATACCATTTTACTCAGAATCATGAGCACTTTTCATTTAAGAAAAAAAAAAGTTGTCCCAACTTTTCCGTACAAATTTTGAATCTCAGGTTAGTTACACCCAAACTATATATATAGGGGAAAATTGTAACGAAATTGAGATTTTTTGTATGAGATTCGTTACGATTTTCCCCTATATTCAGTTCGGGCGTAACGAAACTGAGATTCAAAATTTGTACGGAAACGTTGGAACATTTGGGACAACTTTTTTTATTTCATAAATGAAAAGTGCTCATGATTCTGAGTGAAATGGTACATACACACACACAACCACACATAAATGAAGCACACACAGAAATGAACAAACAATTAAACTTTTACATATATAGATACAAGAAATCAAAGTACATAGAAAAATTAAATGGCACTCACCTGTGAACAGACCGGGAATCGAACCGGTACCTCTGGATTTCCGGCCCAGCGACTCAACCACTCGTCCACCGTAACACCCAGTAAACACCCTCAATGGTGCCATCTACTTTGACTTCCATACCATTCTATTTTAATAGGACTTTAACCTAAACCAACCGCATTAAAAACCAATGAATAAACAACATGTTTCTTTCATATAAAGTAATTAAACTTTTGTTCAATAACTTTTAAAAGTTATGTAATCTTGAGAATTTTTCTTTTTCATACCAATGAAATAGTATTTTCAATACGTTAACATAAGTCTAATTGACGTAGCTTGTCACGCTACAAACATAATTAACATCGCAATAAATTACGGTTTCAAATAAACTTTAAAGTGTACTAAAACATAAGTTATTTTTAAATGTCGCTGAACAAAATTGTTGTTCAGTCTGAGGAATACAACCTTAGTTTTAATTATTGATTCATAGTACAGGCAACACGTTGTATATTATATTACACTCACTTTATATCTACAAACATTACATCCAAATATACAGTTCCAGACTTGTTTAAACTAATTAATGTTAATGAAATCAATATCTCCGAATAATCATATTAATTGAGGGGTACATGACATTTATTTTAATAGGCAATCATTGTTTTAAGTAACCGACTTCATATGAGCCTATTCGACGACTAACGCACTAGTTATTGTAGAAAATACCCAAATCACTGTAGGTAGATGTGCCTATATGTAGAATTAGGTAAAGGACATTTTATTTTTATTTATTTTGTACTCTAGTTTAATTTTTTGTAATCATTTGCATGCTTGTACTGGCTGAATACATGGATCTATTCATTATATTTAACCCGGCGGGAGTGTGGTGCCGTAAAGTTACTTAGAGCGTGTGGTGGGGTGTGACATACCCCAGTACAAAAATCCAAATTAACTTAGTTTCCCGCCAAAATTATATATAGGGATTAGGTTAGTATAAAAAAATATAAAAATAATTCAAATTCTTAATACATTTTATTATTTCACTAAAGAGATGTGAAACACTGGTTTCGGTAACAAAAATAAACGTACTCATCACTAATATAAAAAAAAGAAATCAAATATTTTTGAAACTTGAAAAATCTCTTTAAGTTTTAAAGAACAAGAGATCTACAATGAAATAAAAATATTAAAACTTGGATAATAACATAGGAACATCTTAGTTATTTGCATTGGATCAGTACATTTTTTGCTAGGAAAATTGACATTGTCTGATACTTTGAATGAACTTAATTTGTCTAATGAGTTGTTTAAACCCCATTAAACATTCTCACAAGTCGTTTTTCATCAGCTTTCAGGGATTTTTTTAAATCTAAAACCTCTAAATTAATCATAAATAGTTTAATTATAAGAAGAAAAACAATAGGAAAAAGTATACACGGACTATGTGGCGGGGTGTGACATACCCCACGGACGTTTGAGTGCGTGTACTTCAAATGCTAATCAGTGCAACACTGAGATCACGTCCTAATTTCCTCCTGCAACCCCTTAACTCCAGCTACACGAAGCCGCGAAATTGTAGTTTTAATGTACAAAAAAATATACCTAAGTAACTTATAGTTGGGGTATGCTACACCCCACCACACTCCCGCCGGGTTAACCCCATTGTACTGTTCTGTAACCTTGGCAAATAAATATATGAATTTTATAATATTAGACGAGTTCCCTCGATTTCTTTAAGGTTTCATCATCAGATCCAGACCCGGTTTAAATGGAACTAAATGGAAACTCCCCTTTCAAACAAACAAAAAAAATTCCAAATCGGTCCAGCCGTCTTCGAATAATCAGGGAACACCTACATAAAAAAATGCTCTTTGTTTTAAACTCTGTTAAAAATGAAAAGACATTAACGAGCTACTATAGAAGTACCCAAATAGCTTTATGTGTTCCTATTACATTTCGTTCCCTCGATTCCTCTAAGATCCCATCATCAAGTCCTGATTTGGTTGGAATGTGACCACGTCGGAGGATTACCCTTTCAACATTTTTTCTTCAAATCGGTCCATCGTGTAACAAACATACAAAAAAGCAACATACAGACGAATTGAAAACCGTGCTTCTTTTAGAAACCAGTTATAAGGAAAGTACCTATAGATAATATTTTTTATGATAAATTCACTTAATCCTTTATTTTGTTTAATAACTGTTCCGAATTAATAGGGCTATTCTGAATCGATCCAGATAGCGCCCGCAACTCGGTGACAGCAATTAGCATTGGACCCTTTATCTCCATTGTTAGCTTTGAGTTATGATCGCTTCGTTATCGTCACAGTCGGGGTATTTGTCGACGTGTTACAGGGCTAGTGAGGCAGTAGTCACTCATCAAAGATTACAATGCCGTTAGCGCAAGCGTTAGCGTAGCCGATATTGCTATATTGTATTCTCCGTGTGTACCTAAAAGGACTTATAAGAGACGGTACCCGAAAATACTGGCATGTGTTTCAAAGAACGGCTGCTTTGCTGAACGGCTGTAACTCGATTGCACATCTCTCTTTGCTTTTACTTAGTATTGGTACTCTTTTTTATCAGAATTAAACTGTCTTTTGCTAGTCTATTTTTGTATGTCTAACCAGATGTCACAAAATATGATTAATATCGAGGTTTGAACTATATGTAGTTATCACATCGCACTACAAAGCTATTGTATTTTCTGTAAAGAATTGTTTTGTCCGCCTAGTAAGCTAGAGATCTATTTATTTAAACTTTATTGCACAGTAACAAAGAAGTACGAAAGGTGGACTTTATGCCTTTTCGATACTAATAATCATTTTGTAACTTGTTAAGTTGCTACGTCTGCCAGTTCAACTTATGGGTTGTGTCTTCTGGTGCGTGGTCATATTGTCATTTTATTATTATAGCAAACTAAAATAATTTACAGTTTGCCTTGCCTAAAATCCCTCCGGTCGACTCTGACCACTTCCTAATTCGTCCATTTCCAAAGTTATCCAGTTCCTAATTGGTCCTCTTCGTAACTTGTCCACTTCCAAAGTTGTCCACTTCCTAACTTGTCCACTCCCAAAGTTGCCCACGGTATCTACCTCCCAAGTTGTCTTAGGCTTAAAAACTATATATTTTTCATTTTATATTTCATATTTAATGGACTATCCAGTAAAATTAAAACCTTGACACACAAATTATTACGGATAGTAAGTAACCTAAATAATATTAATTCTACGTTCCGTCGGATTCTTGTTTCTTGTAGGAACTTGTAAATAATATATATTTTTTGTAAATATTTCGTTTTAAATAAGGTGTGAAATTTTAATATTATAAATACACAAATGAAACCACGGTATTTGCATAGTTTCATTTAATATTGAAATTCCGACGAAACAGGAATACGACGAATAAGGAACACATCGTTTGATGAATGGTCGCGTTCGGCGAAAGATACATTTACCTTACCAATAGGTAAGCTAAACGTAGCTTAGGAATGGACTAAATAGGAAGTGGACAGCTTAGGATTGGACTAAATAGGAAGTGGACGAATACGGAACATAACAAGAAACAATTTAGGAAAAGGACCTTGTAGGAATGGACGAATTAGGAAGTGGTCAGAGTCGACCGGAGGGCATAAAATAGCCTTACTTATTAAAACATGTATGTATAGGAAAAAATCTGAAAACTATAAATTTGTAATGCAATCATAAAAAACCGGGCAAGTGCGAGTCGGATTCGCGAACCGAGAGTTCCGTACAAACTCGTCAGTAGATACGTGGATAATTTAAGATAATCTGTGTGGTGGGACAAACTTAACTTTGCTCTTGAAAAACTGTTGCCCCTATACATCGACATAGTCCTATGTCCCGGTTAGTTTAGTAGAAGCAAGTAAATTTGTCTTACAATTTTTGCAAATTTCTAAAAAACGTTGTAAGTTAGGAAAATCGTTTTATTTTTCCTGTAATATTTAGGATGATATTAATAATCGGTAATTATTACAAATTTTTCTATTCAGTAACTTCGGAGATGAAATAGGGATTGGTATTTTTTTAACATTTTTTGTATTAAATCAAAAACTTCATGTCTATGAAAAAAAATTAAAGTAGATAGGTACTATCTAAATAATCCTTTGATACCTCATTTATCTATATCATTATTTAGATAGTATCGTGAAGTATAGCGCATGTGATTAAATTCAGTTGTGTGGAATTTATTTTGTGCAGAATCGTGAATAGGAAGAAACAATAATGGCATAAACCTAATATAATCCCTTTTGGTTACAAAGATTTTCTATTATGGTACCATACCAATTCTCAAAGATGAATCTTTTTTTACTACCCATTTCACTTGAAAACGATATCTCACAAGTTCTACTAGCATTATGTAATCAACATTAACATAATTATCCGGACGCGACCCTCCCACGTTCACCCCTCTTTCTCCACGTATAATGGCGAATCATACGTTTCTGCGTATCGTGAATGAGATTAGTTTATTCATTACAGGGTTCGTCACAATAGCTTTACTTAAGACTTTCTTTAACTTTCCCAAGTTCCATATCAAGCTAAAGATATTTCAGTTAAAAGTTCGCCAGGAAATTTCACTGAAAATAACTCTTGAAATGCAAGTTTAGCAATTAAATAGCTTACTAAGCTCAGCTATGTGAACTTTTTGAGTATGCAGATGTAGTAGCATTACATCTTATCAATACTTATCTGTTCATACTGAGAGTAGGTATATAAGTACTACATCTATAAATAGTACTACTAAATCATTTATTTGCAAAAAAAAGCCAATCTACAATAAAAAAAAAAATCCGCAACATGCTTCGTCAACTTCTAAAGTATAGGTACAAAATAATGTCTCCAACACGGCTCGTCTATAATAACAATGGACCTTAAACCAAAACAAAATACAAATCCGCAACACGCTTCGTCAACACTGCCTGACTGTATAAATAGTTAAAACAAAAAAAAAGAAAAGAAACGAGGTCCGAATTAGGGTGTAGTTTTATTTTATATAGGGTCTACTAAAATAAAATGCCCCCGGGCCTTTCCAACTTATCTATTCTTCGATGTTTTTTATTGATATTTCATAGTATTTATTCATTAGCAATGAGTGTTGATTAGAATCTTTTTGTTTAAGTAATAATAGTGTGAAAAATTCCTTATAAATTCCTCGGAAATTTTAGTCAAGTCGGGTAAATCAGGAAAGTTTGTCGACTATCTTATCTGAGCTTATATTTGGTTATAAAAATATATGAACATGTTTTAATCATATTCCCATTCTCCTTAGTCTCGTTTAATCTGTGGTCCATTTAGTAAACATATTATCTTAATAAACGTTGACACACGTGTTCTTGAAGCGAAATATCTAAACTCTAAAGTCAAACAAACAGCGTCGTTTGAACATCTCACTTCCTGCCAGGTACCGCGCACTTGGTTTAAATTTAATATGTTCAGACATTTTCAAATAAAATCATGTATCTTCGCCGTCTGCTAGTTTCTAGCAAATTTGAATTTCATGAGGAGAAGTTACGTTTCACCCGGCTCGAACATTAAATAACTTGCTAAGCAAACGAATAACTTTCATGTTCGGTTGATAGTCCGCTTCATGATACATTGGCTAAACGATGTGACTAAAATTATAAGCCGAAATCGGTTTAGGTTTCCAACTTGTTTACTAGATTAAGGAGCAACCTGGACAGAGAAGTTAAAATTTACGGATAGGATATTTATTACCTTTAGTTTGTATTTAATTTATAGTTTTAGTTCTTATTGTTATTGTTTTATTTAATTTTTATTATTTATTAAATGAGTTTATTCGGATAGATTTGATGTAAATTGAAATTTTTGTTTCTTAGTTTAGTAAAGTAGTTGTTTATACACGCACGCATTCTTTTCGTCAAACCTCTGCTATACAGAAAGTATAATTATCATGTATGAGGCGACATACGCGTATTTTTATTACGCATACTTTTTTTTGTATGTTTTACCCGTTTACGGGACAATGGTGTCCCGGACATTTGGAAGGCGTGCGCGGAGTCGAAGACAACGCGTAGAGGCCCTTTCGATAATTTAATAAAAGGCAAATGGTACACCCAACAGATGCTATCTCTCTCCGACGTCCGTGTCATGGGATGCATACAGAGACAACCCTCGCTAGATGCAAGGACTATAGTGCTTTGATGGGAGCTAAATTTGCTGGGCTATGGAGGTGGAAATATGGACAGGAACCTGGGCTATTGTTTGAGATATGACGGCGTCTGTCACGAAAAAGTGTCTCATAGCTACACGTATGCGTACATACTGTAGAGACCTGGCTGTCTCTACGGGAGAATTATGAATATAATTCAAATAGCTGTAATATAAAATATTGAGACAGTTCTCATCTGAGCGCCGCCATAGAAACATCATGTAATATCTCGGAATAAAACCAATTCTAAATCGTCAAGTGCCTGTTTACTTCAACACGCCACCGGTTAGACTCTCACATGGTGGAGGTTGGGTCTTCTTCAACGAGAAGAAGGAAGATTCTGTACCGCGCGCGAGCATCATGAAGAGTTGTCAGCGTGCATCTGGAGCACGTCGAGAGGCGGCCAGAGGAGAGTTCGTGGCGCGCTATGCTATGGGCGGACAATACATAGATTTTAGATAGGACTACAACTCACAAGACCTATACAGCGTGTAAATTTTATACGAGTGTATATTTTACCCAGCTATAGTATCCGATCATACGACTCTTATGGGATAATAATTTTGTTAATTCGTGTTATTAATTAGGCGTTATGATTTTTTTAATGTCCGACCGAGCAGCAATGGATGCAATCCAACTTAGTTTGACATAATAAGTAAGTAATTAACTGTTTGTTTGCTTTATTTTTTATGTTTTTTTGTAATAATTCCTAAATAATTTTTGAAATCGCTTGATCAAATTTAATTTTGGTTTTGTAGCTTGATTCTGGAAAGATTGTTCAAGTTAATTATAATTATGCAGTACTTAATCACTAAGGTACTCACTGAATGTACGAGCCAATGCAAATACGTTAGTTCTCATGCCATTACGACTCCTGAATCTTAATTTCGCTATCAAACTACTTACCAGTTTATCCATCATTAAACTTTACAAAAAAGTGGTGATGGTAAAGTAGGTTTCTGATTTATTCCCCTGTTTAACTTTATTTAAATTGAACACCGCATTTATCAATAAACGACTGACGTTGACTGTCGGACACTTCTTTCATTGTCTATTTTTTGATAACATTATTGCTCTACAAATTTGAGGGAACAAAAAGGTTGAATTAGAATAAAACGAAAGCATAAACGAACAACATATCGAAGGAGTTCAGTAATTTACTTTGCGATCTTAATATCACTAAGTAAAGAAATAAAAACTTAGTGATGTTTTACCGATACAAATTTTTAGTCTCTGGTTTCTGTTTTCCTGTGGTTTTCCTGACATAATTTGCCATGTTGCCGTCAGTGATCAAAATAATTGTTGAAAATGCCGCGACCGCCGAGTTTTCCTCCTAATGCACCTGCGAATATTATTTTGATCTACGGCGAAGGTCAAAAAAGCGGCCGAGGAGCTTTAGAGATGTACAGAGAGCGTTTTCTGAACAGGCGAACTCCGCGAAACGCACGAATAATCGTTAATGCTCTTCAGCATATTCGCGTAACCAGTGAATAGTACGGTTTAGCCATCGAAGATGGCCTGCTCGCTTCCCAGACGTGTCACTATTGGACTTTTTACCATGGGAGGCTGTGAAAAGTGAAGTTTACTCACAACCTCGAACAATAGTGGAGCAGCTAAAATATAAATGAATACCGGTATGATATGACATTTGGGTACGTAAATTGATATGGAATTAATTAATTATTATGTATGAAAAAAATTAAGGATTTTCCTAACGAAAGCCATGATTAGACGTAGATTAGATTAGATTTATTTATTTCATAATATAAAAATACAGTATAAATTACACAATGTCAATTTACATGATATGTAAATAAGTTCCCTAGATGCGATACTAAAATATACGCCCGTATAAAATTTATAATACAAACCGTTTTTAGCTAGGTACACTGACCTTGGTTCGAGTACCCCAGTATACCAACGTTTTACTCCCATGGTGCTGAGGCTGGGCCACCTACCACCATGCAGTCCAACCATTGTTACAGCCTTAAAGGCTAGCAGTGTACAAGCAAAAAAAATGCAGTATGAACAATCGGAGGGGATGCAATAATATCATATAGGTACTATCCTTTTAATGGTCTGCCACCAATAAAACCATCTTGAAAAATTATATTCATAGACTTGAAATATTTTTGTACGAGTCTTTAGTCTTCATAATGTAAGCCTTTTATCTTAATGGTTCCCTTTCAATCTTTTATCAAACCACAGATCAGATTTTAGTAACGAGATATTGTCTAAGTTTTTTCTGATATAATTTTATACAATTTCAATTTGAGCAATGGATTTAATTTCATGAAGCCATTATTTTTACTTTCTTTTGGAAATTTTTACTCAACTGCAGCGAAGCCCAAAAGGAGGATTTATGTATCCTATGTCCGCTCGTAACTATTCAATGACACACCCGATTTTGATCAATGATACATAATTAGATTCGTCTTGATGGCCCGAGTGTCACTGGGTGCATAACATTCGAAAAAAGTGACGGATTTATGCACTTTAATGCGCGGTATTTTTTGCACCGCAGTCGGGTTTTCTTTTACTGATTTAGTAAGCGAGCTTCCCGGGCTTTGTATGGACCATAACACTCAATAGTAAATTGTGCACCGAGGGTAGAAAGAAGGCGATTACTAACGAGAGTCTATTAGCTTTTAATGGCTCTAGTTTGTAATCCCCTTACTGCCCGTGATACCCACAATGTTTTTCATCACATTTGCGAGGAAAAAAATGAGACAAAAATATGACAAAAATCAAATTATTTACTGTCAACTTTTTCAATATAGTTTTCCACAGATAATGCTAAGAACTGCGTTTAGTTTTCAAACTTGACAGGCAATTCCGCCAGATTGTACCGATTTTCAAAATAAAATTTTAAACTACATTAATTTAATTGCATTAAAATAATTGCAAAAATTACTGAAATAATAGTAAAATATACCATATAAGTTTTATATAGGTACACTAAAATTGGTTTTGTAGCCAAGGTTTGAAGATGTGAAAAAAGCCTTGGCTATTTGAAACCACCTCAGTCTGAAATGACGTACAGGTAGGTTTTATATTTTAAAACTAAACTCACAACTCCCTCGGGAGTTATAGATTTTCATACAGTTTTTCCTTCCGTGGGAGTTCTAGATTTTTATAACCCACGGGAGGTAAATCGGCTCGAGTTGGTCTATAAGCTCCCGTGTTATTATAACACCTTTTACGAGCATGTTTAATGAAAAAAATATTCTTACACGCACATTTTATATATACGTAAGTATGTAGGTACCAGTAGCGTGGCGTCTAAAGAACTCGATCCCTAGCGGCTTGCCTAATATCAGGCATTTGAGCACCTTATTCTACAACTCAAGGAAAATGTACGCCAGATCTGCACCTGCTTGCACAAGGATATTTTTTACACCACGCCACTGGTAGGTACTTATTTTTTTATCCAGCCGTTATTCCCAATCACTCATATAATACATCCGGCAAACGTAAGCCGATCATCAGAGTAAAACGGCCAACATCAAGCAGTGGAAAACGTAAATAAATGCCCGATGAATATTGGAGGAGACCTAAAAATACCAAAAGTTACTAACAACATTTTCAACCGCAATTGAAATTCAAACTACTGTTAACAAAATGTTATCTTAACACATTTAATCAATCCCACAGAATTCGGAAGTTCGCGGCACAAATTACATTTCAATTTTGAATTATTCATGGCCCATTCTACTATTTCCGACCGTTACAAATCTATGTGCTGATTCTATTGATGTTCATGATAAGCGCTAACTAATTTATGTGGTGGTAAGCATTTTATTTAACGTGGTTTATGCATTTACTTGGTTTGTTTGTTTTGTTCTAAGCCGTAGTAGGTCAACTTATTAGATAGATAAGTACAATCGAAAACCAGAGAGATATGAAGGGGAACATGACTAATCACGATGCCCAGATATCTCCATCCATCACTATCGAAACGTGATGTGTCATACTTCCAACCCTCATTCCGTATCTGTGATTGAGAGCCTATGAATATCAGGAGCGGTATACATATTTATGGATAGTGAGGAGTTTTATTTTATATCTAACTTGTATACCAATAGTTGCTTGGCTTGAACTAAAATGCGTAGGCATATGAAAATACGAAACTGAACAACGTCGCGACGTTAAAGCTAAATCTATGTGTTTATAGAAAAAGATTATCTTAATATATAGGTATCAAACACTGGCATTTTCCCGCGGCTTCGCCCGCGGTGTTCCCGTTATTGTCCCAAAGGAACTCTTTACCGGGATATAAAGTCCTATATTTCAATCCAGGACTTGGTCTACTTAGATGCCAAATTTCAGCTTGATCCATCCGGTTGTTACCCCGTTGTGAGGTAACAAACCTCCAAATATCCAAACATCTTCACAAACTTTCACATTTATAATATTATATAGTGGGATGGGATTGCTTTACCTAACCTGTAAGACAGTGATCAAGTACATTCGGATTTTTAATTCGGTTTTATAACGTTTAACCACCTTGTTCAACTGTAGTAAAAGAGTGAAGCTTTTTAGTTGTTAACATAGGCAAGAAGAAAAAGAGAGATGTGTGTAGTTGCTTTAGTCTTTAGATTTTTTCTTTTTATTTTAATTTTATTGAAAAATCCTCTTCTGCGATATATATGAGATTACGAAATTAAGTAAAACAAAGGAATTTAATTTCATAAGTAGGCCGCGCGGATACATTTTTTTTAATTACGTCACTAAATCATCGTCATTAAATGTTTTCACACAGGGTAGTATAGTACCGATATTAAAGTCGTAAACTCTCAAATAAAGCTGCAAAAACTTCGTCAAACAAAACGCAACGTGGTGTTTGGTGAGCCGTTAACGACAGCTTTTTACAGCAAAAAAGTTCCAACAAGCCTCGCACGTAAATACGTAACATAATATTTTAATCTGCAGCAATGTCAGTATTTATGTTTGTATGTCACTCGTATACTTGTATCGTATGCAAATATATTAGGGGCCCGGCGTTATTAAAAACTGGAAAATTCACGCAGATTAATACTGTACGTCACGCACGGAATATACTTCATAAGGTTCGGTATGCATTCCTAGTATTTACAATACTTGTTCTTGAAATATATCTCTTTATTGTGACTGTCCGACTCATTTATTAGCTACGATTACTATAGGTATGATCTGGATATTAATTTCAGAATAATTACCCTTTATTTTTTCTTAGAGCTACATTGCGTAAGTATTCGTGCCTAATCATGCGCTTAGCATTGGTAATGTCATGTTTTTCCTAATTTATAAGAGGAGTCAAGTACGGTGCGGCTTAAAAATAACAGAATTATTAAAATACAGCACAGATAAATAAACGAAAGTACGAAGCGATTTCCTAAAATGAGATTATTTGCCCGAGTTTAATCTCACAAAAAATTATATATAGCTAGGTACCGTGGATATTTCAGTTAGGTATGGAAAATCAAAAGTACATGGGTGTTTTGCGAGCTTAGTACTTCAAGTATTTTAACCCAATATTTTTACCTAGTATTTTATTCATCATATTAAAACGCTAAGTCTCTGTTATGTTATTTGCCCTACCTGTTATGGTTAATCCCGAAGGAGATTATTTTCGAAATAATGTTTTTGATTAGGAAATTTAACTTCAGATTACGAGCGGTACGTGTTCCGAATAAACGTGGAACAGTCAAAAATATCGTTTAATTGAGTTTTTTGGGCATGATTGTTGTTTTTAACCCCCGACGGAAAACGAGGGGTGTTATAAGTTTTACTTGTGTATCTGTTTGTGGCATCGTAGCTCCCAAACGGGTGTACCGATTTTTTGTTCTTAATTCTTAGCATGCATCTTTGCCTGTTAAGGTCGTCGAGGCTGTAATAATAATAGACGACACGTTTAGCCTAGTAGAAGTGACACCGCCCACGAAGCTAGAGCTCCCGGGTTCAAATCCTGGTAAGGGCAAATATTTGTGTGATGAGCATAAGTATTTGTTCATGAGTCATGGATGTTTTCTATCTATTTAAGTACTTATTAATCTATGTACGTATGTATATCGTCATCTAATACCCATAGTACAAGCATTGCTTAGTTTGGGACTAGATCGATTTGTGTAAGATTGTCCTGCATTTATTTACTACATTAAATAGGTAGGTAGATACCTCACCTTTTTTAGGGTTCAGTACCCAAAGGGTGCCAACGGAACCCTATTACTAAGACTCCGCTGTCCGACTGTCCGTCCGTCACAGGGCTCTATCTTTTGAACCGTACCAGATACAAACTTGAAATTTTCACAAAAATGTGTATTTCTATTGTCGCATAATAATTTAAATAATAAAAAAAGAAAATTAAATCCAGAATTAAAGGTCCCATACAAAAAACGTGTTTTTATTGGCGTTTTTTGTTCGATTTTAATAATAGTAATAGATAGATATTTGATATATTCACAGAATGTGTATTTCTATTGCCACTATAACAACAAATAATAAAAATAAAATAAAGTTAAAATAAAAAGGGGTCGATACAATAAACGTGCTTTTTGGCGTCTTTTTGCTCGACAGTGGTACGGCATCCTTCGTGTGCGAATCCGACTCGCTTTTGGCCGGTTTTTTATATTTTCACGACTGTTGCCCCACAAATCGATGCAAGTTTTTCTGTGTAATTTCAGGTAGGTACCTATGATATTATAACAAAACAGGACGTTTGCACGACAAATCATCATGTATTTGTATCGATATTTCGAATGCGTCGTAACGTTTATGGTCGGGCTAATACAATATATAGGTTATCAGTGTTATCACGTTCCCTGTCCTGATGCCCCCAATGTGGGGTCAAGAAGGTTTTTTTCAGGAGTCCGTGTTTCTACTGTGGGGTAGATATGAGGCCGAGCGTGGACTGGAAATTTTCGCGGCGGCGTGGCCTTGGATATTATACACCCAAACCAAATAATTAAACTCGCCTTCGGCTCATTTCATAAAACCACACTCGTATTTAAAAGCCCCTCATTATGTACTAGTTGCATAAACTACTATTACGGTTAAACTGTTGCAATAATTAACAATAGTTCTGTAATATGCTGCATAAAACAATTCATCAATGTGTCACCTGCAAAAAGTGTACAAGTCAAACAGATAACTGAAAGCTGCTTATTGCTGCTTATTCGTACCTAAAACGTAATATACAGGAAAATAAAGGCACGTAAACATTATGTAACACTGAATAACTTCCTATTAGTATTTCTAATTAAAATATTTCCGGTAAGACCACGCGGTAAAGGACCATTATTAACGATCCCTCCCACGAAGGGTATTTGCGTTGGTGCCTTAATAAGCGCCCGATTATCACCAAAGTTCGACAAACATGCCCACCTGCCCTTATTGTTCCCGCGCCCTTAAATTCAGCCCCTTTGTTGTGAAGTTGCTGAGATAATGGTAATCTCTTATCTTATATAGAATATAATTTATCCGTTTTTCTCTCATTTGTGGACAGGGAAAAGCGTTATTCAAAATTCTCGCCGGCGGTTTAATTATCTTTAAATAAACTTTCCTTAAATGTAGGGTACTTGTGCATTTTTATTTATTTTATGCCACACCTGGTCATAAAGTGACTTTCAAAAAGCCGCTTTCTGGCCAAGTGTAGACATAAAATGATGTACACAACACGGGAGGTAATAAAGAAAGCCCTCAATCGCATATTTACTTCCCTCGCTTGCAGCTCGGGCCGCAAACATCTGCGATCTCGGCCTTTCTTTGTATTACCACCCTAGTTGTGTAATGTACTATTATTATATCCTAGAAAAGTGTTTTCACAATAAGGCTAACTCATTGATATTTTCTTCCTTCTTTTTAATAAATAAATTACTTTCCTAAGAAAACATGAATCCATCAACAAAAGAATGTAATAGGTATTAATAAATTAAAACTATGGAAAAACATTACAAAGAGCCGCAATATTTTTTTATAATATTGAGCAATATCAAAAAGGAGGTAATTTTAATGGAAAATACCTTATAACATTAAATATTTTACTTACATCGGAAATTCACTGTTTGTTACGCGTATAAAATGCTGCTCTGCCTATATCCTCCTAAGGCCCAAGGTCCTACCTTTAGGACTAATTATCATTGTTATTCAGACCCAGCTCCTTCAACTGTTGGGTAGTCATAGCGTACCATGGTCCTACCATTAGGACTTTTATTGAATATAATTCAAGAATTATAGAAAGCCCATGGTCTTCTCTGTAGCACTTATTCAAATAAAATCAATTACCCAAAAAGCTATCAATAAATTAATTACAAACACGCCCAAAAACTATTGGTACTATACATACAAGTAAAATAAAATTTAAAAAAGTTTCTTAAATGCTTGGCTCTGAGTTAGTATTTATAAGACAATAGTACTACTGATAGGACCATGGTTCACAGTCAGTATGAGCGTTATTTTGCTTTAGGCCTTAGTAGGATATTTTAGACAAGTTCTTTTACAGAGTAATAACTAGGTACATTGCATCAAAACAACTTTGACGAATGCACTTGAATAGGTAATATCTTGAAAGTTTCTATGAAAATGTATTCGAAATAAAATGCAAAACCACCAAGCAGTACTAGCCAAACAAACCTACTTCCTTATCCCCCGAGAATTGCCGAGATAATATTAAATATCTAGACATACACACAACTTACGGAAAACAGATCTTCATTAGCACGAAATCCTAATAACAATTATGCGACATATTTATTTATAATTCTTCACTGATAACAATAATATCTTGATATTATTTATTTTTATCGTTAATTTTTTTAACCCCCTCATCAGGAACATTTTCAGAAATCCTTTCATTGTGCACTTTTGTTATATAGGTACTCACGCCGCTTTTAGGTTAAACGGTGGTGGTGGTGGTGATGATGATGATGATGATTATGATGGGCCAACGGAGGGGTTTGGATTAAGGGATGAGTTCTACAATAAAAACTACCCTATGTCAATTCTTGAATCTTATTATCGGAAATTACCTGCATACCAAAGGACATTGCATAGATATAGAATGTATTAAGACGTATCTGTGACTTTAGCTTTGTCTTTTACGCTCATGTGAGAAGTAGTCTTAAGAAAGAACGAGATAAACATGTTATTTTCCTGGGTACAAAACAACTGAATTTAATTTTTCTTTTTTACAATGCAGTTCGTATAAGAAAGAACCGCGGAGTTTTATGGAATTACTATTTTTGTATACATTTGCGTAGACGGTGGTGCCACGGTCATAGGCCTTTTAGATTTTGACCAATTTTGTCTGACAAATACAGTTTTAAGGAAATTATACATTTTTCATAGTGGCGGCGGAAATTGTACACTAAAATTCCTTTTTAATTGATCTCAGATTTCCTTTTTTAAATTAAGTAATAAAAAATCCACCTGGAGAGAAAAAATAAAATTAAGTTTTTGGTATCGTTTTGGTTGTGACGCAATTTAATGACGATATTGGTACCAAACGTCGGCAGTCTCCTTCAAAAAATACGAAATTATTACGCGCACGCCAAAAAACAAATCATTTCGCAAGCTATGAGGTCAAACTCAAGATAAAAAAAAGAGATAGCAACTAGTTCTACCTTGTTTCGTCATTTCCGATTTAAACGTTTCAATTCGCTCCACAGGTACGCAATTTAAAAAAAAAACAGGTATATCACTTGAACAGTTCTTTAACAGGTGATCACGAAGAAAAACGAAAATCTTTCCGTTCTCGGGTGAATGACCGAAACCGGTATTCTATTCGGAACGGTTTCCGAGTCCTGGGAGTACCGCGTTCTGTATCTGACCCTTAATCGAGCCAGCTTCATCTAACTTGAGTCTCTTGAGGTGGTGATCGAGACTCTTCGCTATAAGATCGTTCGCCGAAATGACTTCGTAGCAACCGTCGAATCAACATCCATTTCATTTAATATTATTTCGGTTACGTTGGGTTTATCCAAGTTCAATGAATGTACAAAATCAATTGACCTTGATTTCCAGTTATGTACTATCTATTATAGACTGTGAACTGAAAGCAAACAGTCAGTGGAAGGCGATAAATCTCGCGAGGCGTGGATACGGCTGCTAAGAGCGCAATAAGGACTCTTTTTGCAAGAGGCTCTGTTTTGGAGCTCCGTGATGCTGCCGGATACATAAACTTAATATTGAAAATAAAAATACGAATATTTTGTTGCCAATGTAATGCGGGACTATCACCGAGAACTGGCGTATGAAAGTTTGATATCTTTTAATCTGTTGACAGCATAATATTCCACTTTATTCGAATGTACTTCACGGAGAAACTTGCAGGGTGACTTTAGCCTTTAGACATACTCCACCTCACAAACCTTCCCCACACCTCACCTACCTCATCTCCCACGTAGAGTTACTTCTCAGGAATTATCTAAGAAGCATATTTTTTATATTAAAAATTGAAAAGAATATTTTGATTTACTAACAAAATCTAAGAATTAACAAATCAAAAAGTTTCATACTGTACACCCATCACCCATACGTAATAAATGACACACTGATTGGAGAGACAGGATATAATGATCCTTGGTTTATTAGGGCATCTCCTTTTTTCTCTGTATCTGTCTCTCTCTGCAAGTCCTTAACGCAAGGTTGGCATTCTGGTGGCACTCTTCGTAAATTAAAGAGGAACGTTTCAGAGAATTTTCATACAAAATTTCAGTAACCGATTTCTCCGGCCGTGACCACTTTCTGTATTTGAAACTTTATTAGTTCAATGGTACTCTTCTTTCTAATTCCACCAATAAGAAAAAAATATCGAAAAAATAACAAATATTCTAAGTAAATCCATTTCAAGATTAATACAATTTTGATCAAACCTTTATTTGTGTGAGTGTAGAGTATCGTATTATTGGGGGGCAAAGATTACTCGCGTCCGCAGGAAGATTACCTTAGATACCCTGCACGTGTCCCCTGGGTGGTGCTAAAGAGTAATCAACTTTGGCTGCTGCACTGCTCAAATACTATCTCAGAGCCTCGCAGCAACAGGAAACGTTCGAATACAAAACTATACCGTTAGAGACTTTTTAAAATGAGTTCCCAGACCAGAGACTTAGGTCCCTCAGTCAGAATCTGCCAGATAAACGTCGAGGGCATCAGCAGACCGAAATGCGAATACATTTCGAGACTTCTTATAGATTATAATATCGACATCCTTAATATTCACGAAACTCATACCAAAGACGATCAGGATATGGAAATCAGAGGGAAAATTCCTGGCTTCACACTTCTTAAAGCTTTAAACCACCGCAACTACGGCATCGCGACATACACCCGAACCAACCTAAACGATACCAGCGTTATTTACTCCGACGTTTCTGAACACAATTTCACCATCGTAGTACAGGTTGCAGAAGTCAAAATAGTAAACGTCTACAAACCTCCACTCGCTACTTGGGCAAACAACGGACCTCCTTCCTTCAAGCATCCGTGTATCTACACCGTGGACTTCAACAGTCATCACACGTCATGGCGCTACTCCACAAATGACATCAATGGTTTGACTTTGGCTCAGTGGGCAGAGTCGCTTAACCTTTTCCTCGTATTTGATGCCAAGGACAAAGGCACCTTCCACTCGACTCGCTGGAAAAAGGACTACAACCCGGATCTTACATTTGTCACCAAGGATGCTACAGGCAGACCCCTTCCGACTACCCGGGCTGTTCTCAAAGACTTTCCCAATAGCCAGCACAGGCCAGTGATCCTGGATGTGGGCATAAAGATACCTCTTGCAAATTCCATGCCTCTGCCCCGGTGGAACTTTCGACGTGCGAACCGGTTTCACTAACAATATAGACGCAGCAATTCGCTTTATTCCACCTAAAGCGGACAACTACGACCGATTCACTGGACTCCTGCTTTCTTCTGCAAAACGATACGTATGTAGAGGTTTCAGGAAGGAATATATCCCGGGATGGAATAGTGCTAGTAAAAATCTCTATAAAGAGTACCACAAAACGGGAGACTGCTCTATCGGGAATCGGGACAGAGCTGTTACTTACGTTGGATACTAACCGGACCACCAAATGGAAAGACATAGATCAATCAATGGATTTCAAGCGTTCAAGTCGTAAAGCGTGGAGTGTGTTAAATAAACTCACGGGGAAAATGACAACTCCACGTCCGACCTCTGCAGTACACCCAAATGAAATAGCTAACAGGTTAGTCTGTGTCTCTAGGGCAAAGGGCGACAAACTAGAGACCAAAAAAGTAAAAAAGAGTTTACAGACACTAAAGTCTAATCTTACGGAAGACCCGGAACTGGCAAAACCCTTTACGGCTGATGAAGTCCACCTCGCAGTCAAACGTCTACAAGCCGGAAAGGCTGCCGGTGCGGATGGAATCTACAACGAATTTTTGGTCAGACTGGGGCCGAACACTATCAAATGGCTGTCTCTTTTTTTCTCAGATGTTCTCAGTTCCAATAGACTCCCCAAGATGTTTAAGGAATCGAAGGTGATTGCTCTTTTAAAGCCAGGAAAAAGCGACAACGATCCCTGCAGCTATCGTCCTATTGCTCTGCTGAGTAACAGCTACAAACTTCTGGAGAAGCTAATTTACCAGCGAATAGCGCCTCTCATAGATCGCGTGGTTCCGGTGGAACAGGCGGGATTCCGAGCGGGACGGAGTTGCACAGATCAGGCCTTGTCTCTAACTACTCACCTGGAAAACGGCTTCCAGAACGGACTTAAATCTGGGGCGGTGTTTGTGGACTTAACTGCAGCCTATGACACAGTATGGAGAGAAGGATTACTGTTCAAGCTGCTGTCAGTAGTCCCTAGCTTGCCTATCTGGAGATTAGTCTCAAATATGCTCACCCAGCGGAGTTTTAGTGTGCATTTGGGTTCTCAGGTGAGCAACGCTAGAAAGCTGAACAATGGCCTGCCTCAGGGCTCGGTATTGGCTCCCATTTTATTCAACTTGTACATTCACGAGAAACTCGAGAAAATTTATCTGACGATATATGTCTCATAACACAGGCCAAGAATTTCGAGAATCTCGAATCAACGCTATCTGGCGATATGGAGACACTAGCTAAGTACTTCAGAATTTGGCGCCTAACACCGAGTACTAGCAAAACTGAGTCGTGTTGCTTCCACTTAAACAACCAACAAGCCAGGCGAGAGCTTAATGTACACTTGAACGGCTCAACACTAAAACACAACCCTACGCCCAAGTACCTAGGTGTCACGCTTGACCGCTCCCTGACATTTAAACCACACTTAACCGGCACAGCTCGTAAACTTCAAACCCGAAACAACATCGTCCATAAACTGAGCAGAACATCTTGGGGAGCTAGTGCCGAGGTGCTGCGCACTTCAGCGTTATCATTAGTGTACTCTACGGCCGAGTATTGTGCACCGGTTTGGCTGGGGAGTGCGCACACGTCTAAAGTAGATGTTGAACTAAATAAGGTCATGCGACTTATCTCCGGCACGCTCCAGTCAACTCCGTGTCATTGGCTCCCAGTGATTTGCCGAATCCCCCCGCCCGCCCTGAGGAGGAAAGGAGCTCTGCTAAGAGAAGCGAAGAAGATTCAGAATGACCCGAAACTTCCCATCCACTCGGAATTTTTGAATCCTGCCAAACACCGCCTAAAATCCAGAAACCCACCACACAGCATTGCAAAAAATCTGCTCGAAAGCGATTTTAACACTAAGCAGGAATGGTCGCGGTGTTGGAGTACCTTAATGACAGGCAAGCTGGGATCAGAGATAGCCCCCGGAGACAAAATTAGCGGGGCCGACCTACCTAGACGTGTTTGGTGCACACTTAACAGACTCCGCACTGGCCACGGTCGCTGCGCCCAATATAGGCATCGCTGCGGATGGGTCGCTTCTCCTGCTTGCGACTGCGGCGCCGAAGTGCAAACCATACCGCACATTATTGAGGACTGTCCTCTGACGCGGTACACAGGGGACCTGATCAATCTCAACGACGACGCCATCAAATGGCTAATGAATCTCAAACTGAATTTATAACCTGTATTCGACGTGTGATATGCCATACGATTAATAATAATCGTATTAGTGTAAACAAAAGGGCGGCATTTATTGACAACAGCTGTCAAAGCTGTTACGTTACAACACGATTGATCGAAAGATTATAATATCGAAGTACAAAATGAATATGATGATTTCATATAAAATTGATACACATAATGTCTAGAATGTAGAAAATCGATTGACTAAATAATTGGGAAACTATTATGTTTTTTTAAACCATGAAGGGACAAACGAGTAGACGACCCGTCTGATAGTAAATGGTAATCGCCGCGCCGCCCATAGATTATTTTATACAGAAAGTGAAGAAATTTTCTTTTTTGCAATGGTATAAGTAATATTGGTTAACAGGTTGCGTTGTGAATCAGTTTTACGCAGGTTTCGCCTCAAATAATCAAGTTTTTGATATCAATTTGGCAGTGATTTTCGGCGTTAGCTTTAGTTGATTTTTACGATTATTTGACATTTGAAAAAAATTGTCTTTGGTATAAAAGTTTTATGATTCTGGTGTTGCCTATGGTGGTGTTTATAAATAAAGTACGTTGGGATATATTAAAAAAAAAAGCTCTTAATTTGGCGAATCCGTTACGAATCAGGCGTTAAGACCTAAAAGGGACACAAGGAAAAGATGTAGACTGTTAACTATAATTGATTGAATCAGGCTGACTTGACTGTTGACAATAGAAACTCCACTTAATAATAAAAAAAAACTACAGACAAGAAGAAAAAACATAATTTCTTCAATCTGGAAAGAAATAAGGTAAAATTACAGAATTTTAGTCAAAATCGGTTTCTGGGCTTAATAGCCGGTTTTTATAACCTTTGCCAAATACAGACGGTTAACCGGTTTTTCGGTAGTTCCTGAGATATCTAACTGTGACAGACGGACAGACAGACAGAGTCGCATCATAAGGCATCCTTTTTACCATTTTGGTACGGAACCCTAAGTTTAACATGATATTAACGAAGTCGTATTTCGTTCGAGATGTGATACCTCTGCAAATTCAATCTGAACTCGGGCTAATTCACGCACGAATTTAGCCGAATTTCCTTGCGCTGGCTTTGGTTACATTACCATACGTTCACACAGCGCCAAAGCTTGTGGTTATGATTATTTACATAATTAGGACCCGAAACTAACTGCGCAAATGCAGTGGTTAAGCGGCTAAAATGTATAGAGGTTAAAAGGTGAGCTTGGTTTAAATTGAATGTGTAGATTTTAATTCTGAAGTTAGGTAGGGTTAATAATGGTAATCGAGTTGGTAATTAGTGGAAAGTTTTATTTTTATTTTAGCGGCAGTTTCTTTTTTGAGCCATGCGCACCTAATTATACGTTAAATATATTTTTCGATTGTAATTTATATAACGCTTAAGAATTTTACGATTGCTAAACGAATTTTCACAATATATTTAAACGTAATTAGGTTTATTTTTCTTTAGCTAGGGTAATTAACATTAACAATATGGTAATATACAATCTACGTGAATCGTGAAATCATCAACGTGAAGAAGGTGATATAACATTGATTTAATATTAAATCAATGGTAACAACATAACAGCGCTAATATTTATGAATGGGGAAGAGTCTTACAAATTCCAATAAACGATTAGTTATTCAGTCTTTATATAGGCACACCTAATTTCTAAAACGAATTACACCTCCAGCTTGCCGTAATTTTCAAAAGCCAAGATCTTACACCAAGGCCTGGGAGGCTTGAGATTGAGATATCTGAACCGTGGCATTTTGCATTCATTAGTTCTATTTTCCGCTTGACAGCAAACATTGATTCTACTAATAGCTAGTAAAATATTTTGATATGATATGAATACGTCGTTACTACTATTAAATATAATGTTATGTTAGTTTTAACTTAGTAAATCGGCAATTTATTATAGAATAAACAACATGGTCAAGATAAAAGTGTAATCGAAAAGACACCTTATCAGTTGCGCGCGGGCGCTTGTTATCGTTAGACGCGTCCACTCGGCTTCGATACGTAAACCGGTCTAAGCCACCTTTTCGCACAGTAGTGCACCGCGCTCGACGCATTCGGTTTTTGCGTATGAATAGTGGCGATAAAACTATTAACAATGAGTCTAATGAGCAAGACGTGTTAAATGCTGGGAATATTTTATCAAATCAAGGCGATGATATGACTAGTAGTAAAGGAAGTTTGAATGACATGGAGATAAATGAGCAGGAAGACTTCAACCAAGAGGAAGTGAGAAGATCACAGAAGAGAAACAGAGAAGTGGATTCTGAAGAATTATGGAAGACAGTGGGGAGGAGAGGGAAGCTTTTGGCACGAGTAGCAAGCTCTGATAGCGGTGTCGTACGGGTTCCAGAAGATAAGATTGAAGTTTCTTTGACAGGGACAGAAAAACTACCTAAGCAATTCAAACTCGCAAAGACATTAAAAGAGCTTAACATACAGGGTGTCACTCGGATTAAGTATATAAATCTATATAAAGCCCTAATACAGTTTTCAAAGGAAGAATGCGCCGAAAAATTAATAAAAACAAGATTATTTAACGAAAACGGACTAAAATGCCAAAAAACATTAGAAATTAACCAATCGTATGGTGTAATAAGGGACATTGATTTTGAATACTCCGAGGAAGAGATTTTAGAGAGCTTAAATTGCGAAACGACGGCAATCCTCAGTGTCAAACGGCTAAAACGCAGAAGCGAATCAGGTAAATGGGAAGAGAGTGAAGCGGTAAGAATATGTTTCCAGGGAGCATCACTTCCAGCCTATGTATACTTATTCGACACTAAAGTCAAAATTGAAGCATATAGATACCCTGTAACCCAATGTTCACGATGTTGGAGATTTGGCCATACTGTTCGCTTGTGTCCAGCCAATAAACCCGTATGCCCTAAATGTGGGAATAGTCACGAGAATTGTGAAAAAACTGAGTTCAAATGCAACAACTGTCGTGGTAGTCACATGGCCCTGTCTAAAAGCTGCCCAATATACATAAAAGAGAGGAAAATTCGAGACTTGATGTCAGACTTCAACTGTTCTTACAAGAAGGCATTAACATTGTATGTTCCTCCTTCTCCACCTCTTACACAAACACCTCTTATTGGCAATGACTTTCCGACTGTGGCTTCGCAAGTGGTAAGGGAAGCTGAAAGAGTACATGAAAGAGAATCATGGGTGGCGCGGGCACCGGCGCCTACGGCAACCAGTAATATGACTAATACTGCAGTGCTAAAGAAGTCATTTGCTCAGGTAACCAAAGAAAAGACAGCGAAAATTAAGAAGAACAAGACAGGAAAGGGCGGAAAGTGTAGTGCTGATTTAGAGGGGACAGATGGTAGCAGCTGGTCAGAGGGAGATATGTGTGAAAATGATAGTCAGGGGTCATCGCGTTCTGAAAACAAAGCGAGAAGTAGTAATTCGATATCATGGGCACTGCTTTGGAAAAAACTCAAGATGAAGGTAATGGAGGAGAACACGTCATGGGAAGAAAAAATAAAAGACTGTTTTGGTATAATTTGGAAAGCGGCATTATCCTTCGTAGTTCAGTACCTATCGGAAGTTCCAGGTTTTAGTTTCTTGAATCGTTATGGATAATAAAAGTAAAATCTCAAAAATAAACATACTTAAGTATGATTGTATTGTATTGTATTGTATACTTCAATGGAATGCGCAAAGCCTGCGTCCAAAGACAACCGAGTTTGAGGCTCTTCTATTTCAGCAAAAAGTTCACATAGTGATAATAAGCGAAACATGGTTAGATCCAGGCAGCTCTTTTAAGATTAATGGATACGACATCTTTCGAAAGGATCGTGATGACGGGTATGGGGGAGTTGCCATAATGACACATAAAACGCTGAAAGCTCACAAGGGTAAACTAAATAGTCGTAATCAACAAATTGAACTGGTGAATATTAAAGTAGAGAATTGCGATTTTATCAAAGACATAGTATCAGTGTACTGTCCCCCCAACCTCAATACTTCGGCGGAGGACTGGAACTGCATTTTTTCCTTGACAAAGCAAAACGCGGTGATTGCTGGAGATTTTAATGCACACCATACTAATTGGTCAACGAAAATGGATAATAGAGGTGTCCAGGTATTCGATGCTGCTATGGAGAATGATTACGTATCTCTTAATAACGGTTATCCCACCCGAATTAGGCTCGCGAATGGAATACAGGCAAAGACATCACCTGATGTGTCATTTTGTTCGGTGGATATTGCACTAAGGTTTGAATGGAAGGTCATGAATGAGAGCCTGGGCAGCGATCATATGATGGTTAAGATGACGACCGAAATCACACCAGCTAAAAGCACTAGACAGCGAAGGATCTTCAAAAACGCGGATTGGACTGGTTACGAAAATAAAATAAAAGATAAATTATCTGACTTCCAATTGCCGGCAGACCATCAAATGGCATATGACAATTTTGTAGCAGCCGTTAATGAAGCCGCAGACGAATTCATACCATATAGTAGGATACCTACAGCGCCGCTGAGCTTGGATAGATTTTCTCCAAAACCATATTGGACGCAGGATTTATCGAAATGTGTGGCGGAACGACGCTTAGCTTTGGCAAAATTTAGAAATAATCCCATCCCGGACAATTTGAATATCTTGCAGGATAAGGTGAACGCAGCCCGAGTAGCAATTCAACGTGAGCGACAGAGATCTTGGCGGAAGTTTTGTGACGACATAGATTGTGTAACCTCTTCAAGAGAGATGTGGGCTAAAATGAGATGGATTAAAGGCTACAAAACAGCCGGAATCAGCGTAGATAAAGACAAGCTGGAAGCATTACTACACGGTTTGACGCCAGATTTTGTATCGCCCAATAAGCCTGAATTTCGCTCAAAGGACGGACTTCTGAATTTGCCGGTTACGGTACAGGAACTTAACAACTGTGTTAAACGCACAGATACCGCACCTGGTACGGACAATGTTTCATATTCCATGATATATAATCTACCGGAAGTGGGTAAGAAAACACTTGTAACTTTATACAATAGATTTCTAGAGTCTAGCTTTGTGCCTAGTCAGTGGAGAGTAGCTAATATTGTTCCTGTGCCGAAGCCGGGAGATGGGAGTCAGGCGTCTACAGACGTTAGGCCGATTGCGTTATTATCCTGTTTTTGTAAAGTATTTCACACGATTATTACTCGTCGACTGGAATGGTTTCTTGAGAAGAATAACTGCTTCTCTGGGGAAACAACAGGTTTTAGACGATCACGTTCATGCTTAGACAACTTAACACGTATCGTAACCCGAATACAAATAGGTTTTACAAGCGGTGCTCCCACCGTTGGGTGTTTCATAGATATAAATAGTGCCTATAATAATGTTAGCGTAACTAGTCTTCTATCGATTCTTGATAGTCTTAAAGTCGGGGCCACCTTGTGTAACTACTTATGGGAGTTTTTACACGAAAGGGTTTTATCGATTCAAACCGGGGAAGATGTTTTAACTCGTACTACGGGAGTAGGCATAGCGCAAGGTGACCCATTATCACCAACCCTTTTTAACGTAGCTACTAGCAGGATTTGCCAAAATATACAGCAGGTTTTCATCTCACAGTATGCGGATGATTTTGTAATTTACTGTTCGAATAAGAATATAGTGAAAGCATTTGCCGACGTGCAAACAGCGTTGCATGTTTTCTGTAATCTGATAGAGGAATTGGGTCTAGATATATCATATAAAAAAACGAAAGTATGTTTATTTAGTAGGGGGAAAAAAACAACAGATTTAAGGCTAAATCTAGATAATGGAAAATTTATTCAACAGGTGGACAGTGTTAGGTACTTGGGATTATGGCTAGACAGAAGTTTAAAATGGGGCCGACATATTAACGAAACTAAGAGTAAATTGTTGAGATATATTAATGTATTTAAAGTGCTTGCTGGGGGTAATTGGGGAATTCATCCTACACATTTGAGACGTTTATATATCTCGATCATACGCAGTAGAATGGACTATGGTAGTTTTTTATATGATACTAGCGTCAATAGTCACCTTCAGAAACTTGCTCTAGTCCAAAATCAAGCTATGCGTGTTATTGGGGGCTTTATCAGGTCAACTCCTATCCAGGCTATGGAAGTTGAGTTATACCTCCCTCCTTTGCACGTACGCAGAAAGTACCTAGCTGCCAAATTTTGGTTGAAAGCCCAAGCATTTGAGAACAATATTACCAACGAAGTTATAGAACAGCTGGACAATCTTTGTGACCAGGTGTATTGGCGTAGAAAGAAAATACCGCTCTTGGTAAATACAAATAGGACTTTTAACCAACATACAGTCCAGTCGGCGGGTAATTTACCAATGTTCACCTTGGACTCCTGGATTACTTACTTTGATTTGTCACCAAATATTAGGTTAAACGTTGAAGGAGTTACCGTTGCTAAAAGACTGATAAATACAGTAGACCTAAGGAACCAATGTAATTTATTTCTTAATAGTGAATATGACGCGTGTTATAGGATTTTCACCGACGGTTCCAAAGATGTGTCGGGATCAGGAGCGGCATTCTTTGATCCACAAATCGACATCAGAGTAAAATTTAGTATTCAAGCGAACATATCAATAATGCATACTGAATTAATTGCTATATATGAGTCCTTGGCTTATATTCTATCGGTGGATTGCTGTCGATTTGTTATTTTGTCAGACTCAAAGAGTGCCCTCTTACATTTGGCTCGGTTAACCTCGAGCAGTCGAGGATTACCGATAGCCTATTACATTCTAGAAACCATCGGTAGAATCCAAGCGGCGCATAAAACCGTGCAGATTCAGTGGATACCCTCTCATGTAGGCATACGGGGTAACGAGGAAGCGGATCTGGCAGCCAGACAGGCCATTAATGAAGGGGACCCTTACATATGTTTACCGGTGCATAGTGAAGTTCTGGGCGAGGTTAAGGAAAAATGTCGAAAACAATGGAAGGAATACTATGACGAGCGCTCAGTTTCAAAAGGGATTTGGTACAAAACTATCCAGAACCAGCTTCCTCGTTACCCGTGGTTTGAAGGGATGGAGGCAAGAAGGAAACATATAGTAGCACTGCTTCGATTGCGTACTGGACACATTCCAACAAACAAGTTTAAATTTTTGATGAAACTAACCGATACACCAAATTGTTTAGATTGCAACAAGGTAGAAGATGTGCAACACGTGCTGATAGAATGTGTCCGGGGCGCGGCGAAGCGTCGCCATCTTAATTTGAATAATGTAGGTATATGTAACAGTATCTTGTCATCCCCAGTGTCGGCGGACGCCAAGATGCTGCTTAAAATTTATTTCTCGTGTATAGGAGTTAATAATTAAATTAGCATGTAATATGATAATTTGTGTTACGGGGGTGGCATAGCATAATGGCTAAAACCCCCAGGTAAAATAAATGAAAAAAAAAAAAAAAAAAAAAAAACACCTTATCCGTCAAGTCACTATTACCGTGTGGTTATTTATTGTCCTTTGTTTGTTGCAACCGGTCACCTAATTTCAACTGTAAGGAGCATTGGGGTAAATTCGTAATTCCGAAATTTATAACATAATATTTACAGTAACATGCACTTTACTAGATACGCCAATAGTACTGCAACTAATTTTATACCTTAAAAATCTTAATTTTCAAAATGACCCCACGTTCGAAATTACCGTTTGCCGGCTGGCTTCGATTAGCTGGTCTTTCTTTATAGCTGCATTTTTTATTACGGGGAAAATACTAAAATAGTTCCGAACTGTTCGGATGGGCTATCCTTACTTTTGAAATCATTGTGTTATTGTCTAATCAAAACATTATGCGGGACATAACGGGTATATGAGACTTTAGCATTGGAACTCAGTAAGTACGGCGAACTGTAGACATCCTCCACTTGTGTACCTAATGAATAAGGAAATATTCGTTCGTTATAACTGAAATTATAGAAATTGTTGGACATTGTACCTGGACTTCCCACTTGTGGCAGTGATTCTGTTTATTGTTTTTGTGTCTCGTCGTGATTTGTCAAGGGTAAGCTACTAATGATAGACATAATTTTTATGACCAAGTTGTCTAGTGCGACGTTTAATAGTAATGCATTTTTTATGTCTACAGTTGATTATAACCCAGATGTGGCATAATAGTATTTTATGCAACAGTTGTATAAGTAAGGTCAAAAAATGCGAATGGCGTGGGCTGCGATACGAGCCGCCGCGGCGGGGAGTATCGCTAATAGAGACGCCATGAGCGTTTTTGACTTAATTATATAACGTTGCATACAATACTTTTTCTACGACTAGGTTTTAAAATATAAAATTAAACATAGCGCGCAAACAAGGCAAATATGATATATGACCAGAGCTCGGAATAGACCGTGCCTATTTACCTAAACTTCGCGGGAGGACGTAACTAAGAGTGGCTACAACCACCAAAAATAATCAATTACTTTTATTTAACCCGGGATTTCCCTGGTTAAATAATAATACATTATCCATATAAATTCACGCTCAGGGTTAGATTATTAATGAAATACCATTGTCTAATGCAGAAATTTTGAATGAAGTCGATTTTTGAGTTCTCAATATATCTTGTATTTCATTAATAATTTAACCCCGAGTGTGAATTTATGTACAGTATGTATTCTTATTAATCCCAGGAAATCCCGCGTTCAATAAAAATAAATAATTATTTTTGGTGGTTGTAGCCACTCTTAGTTACGTCCTCCCGTGAAGTTTAGGTAAATAGGCACGGTCTATTCCGAGCTCTACATATGACTGACAGTATAATAAGTATGTGTCTATGGTAAACTTTGTTTTTAATTTGACGTATTTTTTTTATTAAGGCATCAAAGAATTTAGTTCGGAAAGTTTTGTTTTCCTAAAAAACCGCAAGAATTTAGGTATTTGTCTGTTAAGTTGGTAGTTGTGCATTTTTATTGTAAAGTTAGTGTTGAACGCGTAATCCTTGACCTAAGCCTAACCTAGATTTAGAAGTCTGTGGCTGCTAGCAGTATCTTTTTGCGACTATAAAGACACAAGTGCTTTTATGGGGAATATAGTATAGACTTCTCTGAACTCATATTTTACATGTTCTTATATTAGTGTTCGTGGCCAAGTAAAAGACAGATAAAAGTACAGGAGTAGAAAAACAAATATAAAGTAGACGCCCGAGTGCTCAATACTGTCCCGATAGCCGTCATCTTGAACGTTAAGTCATTAGAAATAGAGGTGAGAAATGGCGTGTCAAGCACTAGCTCAACTTGTACATAGTATTCAAATTTACTTAGGTATATTTAAATAATATCACCTAGATGTCACCATCACATTACTTATAAATACACGTAAATGCCTAGATGCTTTTTTTTAGTTTTATGTAACCAATATCTAAGAAAAATACAATAGATAAATACAGTGTACGTATTAGCCAATCTGATATTTAAAGAGGAAACAAATATAATATACAAACTTTAAGTACAAAGAAAAATCTGTTACTTTATATAGCTATCTCTGTCTGGTCCGTATATATGTAAGTAATGTAAGTGTAAGTTTGAAACTAATCATAAAAAAATCCATTACTTAGTAATTGCGTAACTCTAGCCCTGCCTAAGTTTGTGGTTGGTGTAACTTTATTAATGTAGGACGTAGTTAATCATGCACTTACGACAAAATGTCACAAGCAACCTAACGTAGAAAAACGTGTGTCACCTGTAACAGGAGCAAATAATTAAAACGTAGATTCTACTCCTCATACCATAAAACTTTTGTTCAAAAACTGTTATAAAGGATGCACGTTAATAACAGACTAATAGACGTCGCTTATCACGATACAAAAAAATATCGCTATACATTGCGGCTTCAAATAAACTTAAAGTGTACTAAAAATCTAAACATAAGTTATTTTTGAATGTTGCTGAGCAAATGTTGTTCAGTTTGAGGAGTACAACCTACGCTTTAATTATTTGCTCCTAGTACAGGACACAGGCTGTATAAGTCACCGTTTTTGAAACACTTTTCATTTTTGTTGGCCCTCATCGGCAGAGACCGGACACTTTTCTCCCGAATAAGAGCTCGACTCAACTTTATGGTTGAAGCGTCGAGTTTTAATTTTCTTCTTTCAGAAATAGTATCGCTTCCTTGGCAGTGCGCCAGCCGTTTACGTAAAAGGTTTATTAAAGGGAAACTTCTTGATTAATATTATAATGTGCGAGCTAAGTGGAAAACAATATAAGACGGCTGAAGTTTCACCTGGAACTTTTGTCTTGAAATTTAAGTGCACTTTAACAATGAAGCGCCATAACTTTCCTGCGTGTCTTTTATTTTTAAAGTAAAACTGAACAAACAAGATGGGTCATTCCACGGTAAGAGGTAGCGCGAGTCACAGTTTTCATTAAGTTTTAAATCATCATGATGCAAATTAAAGTGTTAATATATCTCTAAAGAAGTATTACTTATCATCTCTTAACACTAAAATTTGTATATTTAATGAAAAAAAAAACATGCAAATAAATCGTGACTCACGTTACTTATACGTGGAATGACCCAGATGGGTTTTGAGTTTAGGCGTTTATTTGGAAAATAAGTAGGTAGGTAATTTCTTTAGTATTTGTTGTCTGCTCATATTTATGAAAATGCATAAATACATCAATTTTTTTTCTACAAAATTATTAAAGCCGTTGGATTCCGCGATTATAATTCCTTTTAATAAAAGAATTTAAACGGATCAAATCGCGCATTTTATTAATTTTATATCCCAATATTTCGTGACTCTTTTCAGCATTCGAGGTCGCGGGTAGACCGTGAAAAACATAATTTTTCACTGTCAAATTACAGTTGTACAAAATACTTTAAATAATCCATATTTAAAATAAAGGTGCTACCCGATGTTCCTAATTTGTAAACTCTAAAGACGGTTACACTCATGCCAGAAGGGCTTAATACCCTTGAAAAAGGCATACTGATTAGTAAGAAGTGCCAAGAAAACTTTCAGACTGCCTTATGTCTTATTGACTGAAAGTTTTCTTGGCTCTTCTTTCATATTTTGCGATTTAATCACGAAAAAAAAAACCCTTTGATTTTCATTTGACTTTAGTTTGGGCACATACCTATTATAGGCAATAATGAAATGAATTAAAATTAAATGTCTTGTTTTGTATATTGGGTTTCTTGGAAATGGCTCTAACAGTTTTTATTTAATTATATGAATAAGGCTCCAAATAAGTTCGCGTTCAAAAAATCTTTGCGTGATTTCTATGCCGGTAGAACTAAAATCTCGTAGTGTATCTGCTTGGATGTGTCATCTGTATTTATGTATGTATTTATAAATATTATATATAGTTATCCCTATCTATGTAATTATTAGTATCTTTAGTATATGTATTATGTGGTATAATATATTTAATTTTTTTTGTTAGTAGCACCGCCCACAAGTTATCTACTTTGCCCTAAGGTTAACTGGTAGAGAATGCCTTATGGCATTAAGTTCGCCTTTTGTACGATAAGTTTTCTTTTGTGAAATAAAGTTTAAATAAATAAATAAATATATTGTTTTTTAAGCTTAGTTGGTATCAACTACAATTCTACCCAAAAACAAATAATGTCTTCCGAGTCAGGTCCCACCAGTGAAGCTCTTCGCACCAGGGACTATTTTATCAACTTCATACAATCTACGTTGGTCTGGTCTACTTTAAAAATATTTAGCATCTAGTTTATTCTTCCTTAGAAAAAAAAGCGTTTTTATTACCCTTAGGGGCTAAAATTATTACTGCTCTGCGAAGCTATAATGAGATAGGTACTTAGATACATTTTGAGCATAAGGAGTGAAAATGTTTTATTCAAATAAAACACGAACTATTTAGATACCTACTTTAGCTCCAACTGTAAGTGAGTATTGTATATTAATGTAAATATAAACACTTAAAAGAATCACTGTATAGTGCACGGATAGTTATGCAAATAGTACCTTTATTCGCTCAGGCGAGGAGCTCCAGGTTTTTGGGGAAGTTTCCTATTGTTTGCGTTATTATACGTAACTAGGCAAGTAGCCATGAACCCGATTATATACTTTTTATTTTGATGTAAGTTTGTATAGGAATCCAATCTCCCTCCATTTAACTTGAAAGGTTGAATTGTAAGAAATGTATTCTTGATATTTACGTTCAAACTTCGCAGTCGCCGTAGGTACACATAATTTTTTTCTACCTATGACCCGCTTGTTTTTGTCACTCATAATCTCTCTGGCATGTTCACTTTGAACATAAGGTTAAGGTTCGTGTTAGCGTCTCGTTCTTTTTATATGTCAGAAAAAAGACTCCAACACGAACCTTCACTCCCGATAATGTAGCCGCGGCATAACAGTATAATTACTGCGTGTTCAATATGTTACTTCCGTGTGTGTGTAGCTCAAGGAAACATATTGTCTGTTTATTTTCCTAATTTAAAATACGTACCAGTTAAGAGATAATGTATGTGTGTGAACAGGTAAAGGGATCACTTTGGGGGTATTGAGTCATTAGCAGTTCATAAACGTACATAATATGAGCTATCTATCGACGAAAGAATCAAGCCTCTAGGTTCAACAGTTTTTTTTTTGCAAGATGTTTAAAATTGTACTGTACTAGTCAAAAACCAGTTTCTGAGATAATACTAATTAAAGTTTGAGTCAACAAAAAAAACTTTTCTACTCTGAAGCTATGGAGCGACACTCTGTGGCTAACCATTATAGTTTAAAGGGGCCGTTCATTGATTCAAGAGTTTACTATGGGGGAATGAAAAGTTAGATTTTTGTAGAGGTAACGGGGCCGCCCCCTGGGCATTTCTCCAGAAATATGTCTGCGGTCACCTCATTCATCTGGCCCTTTTTCATACTAAATGTATGGAGACAGATGAATGAGTCGCAGACATATTTCTGGAGAAATGCCCCCCTACACTCCCGCATACGAATCTGGTGTACCTCTAACTCTGCTAGACCTAGCGGGGTCGGCCACCACGATAACCCACACAAATATTGTCTCCTCTCGACTACACTTGCATCCTCAGTTAGGACAACAACTTACAAGATAAACCACCGCAATCTCAACAGACTAGGTACACTCTTCACTGTGGTCTGTGCCCGTGCACGCAACTGTTTCACACACCCGTGGTGCTGAGGTTTTGCTGAGGCAGCCTACCGCCACGAAGTCCGATAGTTGTGACAGCTCCTAGAGCTAGCACCCGAAGCCCAAAAAAAAAAATCTGGTAGACCTTCTTATTTGTGAACAATTCTGTCTACAGATAAATGAGTGGTATTGCTGCTTTAGGTGCGAGAGATGGGGAGGGTGTAGCGCGCTCTCGACGCGACAGAGCGAACTAAAACTATTTTTTTTGTCGTAGTATTTAGGCACCGACAAAGTGTTACCGTAGTCAGTAGGCACTAAACTTAGAGCGTTCAAAAAGGTGCTCAAATAGGTCATTCAAGCTTTGAACACTAAATGATATATTCGTTAGAGCATAATCTATCTAATCTTGTTTAAAACTGGGTTCAGGTTATTTTTACCAAGTTTTGCCCGTAACTCGGAAACTAGAATCGACAAAGTAGTCCTTGGCCTGGGCACTACCAAATTTTCCTATTACACTCTATTTCACTGCTATTCATCTCAATTGCTGCATCGCAGTTCATATCGTGACATGAGAGATGACCTAGCTGCAAATAAGATAAATGATCACCAGATAAATTTATTTTTCTTGTACCTATTTCAGTTATTACTTTTTTTTACTAATTAGTGAACAAACCTAATACTTTTTCACTGAGTCGAGTATCGCAACAACAACAAAAGTCGATCAAACAAACCTCAGACTTCCGGACTTAAAAAATCAAAACGCTGTGCTAAATAAATATGTATGTGAAAAACCAAACCAGAGTACTTAAACAAAACGGGTAGGTATTTCTACAAATAAACAGTACTCATTGTTAAACTGTGAGAAATATTATTATTTATTTTAACAGTAAGCCCGTACTACGATAACACAGATGCATAATTTTATATAATACGAAACCACTTAGTAAGGAAACCCTACCTACATTTCCCAGACTACAGGAGCCGTACTCGAGTTATTCAACGCGCTATTAAATAAAATAAGTGATGCGTAAAATTGACTTTGTTCTAGTGATTTGGGAGGTCTCCGTTATAATTAGGGATCCGCTATCGGCCTAAAACATGAATCATTTTGTCTTTTACTAGAAAGAGATTAGGTTTTTATAAATGTTCACGTCGTGTCTACAGGATAGGTACACAACATAGCATATATATTATGTGTGTGTGTGTGCAATACTTAACATGTTTTAAGCATAAAAATATGTCTTTTGATTTAATAATCAAAGAGCGCGAGTGTTATTTAGGATAGGTCAATTAGTCGGTTACTTAATTACGCAATAAATCAACTCGGGGGTATTCGCTGGAAGTGATTAATGATGGAAGTGCTTTCCGTCCATGACACACGTAATATCACCTGTGTGACACTTTTTTATATTTATAGTAACTATATATATATAATGTATTATAAATTAATGAATTACGTTAACCTAATGATGAATAAGACTAGGTATTTTGTTTTCTTATCCTATTTAGGAAATAATAGACATTTTCATCTCATCACACGATCCTAAAAGCCACCAAATCACAATAAAAATGCCCCTCTGGCAAGACGTCATTTCTTGTATTAAATTATACATATGAGACTAATTTAAAGACAAGGATTTACGATATGTTGTACCTGTATTTTACTTTATGTTATGACCCAATATGACGCATATTACATGTGTAGAAAAGTAACATTACCAACTACAGAGACTCGGTAGTTAGGGATCGCCTAAAAACTATTGAACCGCTATGCCATTACACAACATTAAACATAAGGACTGTTCACATCGAGGTACGTACCTATATATAAGATAAGGGCTAAAATAAGCTACCAATATTTTTACAATGCTAGTACTAGGCTCTCGGAGTACATTTAAGCATAAAAAATTATAGGTTTTAAGATGTTTTTTTGGAGACAATTGGGAAACAAGTTTGCTACTTAAAATCACCCTGTTAATGAGATAATTTGAACACCTTCTCGAACCTATTTTAACTGACAGAAAATGTTAAGCATCGTGTCAGTTAATACACAGGGTGATAATTTTTAGACAACATTTTAATATACTTTTTTTATTCGGTAAATGAAAACCACAAAATCATATGGAAAGTTTTCTTAATTTCTATTTAAAGTTATTCTTTTTTAATGTAAGGTACCATCTCTTAAAATATCAGTACTAATTTGTTAGCACATGTTGTTGTGTTTGTTATATACAGCGTGTAAGTCTAATACGGGCGATAAATTAAATCGGACATAGTATTCATTAGTGTAATCATGAAGTAAAAGGTTTTTTTAAGTTGCAGTTCATTACGACCCCATATTTTTTTTTTTTAATTTCTCAGCAGCAATGTACTGTAAACATGGTTGAGGTACGGCGGTACCGAAATGTCAACGTAACTGTCAACGAGCGTTTAACATGAGTGTGTTTGCATTACATTGCGGGCTGAATTATTTTGTATGGACAAAATTATTGTTGCAACTTTAAGTAAATGTTATCTAATTACCTTCACTTTGTCCTATACTAACCACCGTTTCGCCCGTATTAGACTTACACACTGTATGTAAGACCTGTGGAAATTTGGTAAACAAAGTTGACATCTGTCAGCTGGAGATTTTTTATCCGGTACATTGTGTGGCAATTCGGCAACATTGTGTAATTAATTTCATTTGACTGTGAATACTTGATTTTTATGTAGGTAAACAATTTACATAATTAACAAATCAAAAATAAACTAATTTCTTTTATTTTACTTACATTATTCTATAAGCAAGAATCAAATTAATTTTTTGCCTGTTATTGTAATCATTGGTATAAAATGTTGCACAATAAAATACCCAAAGAGGCAGAGGTTTTGAAGCAATGGTTAGGTTTTTAAACGTCGTTGTCGTTATGAGCAGTTTTTCAAGATAGTTGGGAATAAAAAATAATGATTATCATTTAGAACTTCTGTTTTTGTATTTATTTTGTGATTTATCAAAGTAAAAGTACGCCGTAAGCTACGTTCCGCGTGTCAGAATAATGAAATTAGAGCCACTTTATGAGCAAGTGTATTGAAAATAGTTTAAAGTATATAATTATATTATTATGCTTTGCCTTGGCCTACTAAGTGAGTACTTTAGGCTTATAACTAATAAATTAATATCGGACAATGAAATCGAAATAATAAATATCATGTACTTTTAAATTGTTCATCGATTGTTGACGACCACTGATTGTTTTGTTTACCAAATTTCCAAATTGAAAAAAAAAAACGGAGTATAGCATAGCTGCGTAACACGGGTGCATTATTAACTTCTAATTATAATGTAGATATGCATGGAATAGGAGCAAATATTTAAAATGTAGGTTATATTATATTCCTCAAACTGAACAACATTTGTTCAGTGACATTTAAAAATAACTTATGCCTTGATTTTTAGCACACTTTGATATTTAATTGAAGACGCAATGTATTGCAAATTCTTTTATATTTATAGCGTACAAGCGACGTCAATTAGACTGATGTTCACATACATTGAAAATACTATTCAATTCCTACGAAAAAGAGAAAATCATAAGTCTACATAAATTTTAAAAGTGTTTAAACAAAAGTTATAATGTTTGAGGAGTAGAATCTACGTTTTAATAATTTGCTCTTATTCCGGAGCCCACAGTTTACATGCCATGCCCTCAAACAATATTCAGTAGTAAATTGTTTAATTTAAATGAACAATCGCAGACACAAAAGTAAATAGTTTATTTATAGACCAAATTAAAATGATTAACGAAAGAAAAAAAATCATATATGTTGCAAAAACACGCTGTCTCTGAAAGAATACCTTGAGGCGGAAGCAAACGTTATGTAGCGCGGAATAAATTACTTCAAAATGTGTACCAATTTGTAGATCTTGTCGGTGCGTAATTAACGCTCTGACTGAACGATTCCAAGCGCCTAATCTAATTTCAAGGAGTTTATTAACTTTGTCTTGTGTAGCGCCAGAATTTTGCGAATTGATGAGATTTTATAGTAATCTTTCCCTTGATTAAACCTTAACAGTATTTTCTTCTGATGTAAGATTTGCAACCGTTCCGACTGTGTCGCTAATTTCTAATTCATTGTGTCGTTATTTAAGATGTTGTTCGTAGAAGTTGTGTTGCTGTGTTCAATGTTAATTAACTTCATTTGGAACAATCCAAATTAAAGGCAAATATGCTGCTGCTTCCTATGAACACATTAAGAGGTTACCGCTATGAAGATGTATGCAAATTACGTCTTTATTGATAAGCGAAGATCGTAACTTTCTTACCTTGGAACGATACATTTTTTTAAAAAACGTATATATACTATGTCCATAAATATTGCAATGTTATATTTTTGAACATCTTACAAGCGCATTTACAACACAGTTCATTAAATTTTTATATTACAAAATCAAATATGTATTAAACACGTTTTTTTTGTTTCTCGATTTGCAGGGCTTATACGGTGCTGAGAGAAAAAAAAAAGATAAAAGTGGGTACATAAAGGTGACTTAATGTATCTGTGATCCTGTTAGACTACTTTACCCGTTTTAGCATTTACAAACCCTGAAAGAAATAGCACAATGCGCTAAGGTGATGCTGATGACAGAGCTTTAAATCTACTTTATCTGTTCAAAGTTTCTTGTAATACTAGAAACTCATAATAAATCTTTTAGTTTTAAAAGGAAGCAGGCGTCTATTTCAAGAAAGCAAAATGCGACAGAAAAATAATTCAGCTGTGACAAAGGAGGTGGAAACCGCACGATGGAGTGAAATAAAATAGAAAACTCTGACCAGTGACTTTCTGTTGTGTTTGCCCGACTGAAGGAGCAATGTTCACTTGCCAACTTTAACATGAAAAGGGAAATAACTACAGCAGAACTGTGGACTTAAAAATCTTAAGGGATTTGCTTTATACCTTTACTGCGGCCTTTACAAAAAAATCGATTTCATCGAAAAAAAAAAATCGATTATCATCAATTCCTTGCCTGGACTGAGAATATAACTCTCTGGCTTATTGGGCCAATAAGAGAAATTATAATGAATTTTTCTATGCTAAATTTTCTAAGTTTGATGAAACAAACTTCATGCAGATAACATATAACATTCATATCAAGATCAAGCATGAAGAAAAAACATTATTGTGGATAATTTTATTGATGTCTCGACAGAAACTTGAACCTACTAGCTCGTTTGCTTGCAAAAAACTTCGTATAGGTTTGCGTTATGATGTCGGCGTCTTGTGTTCAACAAAATATATAAAGTATGTGAGAGGCTATATGTATAGTATATATTCAGAACCACAGATATCATTAAAACTCACACACATACAATCACATAGGAACATGTAACTGTTAGTCCATTAAGCATACGACATATTCAAAAACAGAATGCAACCTGCCATTATCTCTGCGGGATTTATCTCCTAATCCCTTTGAGAATTCTACTAACGCAGTAGGTAGGCAAAAGTGCATATACTGACTTGGGTCCAATTAAGGATATCTGGTTTAATACATCATAATGCAAATGTATTAAACAAAAGATAGGGTACCCGCTATTCAGATTATTTTGGAATATCAACTTTCTAACCAGATTTTGACTGAACTGGAAATTACATTGCATGGGTTAATATTGTCTTCGGTTTCCGCGATTATCACTCATAGTAATAAAACAACTTAAACGGATTAAATCGCGTATATTACTACATTTTTAAGTCCCGACGTTTCGTAACCCTTTTCAGCGTTCGTGGTCGCGGGTAGACTGAGAAAATCATAAATTTCCTCTGTCAAAATTACTGTTGTGCAAACCTACCCACTTTAAAAAATACAAATTCAATATTAGTGTTGCCAGATGGGCCTAATGTGTAAAGATGTTCACACACATGCCAGAAGGGCTTAAAACCTAACCTTAGAAAAAACTAGCGGCGCTTCCAAAAGGCATACTTGATAAGAAAGAAGGCCAAGGAAACTTATCAGCCACGCCTTATGCAAAACAAGAAAATAATTTAGCATACCTAGCGTCTTTTGCTTAAATTATTTTCTTGTTTTGCATAAGGCGTGGCTGATAAGTTTCCTTGGCCTTCTTTCTTATCAAGTATGCCTTTTGGAAGCGCCGCTAGTTTTTTCTAAGGTTAGGTTTTAAGCCCTTCTGGCATGTGTGTGAACATCTTTACACATTAGGCCCATCTGGCAACACTAATATTGAATTTGTATTTTTTAAAGTGGGTAGGTTTGTACAACAGTAATTTTGACAGAGGAAATTTATGATTTTCTCAGTCTACCCGCGACCACGAACGCTGAAAAGGGTTACGAAACGTCGGGACTTAAAAATGTAGTAATATACGCGATTTAATCCGTTTAAGTTGTTTTATTACTATTGCATGGGTTGTTTAAAAAAATGTCCATAGTAATTATTACATAAGGAATTAAATTAACAAAATGTTAATCTTGTTCCTTGCGTAACTGAAAATACCATACAATTTGTATGGTTCACTTTTTGCTAAATTAAGCCCTAACTATGAACATCTGTTTTTAAAAACTAGCCGCAAAACTAATTGCGTTGTTACTAATCTGATTACTTTGAAATGCCCTTTAAAGCCCGATATCATTATTTTTCTATTCTTTCACATAATAATTGGCGTATGAATATATTTCCTGTAAAATAAATAACTTTACATACATTGAACAAATTACGAGGTAGCTGTAGGTAAGCGGTAATATTTGACCTGAATTCTGCTCCGAGCGAAATTAATTTTCGTGCAGCAGTAAAATCAGTGGGTGGCCGCTTAATAGCCAATCGAGATGTATTGTGATCTTAACAAACAGTAATCAAAAAAATATTTACTGTCTCTTGAAGGGTACTGAACAGAAATATGTTCAAATTGGACATTTGAATTTTCCTGATTCTTTCATGTTGTTTAGACAGATACTTATTAAATTGATAGTATTATATTCAATATTTGAAATAAGATGGACAAATCGTTATCTCATACATATATTGACACTATAAATAAAATACTGGTTTATATACAGGTTGGCCCATTTCGATCGGTCAGTATGGGAAAATCTGAAACTATAAGACAAACGAAGATCTGTTCTTAGGAACCATGTCATCGATTTTAGGGAAAACTTGTACTTTTAGCGAGAATCGAACCCGGTTGTTTTAGAAAATAAATTCTGATTTTTTGGCCGAGGAACGAGTGGTTATGGTCTGCTAATCTCTTTTTAATTTATTTATATAGAGTGTGGGAGTTTGAGCTCCACGGCCCGAGGGTCTAAACCGCAAACACCGCAAATATGTGGTTGCTAGTCAGCCCAGCATATTTGCGGCGTTTCATCGCCTCGGCCGCCGATGCCGCCTCGCCTACCTTCAAAGATGTGGTGGCGGTGCAAAGGTGCGAGAGTGTCCACGCAAGTGGCGTTCCATATAAGAGGACCGTCTAACTTCCAGGGTATGAGGGTCATTCTATCGGGTCTCTTGCCATCGTCACGTGCGAGGCCAGGTGGCTCTAGTACAACCGGCACGTTTACGCGGGCAAGAGCCCGGCGGATTACAGCCATGGCGGGACAAGCGGCCTGAATTACTCTTGCAGAAGAGGTCGTGGTAACCCAAACGTACTTACGTTCAATATCGTAGATATTATAAGTTGATAGCCCTTTTAAGGAATTACTCTAGAGGTAGATTATATTGTTTAATTTACTATGAGGACTACAATAAAACAAAAATCAACATTTGGCTCACATCCTAACAGTTCATTAAATAATAAGATCAAGATTTAGATATTATATCTATAGACATCTCAGGGTATCATGTAGTGTACTCTTTCCAATTTAGTGTACGTCGACAAGAGATCACCTCGTCAATAAGAGGCTCAAGAAACGAAGCGTTATCATACCCTTACAGTGCTATACTTTATTTATTACTTAAGTGGAGGTAAATAAATTAATGTTATCCATGGTACAAGAAAACCAGGTATGGTCTATTTCCGTAAGTAGTAATTATCTATCTATCAGCCACGGCGGTCTACTGCTGGACATAGGCCTCCCCCATAGATCGCCACAGAAAGTAGTCCTGTGCAGATGGCATCCACCGACTCTCTGCAACTCTTATTAGGTCGTCCGTCTACTGAGTCTGGGGCAGTCCCACGCTGCGCTTGCTTATGTGTGGTTGCCACTCCAGGATTTCACTGTCCCAACGCTTATCCGTTCTCCAGGCTATTTGGACAGCTCACTACCACTTCAATCGTGCAATCCTGCGAGCTATGTCTGTTACTATGGTTCTTCTGCGGATATCGATAGTTCTGATTCTATTGCGCAGAGTAACTCCGAGCACAGTGCTTTTCATTGCACATTGTGCGACTTTGACTTGACTTAAATATTAGTATACAGCGCCCTCCATGGGGCATTTTGCGATATGTCAGATGATAAGGTATACAAAAAAAAATCAATCAATTTTCGGGTTGTCAGAATAAGGTATTAGTACTAAGTATTTGTACTTAGTATTGTAACCTGGTATTTCTACTATGCAATTCCGAGTATTGTATTACGAGTAATCGTTAAGATGATTTGAGTCGGATGGTTTTATATACAAACAAAAACGGGTTCATCGTTCGCTTCCACGGTATCAATTATGTTTGAAATCTGATTATCATACCGGTGCTAACTTGGAACACGAATACTAAAGTGGCGTAGGAAAATATCTCATCGATAAAAAAATATATCGATGTTATTGTCAAGGTCAAGAATATCAATTCAATTATAATAAATATAAGTGTTTCTGTCTACACTTCAAAATAAAAACTATAGAATGATGGGCAATTTGGCCTCCATATCCAATACAAATCTCATGCATATCACGTGAAAGCTAGTTACATATAAGCTTAATTTTCTAATATGAGGGCAAACTCCAAAAGCCCCGGAGAAAAGAGTTATCAGCCTTCAAATACTGGGTGTTAATTGATACTTAATTTATAGTTAAGTATCTATTAACTCATAATTAGGAGATTTTTTAGTGGTCTTAGTGACTAGTGGTCTTAATGACAATTATAGCAAATGATGTTGTCAATAAATCTACATCCGTCAAAATTGTATTGGTGATGAGGCTGGGTGCCTTACATTTCTGCCCATCATTCTTTATCAGATAAAAAATCCATTAAGAGCAAAACAACTTTGATTCAAGTATTTGTACATCAGGATACTAATCCATGAGTATATGGCATAAAAATGATTCTGGTACTGACATAAAGTGACGTATTTCGTTTGAAATTACGTCAATATAATACTCATTATTATCATAAATGGCTTGATATTAGACATGATATTGAGCCTTGTTATTTATTCCTTAGGTGCATACCGTATTCTACATTTTATTTCTGAAATGTCACACGTGAAAATTAAATCGATGTCAATTTGAGATTTCGTGACAAGTCTGACAAGGTCTGAAATTGACGTTAAGTTGATTTCTACTTGTGTTATTTCAGTAGTATTGTTCTCGATACTGTATGCACCTAAGGGTTATAGTAGTAAAAGACTTTGAATGGGCACGTGTAAGTATAAAATTGACTTAGTATATCGACATTATTTATCATTGTTATTATATCCCTAAAACGTGCCTGTGTTTAGCACACGTCCGTTGAGTATATAACTTGATAAATCTTGTTTGCGCGAAACGACATGAGAACTCTGAAAAACAAAAAAAAATATTTTTTCTACTCCTGTACTGTTATCTGTCTTTTACTTGGTCACGAACACTAATATAAAAACATACATAATATGAGTTCGGAGAAGTCTATACTCTATTCCCCATAACAGCACTAGTGTCGTTATAGTCACTTTACGTTATTGCTAGCAGCCACAGACTTCTAAATCTAGGTTAAACTTAGGTCAAGGATTAAGCGTTCAATTCTAACTTTACGAAAAAAATGCACAACTACCAACTTAACAAATAATTAAATTCCTACGGTTTTTAGGAAAAACAAAACTTTCCGAACTAAATTTATTGATGCCAACATAAAAAAAGTATTTTTAATTTAAGTATATTTTAAATAAAAAAAAAAGTTTACCATAGACACATACTGTCAGTCAAACGTTTGCCTTGTTTCCAGGTTATGATTGATTTTGTATTTTATAATTTAAAACCTTAGTCGTAGAAAAAGTATTGTATGCAACGTTGTATAATTAAGTCAAAAAACGCTCATTGCGTCTCTATTTGCGATACTCGCCGCATTCGCGGCTCGTATCGCAACTCACGCAATTCGCATTTTTTGAACCCACTTATACAACTGTTGCATAAAATACTATTTTAGCCAAAACCGTTTAGTTCCAAATGATGCTAATAGATAGTGCTGACTTTAAATGTCCGATTGTACTACGTCAGTTCATGTTTTTTTAAACTTCTCATGTTGTTTTGCGAAAGCACATATACAGCTATAATGTAAAACATTTCAATTCAACCATAATTGATGTCATGGAAGCGAATGACCTTCTCTTTGTTTTTTGTATGGAAAACCAATCAACTCTAATCACCTTACTGAGATAATCAATGGTCAGTAATCAAGACCTCTTTGATTATCTTATGAAACCTCTTGACTGTCACTTAATTAGCACTTTACTTAGGTTGATTTGAAATTCGACGCATTCCTTGAAAGGGGTTATTCTATAGCACATTTGCAATGATTTAAGTTCAATCAACCGGGGGTCAAAACTCAATGATTATCAAGTTATTTGAGTTTTATCTTTTATTTTTAAACCCACCTTTCGATCTAAAACTGTTAATTGTGAAAAAACTACTTAAAATAGGAATGAAAAAGCCATCATCTAATAGCCAATAAACTAAAGTGACACAATCAAACTGATTAAGAAGCCGTTTATTGGCTATTAGATGATGGCTTTTGGGAAGTTCGTTAAAATAAACAAAATGGCGGACTTAATGCACTTCTTTAAAATGCACCGTGAACGGGTTTTTTCAAGTAAAAATGTGGTTATTGTATATGAAATTAAACTTCATAATGACGTTTACAAGTCGAAAGTATATTATTTATTTATACGTACATATAATCGAGACTTATTTACTTAACATATCTTTTATTTAATAAAATCAGTCTGAAGAAAATACGGATTACATTAACATTGGTCGGGATTAATGTAATTTCAATAGTAATCGTGGATTTATTACGTCACGACTTCATTCCCTAAGGAGTCAGTCAGAGAGAGCGTGTCGTAAATCGGGAAAGTACTTACTTAGTCCAAGTTATTAACTTTCCCGGTGGTTTGCGTATAATAAAATGCAGGTTTAAGAAAAGTAAGTTTTAAGTAATATAACCGTTTTTTTAATTCCGGAGCCTAAATCAGAACCACAGCAGTTTCGTCAATACGTCATATCCTTATGTTTATCCCTATATCCTAGGCTTTTTACTCAAAAATATCTACAATCTCTATACCCTATCCATCCATTCAATGAGTCTGTGTTGTATACCGGTAAAACAGATTTTAGAGGTCAAATGGCGAAATAAAACGTAATCGTTTTTTTTCTAAATCCGCACGTGGAATACCGTCGATAGGTATTTAAATGAAATCGAACAAAATTCCAAGTATTTTTTGCCAGAATTCGTAAAAGTTTGGTAGAAAAATATAATCATAATGAGATTTCTACGAAGGTACTTAATTGTGTTAGTATTACATTATATTACTGTTTGCGAAATACTCAGTTTTCATCGATTACAGAACAACTGATTGTGCAACTATGAAAATGGAGGGGGCCACGAGGAAATAGGAAAAGATTTACAATTTCAGCATTTGAGAATTAAACAGCATTACATCCAGCCACTGAATAAAAATTGAAGAGTTCTCGTTAACCCGACACAAAACAGTGGACTGCAGATTTTGCACAATAAAGTTAAGCGCCGTACGGCCACTCTCTGTTATGTTAATAGAGGTGATTAAGCGAACAAAGGGTTAATTTTAGAGCTCAAGTTTTTCATTACAGAACGGCTCGGGGCTATTGGGGACAATGCCATCCACTATTACTACGAGTATTTATACCTCGTTAAGAATGTCTAATGAATGTGGCAGTTAATTAAAAAAAGATAAGGTTGTGACATGTAAAATTATAAGTAGGAGTTTCTGAATAATTATGCTATATTGATATTACGTGATAAATAGACATCCTATCAAAAACATTACATGTAAAAAGATGCAAGTCTCGCAACGAAGTTCTTCTACAACAAAAAAGTGTTGAGATGTAATGAATGTTAAACCAAGTCAGTACCGGGGGAATGTCCACAGAACTCGATTTCCACTGACTTTTTTGTTGTAGAAGAACTGCGTTGCGAGACTTGCATCTTTTTACATGTAATGTTTTTGATGGGATCTCATTTCTTTTTGTAAGTGGTCTTCTTTTATTCATTACATTCCAATCCATTCTATTTCCAATTTGAACTACAAAGCTAACTTTGTAATCTCATGTATTTGTATAGGATTACCTATGCGTGCAGTTGTGACTGAAATTGCAATATTTTTAGGTTTTGTATGACTTGATAGGCTAAAATAAACTATGTTTAAAATTTGGAACTTGTAGGTCTGCTAGAAGTACCGTAGAATTATGATGATGGTCAGTCAGTCTGTGAATCAGTCAGTGAGTCAATCAGTGACAAAACTAAGAAAATTTGATTTGCAATCATTCTTAAACTACTCGTTCAAATTAAATGATGTTGAGAATATATTTAAGTCTTATTATGACTTATATATCCCTGAAAATTCAGGGTTCTAACTTTAGCCAGTACAAAATTACCGGAGGCTGGCCGGACCTGGATGGCTGCGAGAAAAGGATGGTATGGCCGTGCCTTTGTTTAGCTCGACTTGGCGGGGGCACTGCCGTGCCCCCGATACAAGAAATCATATAAATCATTGCACTTACCATGGGTACCGGCCATTCTCCGCTAGTGACTTTGTTGATCGGGTGGTTGAGATGCTCTGTCAGAAATACAGATGATATAGTCATACAGGGAACACAGAGATACAGGGTTTGATTCCCAGTGTGAGCTATAGTGAACGCAATTAAATTTTTCTTTTTTTTTATCTAAATTTATTAATATAGAAATATGGTGTATTTAGCTACATTAAACATTAACAAATACACAAACAGCATGTGCACTTTCACTTAATAAAGTCATTGCGTGCTTTGTTTTATGGTTCTATTACGCATAATATTCTGTTTTACTGCAAATAATAGTACTTAAATATACGGAGCAAATAGCCTATACTTTTTTTCTTGCTTTGAATGGGAAAACACATTTCACTGAATAAAACTAACAACATTAAAAATTGCTACGGAATGCTGATCAGAACTCAAATCAACGGATTAAAATTACGAAATATTCAGAAATCAAATCAAAGGATTAAAATTACGTGGTTCAGGTAGGTAAGTAGGTTAGGAGAGCCCAATTGTCTTTAGCAGATAATATCTTCCTATTTACAAATGTAATATATGCTTGCGCTAATTTTAATACCGAGTGGAATGGTACGAGGGGATTTTCTGAAAATATAATAATGTCATATATTTGATGTAGAACCGACCTTGTAATAATAAAGAAAAACAAAACTATCAAAATAATATTTTATAACATTTGTAAAACCCTACTGCTCCTTTTTATTATGGTTCATTTGCTAGTTGAACCTCTTCGTTCATAGTGATAACCTGCGTAGTTGTCAATGTGTCACATTAATTTACCTACGACGTGTGTGAAAAACCCGTTTACAAAAAAGGTATGAACCGTTTCTTGTTGTCTCTAAATAGGGTTGAAATACGCGGTTTTTTGCATGAAAATTTAACAAGCTACAACTTGAAAACGGTGATATGTTGTCGCCCTGGGATGGCAGCACTGGCTGACGTCACATCCGAGTGGCGGCGGTGGCGATGGCGGGCTTCTCTTGGCGCGAAGGCGTGGGGGGAAGGGCGCGAGCGGCAGCGGGGCCGTCACTCTTGTGCTGGACTCCGAGCAAGAACGTTGTGATTAGATCAGATTACCCAATTACTTGTAAAGTGCTTACTTACTACTTGATTATTATATCTGTATATTGCTTCCTATCGTTCGTTTCATTTATATCAGAAGTGCTCGAACCGCGCCATGGTACCGAAAAGAAAACGCGAGAAGTATCTAAACGTAAAAGCAGAAGTAAAACTAGACGAAAGCATTCTCATAAAAGTAGACGTGAATATAGTTCAACCTCGGAGTCAAGTGCGTATTTCAGAAGTAGTTCGTCATCAACCAGCAGTACCAGCAGTGACAGCAGCAGCGGGCACAGGAGGCACCGAAGGAGAAAGAGTGTTTGTAACCGCTCCAAGACAGTGAGTCAAAATGCAATATTATCTTCTGTTATTCCGGAGTTCGACCCGTTAGTTGACGACGTATATATGTGGCTTAATGTTGTTGATGCTAATGCCAAAGCGTTCGGATGTTCAGATAAAGTAACAAAATACCAGGCGTTGCAAAAGTTACGAAATACCGCGAAAACATGGTATGATTCATTGCAAAAAAAAAACGAAACTTCATGGACCACGTAAGATTAGAAAGACTGGCGCAATAGAATGTTACACTTTTAAGTCAATCGAAACATGCATACTTCACTATCTGAGTTAATGAGTGTTAAACCTAGTGAAGGACAGTCTTTGTACGAATTTTTCTTCCAACAAAAAAAGTAGAATTGATCGGTTACGGTTAGCATTCAAAGAAAAGATGTGATATCGATTATTGTAGGTTCTATAGGCGATAAAAACATATGTACAGCAGCTGATGCTGGTAGGTTTCGGTATTGTGATGAGTTAGCTTCATTTTTACTTACATGGCAAAACATATTCGACGGTGGAATCAAAAATGTTAAATAGAAGCAATTTTCTACCAAAACAGCAACCTTCTTGGTCGAACGGTGGGCCAGTTTACAGAAAAACTGAACAGGTTCATAATCGAGATAATACAAGTAACGAGTCTAGTCAAGCAAAGATTACCTACATATTTTTCTTGTGGTGAAATAGGCCATAAAAAGTAAATTATAGGCAAAAGGATACCCTTAAATGCAATTTTTGCCCAAAATCTGGTCATGCCGAAGCGGCGTGTAGATCTAAAACGAAACCCAAGACTGAGAAGTCGGCTGAGGTAAAGTTTATTAGTAAGACAAATTCCAAGGAATTTTTTTTATAAGGAGGTTTCTTTTATAAGTTGTTAAGTTAAATTTTATATGTTTGGTCTGGTTCCGATGCGGTTAGACACTCCAGTCAGACTTACAGGCTTGCAAGTGGAACAGGTAACTGAAATCGTGTCGTTGATGCTTAAATTAGATAAGGTACAGTTAGATGTAGACTTTTATGTGGTTGGGGAACTGTCGGGGTGTAACATTTTGATTAGCAGAAATTTTACCGAAAGTAAAAATATTATGTACACGCGGGTAGGAAGCTCATTGATCTTTCAACCGATAACTGAAGAGCAAATATGCTTGATTGAAACATCAATGTTCAATGCTGATAGTTCGGAACATGTGGGAATTTTAAGCGAATTGTTTTCGAAGTACCCGAAGTGAAATGATTTATCTAATTTGGGCAAAACATCGTGCGTGGAGCTTGATATCGAAGTTACTACTGCAAAGCCTGTATGTCAATGGCCATATCGTATGTCAGAATCGGAAAAGATGGCTACTAGGGAAATTGTTGATGAATTGTTGAAAAGCAATATAATCCGCGAAAGTAATTTGCCTTACGCGAGTCCCGTGCTATTAGTGGACAAACCTAATGGACAAAAGCGATTGTGTGTCGACTATAGACAGCTTAATAAAGTAACTGTAAAAGAGAAATACCCGATGCCCATTGTAGAAGATTTGATAGATAGACTAAACGGATGTAAATATTTCACATCATTAGATTTAAAATGTGGGTGTTATCAAATTAAAGTAAAGGAAGATTCGATTGCTAAGACTGCGTTTATCACCCCTGAAGGACGTCTTTTGGAATTTCTAACGGTATTTCAAAGATTAATAGATACGGTCCTGGGTAATCTTCGATTTGGACGCGTTATATGTTTCATGGATGACTTATTACTAGCAACAGACACGATTGAGGAGAATACAATATGTTTAGAGTCTGTTTTAAAGGTTTTACAAGACAACGGTTTGACAATCAATTTAGAAAAATGTATTTTTTTTTTCCAAAATTAACGGTAATATTATATACAGACGCATCTAGAGAAGGGATCGGGTGCATAATTGTTCAGGTGACCAATAATGGTGAAAAGACAATTTATTTCTATAGTCGACAGACAACAACAGAGGAAAAACAATATCACTCTTTTGAGCTCGAGTTTTTAGCCATTGTTGTCGGGTTAAAGAAATTTAGACATAAGTTGTTAGGAAATCAGTTTAAGATCGTAACGGATTGCAGTGCTGTTAGGTACACTATCATGAAATAAGAAATAAACTCGCGTATAGGTAGATGGGTGCTACGAACCCAAGAGTTTAATTTTGAGATAGTGCTTAGGCCGGGAACTCAGATGCAGCATGTGGACGCCTTAAGCAGGAATCCTGTCGGATATTCCGCAGCCGGTACTAAGGAAAGCGTGATGTCAATTTCTGTTATCTGTTTGGCTCTTATCCGTTCAATTGCAAGACCCGGGTATATGTTCAATTAAAGAAATTTTAGCGTCAGGTGAGGCCGAGTCCCACAAACAGATATTCACAATAACTATGAATGATTAGGAAATAAAGTGTAGGTACCGCAAAACCGAATATGGCAGGAGGTGGTTAGTTCCGAAACAATGTATCTGGCAGGTGATAAGAGCCAATCACGATGATATTGGGCATTTTGCAGTAGATAAAACGCTAAAAAGATTAAAAAGTAAATATTGGTTTGACAATATAAAAAAAAAAAGTCACAAAGTACAGTAAATAACTGTCTAAATTGTATTTACTTTAAAAATGTTAATAGGAAAAAGGAAGGTAAATTATATCTGATCCCTAAGTACGCTAGGCCTTTCCATACGTTACAGATAGATCATTTAGGTCTCTTCGTTAAGACGACACAGAAAAATACGTACTTGTTGGTTATTGTCGACACATTTACCAAGTTCGCGTTCATTGCTCCGGTACAAAATACTTAAGCTAAATGCGTAATAAATGAGCTAAGTAAACTTTTTAAAGTATTTCGAAATCTTAAAGAATTATAAGTATGTGACGCTGGAAGTGCTTTTACATCTAAGCTGTTTCGCGATTTTTGTATTGAGGATAAAATTAGGCAACATGTCATAGCCACAGCGATGCCCCGCTCTAATGGGCAAGTAGAGCGGTACAATCTGACCATTTTGGAAGCACTACGTAGTAAGGGAGCAGATACAGATACCTAACAATCAATGGGACACTCATGTTACTGACATCCAACAAGGCGTTAATTCAACCATCAACAAATCGACTGCAGCTGTCCCAAGCGAAGTATTTTTGGGTACAGGATACAAGTAGTCTCCGATAACCTCGTCAATGATGATGAGCAAGTAGTGGACGTAACTGCCTTAAGAAAAAAGGTGGATGAGAATATTAGGAAAACTGCAGAGAAACAAAAACATTTATTTGATGCGAAAAGAAAAGACTCTAGACAATATGAAGTAGGCGATTTGGTTGTTATTAAAATACCCAGTCATAACAACGACGGTCATAGTACAAAATTGTTACCACTTTTTAAAGGACCTTTCCAAGTTGCAGCAGTATTGGGACATGACCGCTACAAAGTGGCAGATATGAGAGGCGCTAAAAGAACAGCAAGGCGCTACGAGGGCGTCACATGTGCGGAGAACACGAAGCCCTGGATTCTCATCGCAGACGTGCAGGGCCATGACGGCGCATCGGCTGGGTAAACCGGATGTTGTCGGGTATTTATAATACTGGTGGTATCGTTCAATTTCTTGTGTTTATTCAATGTCAAATGGAAACATTAAGAATAAAGTAGTTGTATCTATGGACACCAATAACGAACAATAAAGAAAATAATTAATTTAAAAGAATATGGGATTCCCCTTTCAATTCGATCAATATATAGTAAGAAGTAGGCGTCAAATGCATAATGCTACGAACGTGTGTCGGTGTATGTGGTGTGCTGGCAATGTGAAACTGACCGTCGATGGAACAGTAAGGCCAATGACTGCTAATACACGACATTTCGTTCTTGGTGCATACCTACAAAACTTGCTAATATTTACACGTGAGTGGGCTAACCGCCGATGGAATAGAACACTCTCGTGTAATATGGACCCATCTCAGTCACCTCTACTAGGATAAGTGTGTATGTCAATCAGTTAAGGCTGGCCGACGATGGAATAGCTATAACAAAGAGTGACATATACCTTATTGTCAGTAGTGGTGTTTAGAAAGTGCGGGACCCATTAGATAATTATGCTTAAAATGATATGTTGGTTCGCAGCATATGCATCAGACGTAAACGCATTCGAGGACGGATGCGTGAGCAGGACGGCCGGATGTTGTCGCCCTGGGATGGCAGCACTGGCTGACGTCATATCCGAGTGGCGGCGGTGGCGATGGCGGGCTTCTCTTGGCGCGAAGGCGTGGGGGGAAGGGCGCGAGCGGCAGCGGGGCCGTCACTCTTGTGCTGGACTCCGAGCAAGAACGTTGTGATTAGATCAGATTACCCAATTACTTGTAAAGTGCTTACTTACTACTTGATTATTATATCTGTATATTGCTTCCTATCGTTCGTTTCATTTATAGATAGATATTAACATAGTTTATTTGGAGCAAATAATATACTAAGGTTTAAGGAAAGTCCCTCGTTCCGTGCCACCCTGTATATAGATTTAATTAGAATGTTTTTGTAATCTTTCCTTTTTAACTCAGTAAGATTGCTCCCCGTTAAGCCTGATATACGGTGTGGTAGCAAAACAAAGCAAACATTAACGCGACACTGGAAGACAAAAGGCAACAAGTTTCCCTGTGTAAATCTAGGAATGATGGCGTTTATATGCTAATCTTCGCCTTAAGGCTCGAACAATAACGTAAACTGGTATTAGCAGGGCGCTTAATAAGGAGAATGAGAACGGAAGGGTACAGATATGAGTATCAGGCAGACGCGACACTTTTTGTTTGATACTGAGATTACATTAAATTGTAACACAATGCATTAACATACATCTCCGTAAAAATCAATATCTTTGCTGTAGGTGCTATTTTGTTAGATTAGGTTAATTTTCCAGGTAGTATTCAGGAACATATATTATAACTAGCTTATGCCCGCAACTTCGTCTGCGGTGTAAATTATAATTAGGCAATTAATCTTAATAGGCAATAAATAGTTTCTGATATTTGTTCATAAATTTTGGGCCAAAAACTGCACAGTGCACATTTACCGCGAAAATTAATTCTTTAGTCCTTTTAAGGATTATTTCCAAAAAATTAAATGCACTTAATTAACCACTTGTTACTAACACAAAAAAACAATCTACTAATTACTATATGTTACGCATGGAGTTAGAAACCTTTTACTTTAAAAATTGTACAGTCTCTAAACAAACTTTCAACCCCTACCTATTCAACCGGTTTTCGAGATAAATTTTAATGAACGATGAAATCATTTGAGTTCTATTCAGTTTAATCAGTCTTAGATACCCTACTTTAAAAATCATTTGGTCCCTTTATAAAGTTTTAGCCCCCATTTGACCCTTTTTGGAGATGAAATTCAAAAAACGGTTTAACTTTTTTTCTGTGCCCTTATTGAAGGATCTATGTACTAAGTATCAGATTTCCTACTTCAAAAATCCTTTGGACCCTATACAGAGTTTTGAACCCCCATTTACACCCCTTTGGGGATAAATTTCAAAAAACTGCATTCACTTTTCTTTTCTCTTTTGGATGAGTTCAAGATCTACTACAAAAATCGTTTAGTCCTTTTACAAAGTTTCAACCTCTGTTTGATCCCTTTTTAGGCTTGAAAAAACTGTAAAACCACATTTCTTTGTGCTTATTAGGGAGTCTATGTACGGTGTCTCAGATCGCAAACTTCAAATATCTTTTGGTCCGTTTTTCAAAGTTTCAACCCCTATTTAAACCACTTTGGGGATGAAAAACAGCAATCACTTTTCTTTACTCTTATGGATGAGTCTATGTAAGAAGTTTAAGATCTACTACAAATACCGTTTGGTCACCATACAAAGTTTCGACCTCCGTTTGACCCCTTCTTAGGGATGAATTTCGAAAAACGGTAAAACCACTTTACTTTATTCTTACTGAGGAGTCTATGTACGATGTCTCAGAGCTCCAACATCAAAAATCGATTGGTCCCAATACAAAGTTTCAACCCCCATTTAACCCCTTTCGGGGATGAATTTCGAAAAACCGTGAATCGACTTTCCTGTACTCATATTGAGGACATAGACCATGTGCGAAGTCTCAGATCTCCAACTTTAAAAATCGATTGGTCCCTATACAAAGTTTCAACCCCCATTTAAACACCTTCGGAGATGAATTCCAAAAAACAGCAATAACTTTTCTTTACTCTTATGGATGAGTCTATGTACGAAGTTCAAGATCGTTTGACCCCTTTTTAGGGATGAATTTCGAAAAACGGTAAAATCATTTATTTTACTCTTATTGAAGAGTCTATGTACGACTCAGAGCTCCAACTTCAAAAATAGTTCGGTCGCTGTACAAGGATTCAACCCCCATTTAAACCCCTTTGGGGATGAATCCAAAAACAGCAATCACTATTCTTTACTCTTGTGGATGAGTCAATGTAAGATGTTTAAGATCTACTACAAATACCGTTTGGTCCCAATACAAAGTTTCAACCCCCGTTTGACCCCTTTTTAGGGATGAATTTCGTAAAACGGTAAATTTACTTTTCTTTTATTCTTATTGAGGAGTCCATGTACGATGCCTCAGAGCTCCTACTTCAAAATCCGTTTGGTCCCCGTACAAAGATTCAACCCCTATTAAACCTCTTTTGGGGATGAATTTCGAAAAACCGTGAAATGCCTTTCCTGTACTCATATTGAAGGGTCTATGTGCGAACTCTCAGATCTCCAACTTTAAAAATCGTTTGGTCCCTTTACAAAGTTTTAACCCCTTCGGGGATGAATTTCAAAAAACCGTGAAATTACTTATTTGTACTCATATTGAAGGGTCTATGTCCGAAGTCTCAGATCTCCAACTTCAAAAATCGTTTGGTGCCTATACAAAGTTTCAAACCCCGTTTAACCCCTTTTAGGGATGAATTTTGAAAAACGGTGAAATTACTTTTTTCATATTATATTGAAAAGTCTATGTACGAAGTTTCAGATCTCCTACTTTAAGAATCGTGTGGTCCCCATATAAACTTTCAACCCCCACTTAACCCCCTTCGGGAATGAATTTCGAAAAACCGCGAAATTACTTTCCTGTACTCATATTGAAGGGTCTATGTGCAAAGTCTCAGATCTCCAACTTTAAAAATCATTAGGTGCCTATACAAAGTTTCAACCCCCGTTTAACCCCTTTTAGGGATGAATTTCGAAAAACGGTGAAATTACTTTTTTCAAATTTTATTGAAGAGTCTATTTTCGAAGTCTCAGATCTCCTACTTTAAAAATCGTGTGGTCTCAATTTAACTTTCAACCCCCGTTTTACCCCTTTTAGGGATGAATTTCGAAAAAGGGTGAAATTACTTTTCTTAACTCATATTGAAGGATCTATGTGCGAACTCTCAGATCCCCATCTTCAAAAATCATTAGGTACCTATACAAAGTTTCAACCCCCGTTTAACCCCTTTTAGGGATGAATTTCGAAAAACGGTGAAATTACTTTTTTCAACTTATATTGAAGAGTCTATGTTTGAAGTCTCAGATCTCCAACTTTAAAAATCGTGTGGTCCCCATATAAACTTTCAACCCCCATTTAACCCCCTTTGGGGATGAATTTCGAAAAATCCCTTCTTACCCCTTACTTACGTTATACAACCACCCTACTGTGAAAATTTCAAGTTCCTAGCTTCAGTAGTTTCGGCTGTGCGTTGATGAGCCAGTAAGTCAGTCAGGACTTCTTCTTTTATATATATAGATTGTCGTCTTAATTGTTATTTTTTTCTTAATTTTTTCTTAAGTTTTGTTTGGAGCGGGAATATAAATACCGGATTTCAAATTATTTGGAAATTATCAATGTAGGTAAGGTAAATCCTGAAGTGGCGACCACGCATAGGTACGCAACGTAGGACGGCCCCAGATTCGGTGGACAGACGACCTCGTGAAAGTAGCGGAGAGCCGATGGATGCGATCTGCTCTCAGAACCGGACTTTGTGGCGACCTATAGGGGTGGCCTATATCCAGCAGTGGACTCCGTAGCTGATAGATAGAGAATTTAGGTAAAGTGTGTTTTAATAAGAAGAAGTAATACGATTTGTTACTGTCTTTATTAAGTCTAAAGTAAACATTAAAATGTATTGTTTTTAACAATCACTACAAGAACAGATTATTTCAAGCATGCACAAAAAATCAAAAGCATACAATATTGTCCGTCTATGAAATCACTAATCTAACTAACTACAAAAGTAGCCTTAGTCACAAATGTCATAAAATGAAGTGTTTCAGCCTAAGCCAAAGTTCCGTCGTTTGAGGCGAGCGGGGTACAAGAACCGGGAAGTTTTCGCATGACGTGTGGTCGAAATAACCTGAATGTTTCGGTTTAAACTACTCTGCCAAGTATGCCGAGTCTTAGGAGTGGCGTGTAAAATAATAATAGCACTGAGTTTAGTGATGGTTTGTGAAGAATTTTGGTGTATGTGTTTGATTCGTGATTATGGATACAAAGACTAAATACAAAGGAAAAATTAAACTTGATTTACTGTTATGTAGTCAAGGCAGTATCTATCTGTAATAGTAAGAAGAAGAGAAGAAGGTTTAGCTTTATGCATCACTAATGCGTATTTCTTACAGTATGTAATGGACCGGCCTAGCCTAAACATTATATTTGAGTCATAATTCTAATGTCATATTTATATAGACCTAGCCTAATGTTTCACTATTATAAATTTAAACTATAATTCTATTGCACTGAATTAACCAAGCCGGAATAGTCATCTTCGGAGTCTTGTAATTGATTGGGGGGTTTCCTTTTGAGAATCTAGACACTCGTGCAGGTGCAAATCACCTTTTCCAATGGAATTTATCCGGAGAAAATCTTGCTAGTTTTAAGATGGTTCAATGTTGACTGGAGACGTCCGTCAAAAATATGAGTTGTTTCCGCTGTGGCAACGGGCAGGGAAAAGGTATCTGAAATGAGGTTTTTGTATGGAAATAGGAGATATGTTGCCTCGAGGCGTCTGTCAGAATTGTGAGTTGTTATTACCATGGTTACCGGGCAGGCAAAACGTATTCGAATTTTGAATTTATTAGTATTTTGGATAGAGAATCGGAGCCGAAGAAGGATGAACAACGAGACAGGCTGGAAAGCATTCTAAAGTTTGAAATATTTAGGTTTTTGAATAGCTAAACCGAGACAGAACACGAGCGTTTTGAAGGATATAAAACCAGGCCTCCTGGGGATCTAGATTCATTCAGTCGCCATCCGCCGAAATGGATGGTACTTTATCAGTGCCCACAGTCAACAAGGAAATAATCTAAGGGAAAAACGCTGCCCAGCAAATCCCTGAAACCGCGCTGCTCTGCGTTGTGCCAGACCGGAGTAATAGAGGGTATTTATAATCCAGGAAACGTGGTGAGTTGTCTTGATTTTAAGTAGCGTGAGGTTATGGATTAATAATCTTGTTCCCTTCCTAGCACGAGGCCTGGTGAGTGTCTTTGATATATTATAAGCTCTCTAGGCAAGGCTCTCGATGCAACGAAAGAGTTAGACGCCTTTTTTAATAATATACAGTGTGTATTGTTGATATAGCCACAAACTTTAAGGTTAGTTAGTATAAGTTCAAATAACCATACTTTTATATTTATTAAAAATTAACGACTTTTATTTTTCCATATAAAATAATTCAGCACGTAATACCACTACTTTGGGTATTATCGAACCGTAATTAGAATACGATTCTGAAGTACTGTTAGCACAAACGTACAATACCATGAATAGATATAATTATAAGTCAGTCTATGATATCTTCATAGTTTAAGTGCAGACACTTATAGATAATAAATTTACATTACAACGTATGCTTCAATAATTATTCACTACATAATTATTACAACTCTACTTATTCTTGGTAAATGCTATGTCGTTTGTTTTATAAAAAAAATCGGTTGTCTGTAAAGTCGGTTTACTGACGATAGTCGAACGTGATAACGTTGACCTTGACCCTGACTTTGACTTTGACTTTGACTTTGACTTTGACTTTGACTTTGACTTTGACTTTGACTTTGACTTTGACTTTGACTTTGACTTTGACTTTGACTTTGACTTCGACTTCGACTTCGACTTTTTTCCCAATAAGCTCCTACAATGACATTGACACGCTAAAATGATGGCTAAGTGGCCAGTGTAAATATCTGCCGTTCCACGAATATAATGTCAAAGATTTGTTTTAATAATTTATAAACTACGATTAAAGCAGGCGTAAAACGGAACTGCCAAAGCAGCATCCACTATTTAAATTTAAAGATTTTTGCCAAACTCAGCAGTGTCTCTTTTCATTCAATAGAGATTTTGACAGCCGTATCTTAGGGAATAAGGGCTAATTTATTAACAATTTGTAAGAAACTATCGTCTTAACGACTTAAGTGCTGGAATAATTTAATGTACCTATTTGACAGGTAACGGCCCTGCAAGGTAACGGCCCCGCAAGGTAACGGCAAATGACGTCACACTTTTTCGTGCGTGCAGCCGGCTCCATCGAATTATAAGACGTTATCACGTCAAAAAATATTAAAGTTGTCAGTATTTGACAAATCTGTCAGTATTTTCGACTTGAAAATAGAGGTGGACCACGTGAAACGTATTGAAAATGACTACTGCCTAAGAGAAAGTTTGGAAATTCTTCCTACTATAGTACTTGTCAACATAATAGGTACTGCAGAAAACTATTTCTATGCTGTCACATGTGAACGTAAATAAACGATATTCAGCACACTAATTAATTATCTGTTATTATTTTCTTTCTACCAGGTCATGATCCAGACAGCTCTGAAGACGATAGTGTTATGTGGGAATCATTTTGATGGTGTTCCTGAGTATAATTATGTATTAAATTATGTGTATTTTATTTAAGTAGGTAATTTAATTTATGCCACACCTGGCCATAAAGTGGCTTTTTCCGCACGCTGCGTGCACGGAAAAAGCCGCTTTCTGGCCAAGTGTAGACATAAAATGATGTACACAACACGGGTGGTAATAAAGAAAGTCCTCGATCGCATATTTACGTCCCTCGCTTGCAGCTCGGGCCGTAAACTTCTGCGATCTCGGCCTTTCTTTGTATTACCACCTTAGTTGTGTAATGTTCTATTATGTCGATACCTGTAGACTCAAAGGGCGTAAGCTCCATTAGAACCTACGGCGTTTACGTCCTTTGAGTCTAAAGGTATCGATGTTTCTTCCCCAAGCATTAGAACTTTTTCATTCGGAAATAAGTATTTTCATTTATCTGCACACTCTACCATTGACAATTTCATTTCATGTTCATTCAAAAATTACATACGTGCTCTATCGTATTCTAATCGTGGTTGGATAATGCAATATATCACTACTTTAATTTTATTCAAAACTTCGCACTTGCTAACGCGACGTGAATTTCGGAAAACGGTGACGTTAATTTTCTTTTATTCTAATGAAGAGTCTAAACATGATGTTTGATATCTCATACTTTAAGAATCGTAGCCTCTCCATAAAAACTTTCAACCTTGAATTGTATATTGTAAAAATCCTAACCTAAGCAAATAAAGATATATCATATTCACCTTAAATCTTATACACCGTGGGCCCGAACAACCCGACCAATTTAACCACGTATTCCTGATGGTATTACAAGTAAATAACGTTATATCAACATAGGTCGAATTTTGTCATTTTACATTAATAGTCTTATGGAACAAAATAAATCAGTAAATTCGGCCCCTCCTTAAATAAACATTTCCCAATCGGAAGAAAAGATATCAAAAAGGAAAAAAAAAACTAAAATGGAAATAAAAGGTCAAGTTTTAGCCTCGTAGTCGCTTACCATCAAATACTGCAAAGGTTACTTGCTAAAGAATTTAAAAATTGAGTAAAGGGTAACCCTTTATTTGACATTGTCTATTGTGATATACATTGACAAAAAAAAATCTACACTAGTTATGAACGTCTTTAACTATATTTTTGTGTCAAATACTGGTAACCCAATGTGTGAGTAATTGGCAGAAAAACATTTTTGAGTTGTGGCAACACTTTTAGCTGTCAGTCTAAAGTCAAAATGGCTGAACGACGGACGCAGGCACCGCTTCGCAAGGTATTTGATCATATTTTTCATGTTCTTAACAATGTTTATATTTAAAAAATGGATGCAACATGCTCATGGATATATGTTTATTTGTGTGGTATATTTTTTTTATCGATTAGCTTGCATTTGCCCCGTCTGTGCCTGTTTAATTTCGTATGTTTATCACAATATACAATGCCAAGTTTACGGCCAACGACCTAAATGTGCGTGTGTATACTGTGATAAACATTGCCAATTAACCAATTAATTTTGTTTTGGGTTAATTTTGTTTTTTTTTTCTTGTTAACAGCATGTGGTTCAAACTCAAACTAGATCTGCAAAAATATTGGCCCTTATTCCTAACGGAAATGCTCCTTCCGAGACGAGTGATCATTCCGATGATGAAATAGAGACTGACTAAGTATCTTAAGATGCTTTCTTCGCCTGAATGCTCGTCTGCAACGCCTTCTTTTGACTCTTCATACGAACGCATGAATCTGCTTTGTAGCTCTGATGATGATGGTGATGGTAATAATAATAACGTTGTCAAAATTAAACAAACAGAAGACGATAACCAGACAAATAATTTAGAGGAAATTGCCCCTTTAAACCCAATTATCCCAGAAGTTTGTTAAATTATGCTTTGTAACGGGGAAGAACCCCAGAAATAGTTTTTTAAACTTCCATACAAAATAGTGTACGATTGTTTTGATATCTAGTCTACTATGAACTGGTTTTTTCTATAAATGTAATAAAAAATACACATATTTGTTATTTTTTATTTAAAATCCTTTTTACCCCATATCTAACTTTGTCTAACTTTTTTTTGTAATTTGATCTCCCTTAGGTATATCAATAGTTAGTGGTGCACGTAACGTACATGTAAATAGTATTATAATTACTGACCTAAATTAGTATATTTTTATAGTATACCCGTAGTTACTTATTAGCAAAGCCGCGAAAGAACAAAAACATATTTTACTAAAACTTTTTATAATGCTAATATAGCTGTACTTCTTTACCTTTTTTTTTTTTTTTTTGACCCCGGGAAATGCATGAAACTGCATACCACTACATAACCTAAGGCCATCGGGGGTGACAGCCAGATGTTACGTATTGGTTATGTGGGGCTCTCCGCTCCTGAAGGGATTGGCCTACCCACTAAAACCCAGGGATGCTACCAACCTGTGCCTTCACGATGATGCCGTGGGATCGCTGTCAAGCCACCACGACATCACCAGCACCTCCGCCCTAGGGCGGACCCTCTCCGAAAAAGGCACACTGTAGCATGGCCAGTGTGCCTTCCCCACCTGCTTCCCTCCGGCCAACCGGGCCGTCCCCCAGGGAAGCCAGGAACCAACACCAGACACACAGGGTCCGCATGTGTATCCGGTGTCAATCCCTCCCTCGCCGCCACGGGAGGACAAACGCCCCTGCCCCGCAGCCGTCTACGGGAGGACAAACGCCCCTACCCCGCAGACACTCCCGCCTGTCCTTACGGACCGCGGTGGGCCAGTCCTCCACCTCCCGCCCCCAGCACATGAGGTAGCGGCAGCCTGCAAGGCTGAGTTCCCGGGACGCAGAGGACTAGTCCACCGCCACCGCGCAGCGACACAGGTCACCCGTCTGGTGCCTGCCCGCAGTGCCCCCCAAAAGGAGACGTCGGAGGGATGCTGCCCGTGCCCGACGCTCCGCCCTCGCGTGCCGCACCTGGAGAGTCCTCTAACAGAGGAAACCCGGTGCGGGACCCCCCAACCCCCCCTGACAGGCTCATTCGCAGCATCGGCAAGTGATCAATTAGGGGCCCCTAAGAAATCACTTGCCGTTGCTCCCGGGGTGCACCGGCCAAGACGCTTCCCTTTCCTGCGGATCAACCGGATCAAGAGGAATGAGAAGAATCACACTCTGGGAGGTTTCCTGTCTAGCACCCCTGTACTTCTTTACCTACTTATCTTATCTACTCTGTCATACATTTAAGTTCTGTTATTTTTACGCTGTAAAAAAGTTTATCTGTATTAAATGAATGAACTGCACTTAAAAATATAATATTTATTTATTGAGAATAAGAGCTCGTATGTGCAATGTCGTGCAATCCACCGCTAGATCAACCACGCTCTGCCATCTGACCCTAACAGTATGTTTATCCATAGAACAAAATAAATCCATAGAGCAATTTGAATCCACATATTTGATAAAAAGTCTATAATTACTTTAAAACCAGTTTCGAATTTCTAGGTGGAGTTAACTTCGACACCGACTGACAGCACTTTATTTTTTAATTTCTATTAGCTTAGCGGTCAGAAGTTTAAGGAGTAGGTTTTATACAATCTAGACAATGCCTAGACTATTCGACACCTAGAATGAGCTGTTGTAAACTAATGACACCCTTTTGCTTACGCCGACCCGATTTTATGATTTACTTATTTCGAATCTTACTTATTTTGTAGGTATTCTTTTGACATGATTAGAAAGAAGAGTTTTATCGAACTAATAAGTTCGATAAAACTCTTCTTTCCGAGACCACTTTCTGTATTTGAAGTAATAAGGCTTCAAATACAGAAAGTGGTCTCGGCCGAAGAAATGGATTATTGAACGTTTTCTTATTTTCCAACATGGTCCGCACGAAAAATTATAATATTTTAGTTGCTAATCAATTCAGTATCAGGTATTTGTACGACCTTTTGAAGGGCACGGAAGAAAAATTTTTCGGATATTGTGAGCCCCTACTATTTTTACCAACTTTAGAAGTAGAGTTTGTTAGTTCGTCGGAATCTGTGTTTTATGCGTATTTCTCGATTGCTTGAAGACGGCTGGACTGGAGTTCTTTTTTGTTTGAAAGTGTTTGTTTGCACCTCCCAGGTAGTCCTAATGGAACCAGATTAGGATCTGATGATGGAATCTTGGCGAAATGCGGGAACTCTTCAAACATTATGGGTCCCCTGTGGTCCACCAAGTTATAGTGATCTGAGTACTATTTATTAACTCGTACATTTGTTATTAAATAGGTTCGTTTGAAGTCGGTTGTTTATTCTTATATTTGTAGTCATTAAATAATATCGTGGGGACAATCTTACACAAGCCATTGTATAAGGATAATAAAATGGAAAGGATGTTTACAAAAACAACATAACTGACTAGACTGGCTGATACTTATAGAGAAACATTTTTCATGACAGTGGGTGTCAACCAGCTTAGTCAGTTGTTGTTTTTGTAAACGTCCCTTTAGTTCCGCACTTTTATGGTCATGGCTTAACACGTCGCTACATTCGAGCCTCTCCATACAAAATCGTGTATGGTCAATATCAGCAGCTATTTTTAGGTATTAGGTAGTTGAATTTAAGAAAAAGTAAGCTATACCTAGTCCAGCCAGCTGCAGTGTTAAGTTACGACTATTTCTGTTGTACGTGCATCTATTTTCGAGTTTCATTTTCTTTGCATTGTCTCATATGTGACTGTAATGATGTGTTATCCGAATAGGTATATTCTTTTGTATTCTATTCTAAATTAGCTCCAATTTGCCCAAAAATATTTCTGATGCCACGTCACTGTAAGGTTATTTTCATTTAAAAATGTACCTAATTTACTAGCAGTTAGCGGCCTTCGCAAAACTGACGACGATACTATTTAAACGTGACCCCAGTTTGGTTTAACCGTACTCTTTTAAAGAAAAATGCCCCACTGTGAAGTACCATAGTACAAATCTATTTGCTTTTATTTGTTTTTACCCGACGCGGCGGGTTATGTGTTTGACCTGTATGTATGTATGTATGTCCGTTCCTGTGTCCGCTTGTAACTACTCAACGGCACATCCGATTTTGATAAATGATACATCATTAGATTCGTCTTGATGGTGCGAGTGTCACTGGGTATGAAGTTCGTTAAAATAAACAAAATGGCGGATTTTATGCAGTTTCAAAGTGCACCGCGGTCGGGTTTTTTTTAGTAAAAATGTGGTTATTACAGTCGTAATTGCCAGCAAAATGAACTATAACAAAGATATGCCTGATCCTATTTGATATAGGTACAAAATCGAATAGTATTTAATGCAGTTGCAGTTTTAAAACAATGTCAAGTTAAGTTTGTAATGCAACCAGACATCGACGAGAGACGAGGTCTAACCCGGGTTTTGCGTTCCATATGTACGCGTAAAAGAAAACCACTACACTAAGAATAAGTATTTATATTTGTTGGTTCAGCAGTTTTGAGTTTCAAATTATCTTCGTAGCTTAGTAGTCAGTTTTTCATTTATCCACCTTCGCGCATTCTTGGACGAGGTCCTCGACGCCTGCGCATGTGCCCTCGTTGTCCCATTCCTTGCACTCCTGTAAGATAAATAAAGTAATATAAGTATTTTGTACTAGTGGATCCGGCCTCAACTCCGTTGGCGAAGGTGAAATAAGTCGGATAATTAGTACATTGTGCATTAAGGGTTGTAAGAAGGGTTTTATTTTACTTGTTTGATTAGTAAGTAATACACTTATTGAAATTGCATTTTCACAATTATTGTAATGCTCAATGGTTATTTTAAAAGAGAAACTGGTGAGTTTCTTCCGGCGCTTCTTCTCACCAGAATGTCATTTGCCGAAGCGCCAAAAGAAAGAATCAGACATGTGAAAGAGCCCTTGAGGCCTACTTACAGAAATAAATTATTTCATTTCATTTCATTTCATTTCATTTCATTTCATTTAATAACGAGAGTCTATTAGAAGCCCGACGCTGAAAGCGGAGGACTTTTGATGACTCGAGTTTGTAATCCCCGTACTTCCCGTGATACACTAAAAGTTTTTTATCACATTTGGAAGAAAATAAGACATAAAAATCAAATAAAATAATCGCACCCGCTAAAAGACAACTTTAACTGTGAACTGGCAACTTTTTCGCTTCCTATAAGTAGGGAAGGGTTCACCCTGTTGTGGCATAATTTTGTAAGTAATAATTCTTTGTGGCATAATGTATATAGCCATATTAGGCTTTGTGCATAAACTGTTATCGCAGAATCTATATTGGCATAATTTTATTATGCAGAATTTCGTTAGTCCGAATATTATTTGGTCATACTTTTCATGTTCCGAATCATATTTACACATAAATTGAATGATTATAAAATTATAACACCGAAAACTATCGTGGCAGAAAGATGTTTTATCATAATATAACTTTTAACTGTACAGTCTGTAAGTTTAATACGGGCGAATATTGAAACGGTGGTAAGCATAGGACCTAAGAAGTATATTTAGATAACTTCCTTCCGTCCGGCTACATAACTGAGTTTTGTAACCAGCTACGAAATGGGAATTTGCTTAAAACTACAATGAAAATATTTACCATACAAAATAATTCGGCCCGCAATGTAACGCAACACATTCAAGTTGACAGGCACGCTAGTTGACAGTTACTTTAAAAAAGCTCGTATCTCGCAATGTCATCATAACAAGCATGTATGCGGTACATAGCTGTTCGGTAATTTTTTTTAAATTAATTACGAGGTCAGTATTAAGTATAATTTAAAAAATCATATTAATTAATGATAACACTACTAAACGCTATATCTAGTTTAATCGTTTGCTCGTATTAGACTTAACCACACTGTATTGTCGATGACGATATATGGTTTTGTAACCTAACCTACTTTTTCTTCCAGCAGTTCGTTTTTGTTTGGTGATGCAGTTCAAACCTAACCTAAACCTAACTTAAGCTAACCTACTTTTTCTGCGAGCAGTTCGTTTTTGTTAGGGGATGCAGTTCAAACCTAACCTAAACCTAACTTAATCTAACCAACTTTTTCTGCCAGCAGTTCGTTTTTCTTGAGGGATGCAGTTCAAACATAACCTAAACCTAACTTAACCTAACCCACTTTTTCTGCCAGCAGTTCGTTTTTGTTGGGGGACGCAGTTCAAACCTAACCTAACCTACTTTTTCTGTCTAATCTTTTTTTTCTTGCGGGGGTCTTCGAACCCCGAGCCCCACTTGTGGGGAGCTTCGCCCCCCCGGCCCCCCTTTTTTTGGCCTTTTCATAGCTAAGAACTCGTGCAAAACTCTAGTCTAATTGCTTAAATGTTTTAACCTAATCTAAGCCCCTTTTCTATCAATTGTGTATTTTGTAAGGACACAGTTCTAAATGTAACCTAACGTTTTTAGCAACAGTTCTTTATTATGAGATTTGTGAGGGATCACAGTTCTAGCCTAACCTACTAAGTTAGGTTAGAATTGCTAGATGTTAAATGTTATTAGTTCATCGTTATACTGAATGAACATGATGTCCAATGGAATTATATCACTTAATTATTATAATAACCTACCTCTCCTAAACCTAACCTATCAATCTCGGACAATCGATAATATGCCGAATAAAATTATGCACAATAGAATTATGCGTAAAAATAATCGGTCATAATAATAGTATGCGAACTTAATTTCAGACAAACACATATTCGGGATGTAACTAATTATGCTTAATAAGGTTTCTGCCACATTACCATTCGGCGAAAACCGATTATGCCACATCTGTTATGCTAAAACAGTTTCGGACAATAAATGTTATGCCACATAGAGGGAACCCGTAGGGAAGCTATTTGTTGGATTTCAGTACTTAAATATAAGAAATAACCACATTTTTATTTAAAAAAAACCCGACCGCATTGCACTTTGAAACTGCATAAAATCCGCCATTTTGTTTATTTTAACGAACTTCATACCCAGTGACACTCGCACTTTGGGCTTCGCCGCAGTCGGGTAAAAACAGTATCGACTACTATAGTACTTACATTAATCATCGAAGTATGCATGCATATCTTCAGTTTCATCAGCTTGCATCCATCAGGTGGTCCGTATTTGCTCAAATCACCCTTGATACAATTCTTTTTTATAGCTTCCACCACTGCAGGGGCGTTTTTGAAGTCTTCCGTTGTAATTTTCTCCCAGGCGTCCATATCTACTGAGCCATCGTCGGAAGCGAAACCGCGTTTTTTCCCGATGCATATATCTTTCTCACACTAGTAAAATAACACAGTATATATACATATATAAACTACCGCCATAACGCAAAAGGGCACATAATATATATATTTTTTCCAAATATATACAGGTTGCCCCTATAACCAACGTACATACGAAAAGGGCTGATAGACCAGCTCATAAGACACCAGATTAAGCAAATTTGACCTCAGTAAAAATATCTTAGTTTTCGAGATATTGATACCCTGACTCGGCGTTTTGAGTGTCATGACTAAAATATCAAGTATTTTTCAAATCTGTGTTTTGCTGTGGGTTGCCAAAATGACTATGCTATTGAATGTAATTCCTATTTGTGTTAATTTCTTCATGATGTGGTCACGTAGAATAACAAATGTATTTTATGGAATATGAAATAGTAACTTCAGTACAAGTTATTCTTGTGAAATATTATTATCTCAAGAACAATTAAAGTATTTAGTAAATGTTGTACCATTTTAGAATTTACAATAAATGCGCTATTTTTTTACGGCATGTGCCAGGGTTTGTTAGTACATTTTTTTTTCACCACCCTCGTTCGAAATCAGATGTGAAATTTGGAAAATTCTAAAAAATATGGCCACAGCATGAAGAAATTATAATTATATTATAAAAATAGGAATTAATAGCATAGTTTTCCGTGTTATACCGTTGGTTTTAGAGACATCCTGTACACGAAACAACTTTGAAAAAAATAAGTTAGATGTGCCCCTTTTCTTATGGCGGCAGTATATATGTCACACATTAGCTTATGACATTAGGTACATTAAACATCAAAGGCGGTAAAGATTGTCCCTGATCGCTGATGTTTGTTATTCGATCTGGTGGTTTGGGTTGGGCTCGGGGTGACGTGTAAATAAATCGACGTCTTGTCCTGGCCAGAAAGTGGATTTTTCTCTCCGTATAGAGGACAGACAAAGGCCACTTACGACCTGTACGTCTAGCATAACTGGCCGCGACTTCGTTTATCGAGCGGCAGAGCATCACCTGTCACTGTCACACTATATCGATTGGAAAGAGATAGGTAGCACTTGTCGTGCGAGAAAGAGTCGCGTGCCACAGTTGTGCTAGAGGTACTGGTTGATGGAAAATGGGTTTTATTTTCATAAGTTCAGTCGTAGTGATAATATTAATATATTTACAATGACGTTTATTCAGAATTGACTTGGTTCTGTTATTGTTTGTCAATCTTTTGCATGTCAGGAAAATGGTGAATAGTTTTGGATAAGGAATTGGAGCCAGTGAAGGTTGAGCTGCTCCACTTGGTATTGCAGTTAAACTCGCTGCATTCCCTTGTTTATTATGACTAGTTAGATGGTACATTCGAGCTCCAACCGATGGAAACCTACGCTCGAATGCGAATTATCGGCAATCTGATGGACATCCTGACTACCCCTACCCCCTTGACGACGATATATTAACTAACGAGCATCTAATCATACTTACGTAAAGGTAATTATTTTGAAATGACTATTAACACTAATGGCTTTACATATAAAAAAACTTACAGATTTATGGTTGCGTGGAATATTGAAGCATTCCTCGATTTCTTCTTTATTTATTTTTGATGGCATGAGCATTTCATTCTTACAGCAACGCATTGTTTTCTAAAAAAAATACAATTACAAAATTATCACACATATATAAAATCTTTGTATCTTTAATATAACATTTTCAATTTTCTTTGTATCGTCTGCCAAAAAAATATTGATAATCATTAAAGTACTTCTGTACGGTATGTACGATAGATGAGGCCGGTTGATAATTTTATTTTCATTTCAATGTTATTTATTTAAACTTTCTTGCACAGTAATAAAAAAAGTATAATTGGCGGACTTAATGCCTTAAGGCATTCTCTACCAGTCAACGATTGGGTTAAACAGAGACTTTAGTTGGTGCAGCATGGTTTAAAGGTGAAACGATATCAGAGACACAAATTAATATTACGAGGGTGGGTTGATAAGTACCTGGCTTTAAGTACTTCTAGAATCTTGACATTCTCATGTTTCCGGCTATTGTATGACACATTATTTAGAAGTATTTAGGCCAAATTTCAATACAGTCGCATCTTTATTCTTTGAATTATGGATCACAAACTGCACGATTCCGACGACGACGTGGACGTAACCATGAAAAAATTAAAACAGTTCGCCGCAAGATCCATATTTTTTTATTTAATAGGTAATGAAAAATATAATATAATGTCTATTTTTGGAGACTCTCTAACTGTTATAGTTCACAGTGTTTTTATTAGAATATAGATTTTTTTTTGACAGTATTGGCTCAAAATTGACACCGACTAATAAAACATATAAAAAATTGGAAACCACATGTCTAGTGATCAATGATGAAGATTTAGGTGATAGCTAAAGTCCTTGACTTACGTGTTGGTGATTTTAAAAAACTTAAACACATTATTCACAAGAATGGGATAAGCAATAGCGTGTGGCTCCAAATGAGCACCAAAAATGGAATCACGATCTCAACTTGCAAGTGGGTTCAGGAAAAAACAGGATAGCGAGTATTTATTGATCTATCACCATTGTTTACACTGGATTTCTAGCAAGTTATTTGTATTCACCAAGTTAAAAAAATAGAAAAAGAAAAAAAGTTGTACCCTAGTAAAGATACCCAGAAGCCTGTCATGCGACTACTTTACAATTTTGTAATTTGTAAGAAAAAAAATAATGCCACAACAATAATACTTAGTGTATTGAGCTAGTAAAGAGCCTAGCTACAAATTGTATTAAAATAAAGTTTTTCTATCTTTACTCTAAATACCTCAAGCAAGGTACTTATCAACCCACCCTCGTATGTGGTGAGAGGTTTTAACTTACCGGATGAAAAGCTTTACGACATTTTTCCTTGTCATTGGTCTGGAATTAAGAACAAAAGGCATAAACGATTAATCTAAAATTATAAATATAAACGTAGGCCTTTAATATTACCATTAGGTACTTAAACAATTTTTTTAAACCTAATTTTCTATAAAATTACTCATTGGCTATGAAATTTGATTCATACATTATTTTGAATAATAAATTGTTAAAGCGCTCAACGGCCTCGATGGACAATTTTACAATATTTTCGTTGATATGCATTGGAACATGGTAATGAAATAATTTTTTTGCCACACCTGGCCATAAAGTGGCTTTTTCCGCCGCTTTCTGGCAAGTGTAGACATAAAATGATGTACACAACACGGGAGGTAATAAAGAAAGCCCTCGATCACATATTTACGTCCCTCGCTTGTAGCTCGAGCTGCAAACTTCTGCGATCTCGGCCTTTCTTTGTATTACCACCCTAGTTATGCAATGTACTATATACGTGCATCTATTTTCAAGTTTATTTTTCTTTGTATTGTCTCATTATGTAACCGTAATGATGTGTTATCCGAATATATTCTTTTGTAGTCTATTCTAAATTAGCTCCAATTTTCCCAAAAATATTTCTGATGCCACGTCACTGTAAGGTTTATCATCATAACTTAAAAAAACACGTATCTATTACATACTCCAGGTAAAAAGGCAGCAAGTGTATATAAAGTTCGTATGTAACTTTTGGCGTTTTTCTCTACCACGTTTTAAAATACGAGTTTGTTTCAAATTAGTGACGATATGTACCTATATCTGTAATAGTTTTTCTGGTTATTTTAATTTAAAAATGTACCTACTATTTACTGGCAGTTAGCGGTCTTCTCAAAACTGACGACTAAAACTATTTATATAAAAGTATTTAAACGTGACCCAGTTTGGCAAAACCTTACTTTTTTAAAGAAAAATTCCCTTGTGTGAAGTGCAACAAATCAATTTGCTGTAAGTTTCTACAGTCATAATTGCCAGCAAATTGAACTATAACAAAGATATGCCTGATTCTATTCTATATAGGTACAAAATTCAAAAGTATTTAATGCAGTTGCAGTTTTAAAACAATGTCAAGTTAAGTTTGTAATGTAACCAGACATCGACGAGAGACGAGGTCTAACCCGGGTTTTGCGTTCCATATGTATGCTTCTATTAATGTAGCAATTCGCTTAAAAGAAAACCACTACACTAAGAATAACAGTATTTATATTTGTTGGTTCAGTAGTTTTGAGTTTCAAACTATCTTCGTAGCTTAGTAGTCAGTTGTTCATTTATCCACCTTCGCGCATTCTTGGACGAGGTCCTCGACGCCTGCGCATGTGCCCTCGTTGTCCCATTCCTTGCACTCCTGTAAGATAAATAATAGTACATTTCACAACTAGGGTGGTAATACAAAGAAAGGCCGAGATCGCAGAAGTTTACGGCCCGAGCTGCAAGCGAGGGACGTAAATATGCGATCGAGGGCTTTCTTTATTACCTCCCGTGTTGTGTACATCATTTTATGTCTACACTTGGCCAGAAAGCGGCTTTATCCGTACGCGCAGCGTGCGGAAAAAGCCACTTTATGGCTAGGTGTGGCATAAAGTAATATAAGTATTTTGTACTACTGGATCCGGTTTCAACTTCGTTGGCGGAGGTGAAATAAGTCGGATAATTAGTACATTGTGCATTAAGGGTAGTAAGAAGGGTTTTAATAACGAGAGTCTATTAGAAGAGAAGCCCGACGCTGAAAGCGGAGGACTTTTGATGACTCGAGTTTGTAATCCCCGTACTTCCCGTGATACACTCAAAGTTTTTCATCACATTTGTAAGAAAATAAGACATAAAAATCAAATAAAATAATCGCACCCGCTAAAAGACAACTTTAACTGTGAGCTGGCAACTTTTTTAATGTAGTCTTCCACAGATAATGCTGAGAACAGCGTTTAGTTTTCAAACTTGACTGGTCATACTGCCAGATTATCAAAATGAAATTTACTATAGTAGATTGTGGACCGAGGGTAGTAAGAAGGGAATTACTAACGAGACTATTAGAAGCCTGAGACCGTAGGCGGATGGCTTTTAATTACTCGAGTTTGTAATCCCCTTTCAATATAGACCACAGATAATGCTAAGAACTGCGTTTAGTTTCAAACTTGACAGGCAATACTGCCAGATTGAACCGATTTTAAGAGTAAAATTTTAAATTAAAGTAATTTAATTGCAAAAATCATTAAAATAATAGTGAATTATATACCATATAAGTTTTATATACAGTAAAATGGGTTTTGTAGCCAAGTTTTGAGGATGGAAAATAAGCCTTGGCTGATTTGAAACCTCCTTAGTCTGAAATGACGTGGGTACGAGTTTTAAAACTAAACCCATAACCTCCGAGGGAGTTACAGATTTTCATACAGTTTTTCCTGGAGGTAAATAGGCTCGAGATGGTTTATAAGCCCGCGTGTTATGACAAAAATAATTACAAAACTCTCTGAAATAATAGTTAAGGAGTTATAGATTTTCATATCAATTTACCCCCCCTGGGAGTTATAGATTTTATAACTCCCATGGGAGGTAAATCGGCTCTAGCTGTTCTATATGCCTGCATGTTATAACACCCTTCACGAGCAAGTGTGATGAAAAAGCATTGTGTGAGTTAACCGAGGTCATAATCACAATGTTCATTAATAAGAGTATGTATGTGTGTTTGTAAATTTTGACGACCGGTTTAGCCTAGTGGTTAGTGACTCTGCCTACGAAGCTGACGGTCCTGGGTTCGAATTTCGGTAAGAGCAAATATTATTTGTGTGATCATATTTGTTTCTGACTCTTGGATGTTTTCTATGTATTCAAGTATTTGTATCTATTAAATATATCGTCGTCTAGTATCCATAACACAAGCATAATTGAGCTTACTATGGGACTAGTTCGATTTGTGTAAGATTGTCCCCTAATATTTATTTATTTATTATTTATAATCTACATGTACATTTTCATGGAACTCGGTCAAATAGTTTTTGTGTGACTTGTGTAACTTTAGTTTCTTCTTTAGCAACTTAAACAACGACGGTGACTATTACCAAGTCTGCGCTGTCAGTCTGACTGTCCATTCGTCTGTCCCAGGGCTGTGTTGTGCATTTTAACCGTAATACGTAGAGATTTCACACAATGTATATTGGCATTGCCTCTATAAGTAACAGCAAATAATGAAAAACAAAATAAAATTAAAAACTAAACGGTGTAACTTAAAAGAAAACCTTCGACTCGCACCTGGCCGGTTTTTATAATATAGTACCTAGTCATTCTTATTGTCAGCGACAAGTATCTTATCACAAGGATCGATTAAATTCGATGATTTATTTTGTATGTTCAACCTCAGCAGTGATAAATTTAAACTTATGAAATGTCCGTCTGTCGTATACGACCGTTTATGCCGCAAAAAACGTAAATTTCGACACTCTCAAGGAAACCAAAATTCAAAGGGTACTGACCTAGAACTATGAAATTTGGCAAGTAATACCGTCTTATACTACAAGTATAGGGAAAAATCTGAAACTATTAATTTTTAATTTAATCCTAAAAAAATTGATTTTACTAAGGACGTCAAAATTTATAGGGTACTTTGATGTATGTACCTACAAATTTATATGGAACCTTCGGTGGGCGAGTCCAATAAACATACGCTTCCTATAAATAGGTAAGCTATTTGTTGGATTTCAGTGAATATAAAACAGTATCAACTACTACAGTACTTACATTAATCATTGAAGTATGCATGCACATCTTCAGTTTCATCAGCTTGCAAGCATCAGGTGGTCCGTATTTGGTCAAATCACCCTTGATACAATTCTTTTTTAAAGCTTCCACCACTGCAGGGGCGTTTTTGAAGTCTTCCGTTGTAATTTTCTCCCACGCGTCCATATCTACTGAGCCATCGTCGGAAGCGAAGCCGCGTTTTTTCCCGATGCAAATATCTTGCTCACACTAGTAAAATAACACAGTATATATATACTACCGCCATAACGCAAAAAGGTACATAATATATATTTTTTTCCGAATATATACAGGTTGTCCCCAAAACCAACGTAAGTACATATGAAAAGGGCTGATAGACCAGCTCATAAGACACCAGATTAAGTAAATTTGACCTCAGTAAAAATATCTTAGTTTTCGAGATATTGATACCCTGACTCGGCGTTTTGAGTGTCATGACTAAAATATCAAGTATTTTTCAAATCTGTGTTTTGCTGTGGGTTACCAAATAACTATGCTATTGAACGTAATTCCTATTTGTGTTAATTTCTTCATGATGTGGCCACAGTAGAATAACAAAATATATTTTATAGAATATGGAATAGTAACTTCAGTACAAGTTATTCTATTGTAAAATATTATTATTTCAAAATTAATTAAAGTATTTAGTAAATGTTATACCATTTTAGAATTTACAATAAATGCGATATTTTTTTACGTCATGTGCCGTTGTGTTGGTACATTTATTTTTCACCACCCTCGTTCGAAATCATAGGGGAATATGGAAAAATCTAAAAATTATGGCCACAGCATGAAGAAATTAACAAAAATAGGAATTACGTTCAATAGCATAGTTTTCCGTGTATGCGTTGGTTTTAGAGACACCCTGTATACGAAAAAACTTCGAAAAAAAAAAATGTTAGATGTCCTCTTTTTCTTATAACGGCAGTATATGTCACACATTAGCTTATGACATTAGGTACATTAAACATCAAAGGCGGTCAAGATTGTCCCTGATCGCTGATGTTTGTTATTCGATCTGGTGGTTTGGCTTGGGATCGGGGTGACGTGTAAATAAATCGACGTCTTGTCCTGGCCAGAAAGTGGACTTTTCTTTCCGTATAGAGGACAGACAAAGGCCACTTACGACCTGGTTGATGGAAACCTACGCTCGACTGCGATATATCGGCAATCTGATGGACATCCCGACTACCCCTACCCCCGTGACGACGATATATTAACTAACAAGCGTCTAATCATGCTTACGTAAAGGTAATTGTTTTGAAATCGCTTTACATAAAAAAAACTTACAGATTTATGGTTGCGTGGAGTATTGAAGCATTCCTCGATTTCTTCTTTATTTATTTTTGATGGCATGAGCATTTCATTCTTACAGCAACGCATTGTTTTCTAAAAAAAATACAATTACAAAATTATCGCACATATATAATCTTTATATCTTTAATATAACATTTCCGACTTTAACTATTTTCTATGTATCGTCTGCCAAAAAAATATTGATAATCATTAAAGTACTTCTGTACGGTATGTACGATAGATGAGGCCGGTTGATAATTTTATTTTCATTTCAATGTTATTTATTTAAACTTTATTGCACAGTTATAAAAAAAGTACTATTGGCGGACTTAATGCCTTAAGGCATTCTCTACCAGTCAACCATTGGCTAAAACAGAGACTTTAGTTAGTGCAGGATGGTTTAATGGCGAAACGACCTCAGAGAAACAAATCAATATTATGTGGTGAGTGGTTATAACTTACCGGATGAAAAGCTTTACGACATTTTTCCTTGTCATCGGCCTGGAATTAAGAACAAAAGGCATAAATGATTTATGTAAAATTATAAATATATACGTAGGCCTTTAATTTTTTTTAACCATATTTTTTTTTAAAATTACTCATTCATTTTCTTTGAAATTTAAGTTATACAATATTTTGAATAATAAATTGTATTAGAGCTCAACGGTCTCGATGGACAATTTTACAATATTTTCGTTGATATGCATAGGAACATGATAATGAAATAGTTTTATACAAACAACCCTGAAACTACATCATTAGGAAATTAACTATTTATTTACATAGGAAAAAAACTCAAGAAAAAACAAAACACTGTTGTTGTTAGTAAACTTTTGGTGTAAACATATGAAGAAATCAATTGTGGCTTTCCATAAGAAAAGGGACCTTATGACGGTTTCTAGTTACGGAGATAAATGGACGTTTTAGTGAAATGCTTCAAAATAATCATTTTTTTCTTTTATGCAAAATTGTAAAATATAGGAATAGACGTGTATTTGTAGCTTGGTTTCACTGCTGTACGTTAATTTTTTCTATATAAAAATTGGGTTCAAAGTTTAGTAGAAAAGGGACCTTATGGCAGATCACATACAAAAATAATAAAGCTGTTGATAAAACTTATTTCTTTTTTATACCACGACACGACGGTGGTGTTTGGGCTCATTTGTTTCGTCTTGTCGAGTACTTTGAACTGAGATGATATCCAGGGTCTGATGATGAAGCCGAAAGGTGGCCATAGGAACTTCGTAATAAAACGTCGGAACGCCATCGTGTTTGGGCTCAATTGTTTCGTCTTGACGAGTACTCTGAGCGGAAATTATGTCCAGGGTCTGATGATGGAGCCGAAAGGTATCTATGGGAACTACGTAAAAAAACGACGCAACCCCATCGTGTTTGGGCTCATTCGTTTCGTCTTGTCGAGTACTTTGAACTGAGATGATATCCAGGGTCTGATGATGAAGCCGGAAGGTGGCCATAGGAACTTCATAATAAAACGTCGGAACGCCATCGTGTTTGGGCTCAATTGTTTCGTCTTGACGAGTACTCTGAACTGAGATGATATCCAGGGTCTGATGATGAAGCCGGAAGGTGGCCATAGGAACTTCGTAATAAAACGTCGGAACGCCATCGTGTTTGGGCTCAGTTGTTTCGTCTTGACAAGTACTCTGAGCGGAAATGATGTCCAGGGTCTGATGATGGAGTCAAAAGGTATCTATGGGAACTACTACGTAAAAAAACGACGCAACCCCATCGTGTTTGGGCTCATTTGTTTCGACTTCACGAGTACTCTGAACCGAGATGATATCCAGTCTGATGATGAAGCCAGAAGGTGGCCATAGGAACTTCGTAATAAAATGTCGGAACCCTATCGTGTTTAGTCTCAGAGTACTCGGCAAGACAAAACAAATAAGCCCAAACACGATGGGTTTCCGACGTTTTATTACGGAGTTCCCATGGCCACCTTCCGGCTCCATCATCAGAACCTGGATATCATTTCGGTTCAGAGTACTTGTCAAGACAAAACAAATGAGCCCAAACACGATGGGGTTCCGACGTTTTATTACGGAGTTCCCATGGCCACCTTCCGGCTCCATCATCAGACCCTGGATATCATTTCGGTTCAGAGTACTCGTCAAGACAAAACAAATGAGCCCAAACACGATGGGGTTCCGACGTTTTATTACGGAGTTCCCATTGCCACCTTCCGGCTCCACCATCAGACCCTGGATATCATTTCGGTTCAAAGTACTCGTCAAGACGAAACAAATGAGCCCAAACACGATGGGGTTCCGACATTTTATTACGAAGTTCCCATGGCCACATTCCGGCTCCATCATCAGACCCTGGATATCATTTCGGTTCAGAGTACTTGTCAAGATGAAACAACTGAGCCCAAACACAATGGGGTTGCGTCGTTTTTTTACGTAGTTCCCATAGATACCTTTTGACTCCATCATCAGACCCTGGACATCATTTCCGCTCAGAGTACTTGTCAAGACGAAACAACTGAGCCCAAACACGATGGGGTTGCGTCGTTTTTTTACGTAGTTCCCATAGATACCTTTCGGCTTCATCATCAGACCCTGGATATCATCTATTAATTAACAGATCAATCGTTAATTGTTAATTGGGATTACATTTTTGCCAACACTGCAAACAAGCATGCGGCCTGCATAATGGTAAGCAAAAATTTTCAAAATGATCCTAGAAAGCTGAAAATTTGGAAGGAAAGGGATTGGCGGCAACAGATTCGGAATTGAAAAAATAAAATAAAAATATAAAATACATTTTTTTTTGTGTCGTTTTTTTTTTATTTTTTTAGAAAAATTTTTTAAAACATTTTTTAAAACCGATAAAAAAAAGTGTTTTTGGCGAATCGTAAAACTTTTTGACCATTTTTAGAAAAACTTTGTTTTTTCAAAAATTTGAAAAAAAAATAAAAAAAAACTGGCGAATGCCTGTCATTTTTGATCATTTAAGAAAAAGTTTTTTAATTTTTTTTCTTCAAAAACTTACGAAAATAGTACATTACACAACTAGGGTGGTAATACAAAGAAAGGCCGAGATCGCAGATTTTTGCGGCCCAAGCTGCAAGCGAGGGACGTAAATATGCGATCGAGGGCTTTCTTTATTACCTCCCGTGTTGTGTACATCATTTTATGTCTACACTTGGCCAGAAAGCGGCTTTTTCCGTACGCCCAGCGTGCGGAAAAAGTCACTTTATGGGCAGGTGTATGGCATAAAATACATTTTTTTGGCGGTGTCTATAATTTTTTACCATTTTGTCATGTTTCTCTTTAAACCTTTTTAGAAAAAAAACATTTTTTTTAAAACATGAAAACTTGTTTTAGGCGAATCGCAAAACTTTTTGAGCATTTTAGAAAAACCTTGTTTTTTTTTCAAAAATAAAAAAAAACACGTTTTGGCGAATGCCTATCATTTTTGACCATTTTAGAAAAAGTTTTTTTAATTTTTTTTTGAAAAACTTACGAAAAAAGTCATTTTTTGGCGGTTTCTATAATTTTTGACCACTTAAGAATAAGAATCTTTTTAATTTTTTTTTAAAAGATCGACAAAAACAAAAAAGTTTTTTTTGGCGAATCCTATCCTACCATTATGATTTTTTTTTATAAAACTCGGTAATTTTTGGTTAAAAGTAGTCTATACAAAACACATCATCATAACACCATGGAGTGAATTATTCACCATTAACGTTATAATTATGAGAATAACTCTTAATTGATCAAGATTTGAAGTAAATTTCTCAAAACTTTTTTCTTCGGTATTCTGTTTTAATACAAGTTTAGTAAATAAATAACGTTAATATCGAGCCATACTGTAATTATCAACAAGTTTTGCCTAACATTGGTCATAAGGCCATAATATCCCATACATTTGGGAAAAGGGACCTTATGACTAAACACTTAAATTCAACGCAACATTATTTGAGAATTACTCTTAATTGATCAAGATTTGAAGTAAATGTCTAATAACCTTTTTTCTTCAGTTTTCTGTTTTAATACAAGATTAGTCAATAAATAATGTAAATATCGTGCCATACTGTAATTATCAATAATTTTTGCTTATGGCTGGTCATAAGGTCCCTTTTCTCAAATGTATGGGAATATATTTGTGTTTTTTACGTAACTTCAATCGTTTATAAATCAAAAAATACGACTTGTAGAATAATAATGACACTTTTGAGATACTTGTGTAGACTGATTAAATATAATTTAGAACTCATTATACGAAAATTGTAAATATTATAGGAATAATGAAAAATATAATAAAAATGACATTTTAATTAAAATAAAAATATTTCGTTGACAATGTGATTTTATTTGTATCCCAAAATGTACAGTCAAATATATCTAACTATATACAATGGTTTAGATTACAATATATTAAAAAACAGGCCGATTTTTTTTTTTTTTTTTTTTTTTCTCATAAGCGACTTGCTCTAATCAAAGGCTGATTTTTCACGACCTGGAAGTCACATTAAAAAAACCATTACTGATTTCCAAAGAAAAACACCTTGAGATACATAATCAATCATCATCTCCATAACTTCCAACGGGAACATACTTAAAATTAGTTTCAAACTTCTTTTGACGATTTCTCAAAAGTGCAATTTTAGCATGTGGGGGTTTGATGTTTTTTAAAAAAAAAAGTATGGGACTTAGGGTCATGGTTTTTTTGTATTAGTTAGCTTATTTAACGCAGATTTAGGATCTGTGCTTAACTCAATACCTGCTATAAGGTCCCTTTAGCCATGGAAAGCCACAATTATTTTCACTAATAAAATTACTGTTAGCTACTAGCAATCATATTTTGTTCATAACATTTAATATCAAAGAAAATCGCAGCCTTGAGAGTATATTAGTGTTATAGATGTTTAAATAGGTATCTCATTTTAGCGTAGCTTATATCGGTGTAAATGGTTATAAAATATTGTTCCTACCAGAATCACAGTTAACGCAACAGCCAACACTAAAACACGAAGCATGGTCACTGGCAGATCTTCAAACACTGAATAACATGAGATTGAGCGCGCTCTTTTATAGTTAGGTACACTGTGTACCAAAATCATGATTTGCGTGAAGGCGTAGGTAAATAAATTGTAACAACAAACAATAATGGCTAGTTATTTATTCAACAGTCATGACTTTTTGTCACTTGCTGTGATTATTCGCAAATCATTTACCTACGGAAGTTGTTACCCCGACTTAACTAGCTAGTTACATTTTTTTGAAATATATGAATAAATCCTTCCTAATAACTATATATGCTTTTGTTGTGTTCGCCTATTCTAGGTGTCCATAATGTATAAATAAACTACGAGTAAATAAGAGTGATTTTGTCCGTGTAGTAATTCAAGTAAACTATAGTTTTATATTTTACTGCACAACGTGTTGTAATAAGTAGAGATAAATGTAGAAATAGAAAAAATTAAAATAACTGACTTCAAATAAATCTATTCGATAAGAAATTCGTTATAAAAAATAAAATGCCCAAATAACTAGGTATGTTTATCTTCACACATAATATCGAATTCGATTTTATAATAACATACCAATTTTGAACATCACTGAAAAACAAAGCAATTTGATTTGACCTCAAGTCTAACATCAGTCGAAATGACGTTTTATTCGAAATGAAATGCCAATTCCGATCATTATGTATTAGTCATAAAAACTAAGTACTATTATGTGTGCCTATAATATTTGAAGTGGTCCCTAAAGTTTTCCAAGATCCATCATTAGATCCTGCAATGGGATCACCTCAGACATATATCCTTAAAACAAAAAAAAATCAAATCGGTCCAGCTGTCTTCTCAAAAAAGTGAAAAATAACAAGTACCTACCTACCTATTAGTTTTTTATGTTGTTAATACAAATTGTAATATTTTTTTGCTGGGAAACCTTCTGTTTTACAATATTGCATGAAGTAGGTAATATTATTTTTAATTTAAGTTTCATTTCGTGCTTTTTAGGGTTCCGTACCAAAATGGTAAAAAAGGAAACCTTATGGTGCGACTCTGTCCGTCTGTCCGTTTGTCACACCAAGATATCTCAGGATCTACTGACGTTATCGACTTGAAATTTGGAATATTATTAAAAACCGCTAACCCGAGCCTATTGGACACAAAAAAAATCTTATACCTTTTTTACATTTTTTTAAAGGGGACCGAAATGGGATGTCTACATACATACCATTCCCCCCCTATTATCTCCGAAGTTACTGAACAGAAAAATCTGTAATAATTACCGATTATTAATATCATTCTATATATTACAGGAAAAATAAAACGGTTTTTCTAACTTGCAGCATTTTTTAGAAATGCGCAAAAATCGTAAGACAAACTTATTTGCTTATACTGAACTAACCGTGACATATGTCGATCTATGTGGACAACAGTTTTTCAAGAGCAAAATTAAGTTTGTCCCACCATACAGTTTATCTTGAATTATTCACGTATCTACTGACGAGTTTGTACGGAACCCTTGGTGCGCGAGTTCGACTCGCACTTGACCGGTTTTTAAATGTTAATTTTGTACTAGGTAAATGCCTTTTATATTATTAAGTACTTTATTAGGTACCTTTTAATTTCAATCTAGAATACCTCATAAATATCTAAACAGATTTTTATGAAACGCACGCAGCTATGTACACTACCGATTAAATCACCTTTCAAACAAAAAAAAAAACTACATCAAAGTCGGTTCACCAGTTTGGGACACACAACACCACAGATACACACGTCAAACTTATATAACCCATCGTTTTTTTCGGGGGTTAAAAAACCTTACAGACGAATTGAGAACAGTTCTTCTTTTGGAAGTCGGTAAAAATGGAATTAGTCCCATTTTTAACCGAATGCCAAAAGAAGAAAATCGTCATCATTATTTCAAGGGGCGGAGGGGTGAACCCCTCCGGGCGAAACATAAAAAAAGTAGACCTTTCCGCCCCGGGTACGCAACTTACGCCGCCACTGCGACGCGATCATGTAAAGAGACTTCGAGGTATAGCTCTTTCCATAGCACGCTGAGCGGCTCTGAGCCGGCTCGTGATGCTTATAAGTAGTAAAAAACCATGCTTTTTCTTCGTAAGTGATCACCTAAAGTCTTGAGACATTGCGATGTGAGATGCGAATTAAGTAAAAAATAAAAACTAAACTTATGCAATCCAGTGGAGTCCGTTGAATTTAGAATTTAACCAAATTTAGCTTTTAGTAGGTATGCGGTTGTAGGCGAACCAACCGAAAATACGCTAGCTATGAAGCCTGTGCCGGCAACCCTGCTCGTTTGATTCCGATATTCGAGACGGCTGAGACGAAAATAAAAAAAAATCAAATTTTGCCTATGACACAGAATTCATAACGAAGCTGAACTTCGTCGTTTTCAGCCTGCCCCGGCACGATAACAGGATGATGTCATAAAATCAAATTTCAGGTTTCACGAATACGACGTCGTTTCGTCGAATGATAAAGGTTATGCGAGTTTAGATGCGCATTACCTTAATACGATTTCGGCTTCATTAGGTACCTAGTGCCCTTAATTTGGGAGCTAGTTTGGTTAATCGCACGATCTTGTAGATTATTTAATTTAAAACGTGAGGTGATCTTTTCTATCACTCGGTTAATATGGATTGGCATCGAAGTCGTCTCAAGAACGAGTTATTTTAAAGGACGTTGAACTGAGGCGATACAATCTTTAGTGAATAAAAAGTTAAGCAAAAACGTGATCATCAGCCACTATAAATTACTTTTAAAATGGGATTCGCTTAAAAAAGGCCTAAATGCCATTATTTATTTAGATTAATTGTGTACCTGAAACATTATAATTTCTTAATAACTGTCAGTCAGTAATTTTGTCCACAAATAGGTAGAATAGGTATCGGTACTAGAGTTGAGGTGACGCACACAACAAACAGAGTAGTCATCTGTTGACAGGATTTTTCGTACCGATAGCAAGTTCAACAGGAAATTGCAAGATTGATTAAAAGTTTCTTCAAGGTTTTTGTTTTATAGTACATTGATGTCCCTACAACTGGAAAGTTAGCAATAGATGGACGAGTGAGTTCCAGGGCTAACTCAAGAAGGAGGCCCTCGAAGAATACGAGTCCATAATATGCACTTTGGGCCAAGACTCAACATAGTACTTTGTACGCGTACTGCGAGGAAATAATGATAAAACCATACCAATAACTACATAATTAAAATTAATTTAATAATGTCACGGCATTAAGTCCGCCTAAGTACTTTCTTGTATTGTGCAATAAAGTTTAAATAAATAAATAAATCAAACGTCCATCTTGTATTTTTCCAAGTCTTAGAAATCGATGGCAATATACCGCGGACAATTCTTCAATACCGAATAGCAAACACTTATTTATTATTTTATCCATACAATTACTTAAAACCCTGTTACAATACAAAATAGTACAATATTCAAAAAGCCGGACGAGTCTGACTCGCCCACTGAGGGTTCCGTAGAAATTTGTAGGTACATATATTACAGTACCCTATAAATTTTGATTACCTTAGTAAAGCCTGTTTTTTTATGATTTAATTAAAAATGTATTGTTTTCTCATTTTTCCCTATACTTGTAGTATAAGACAGTATTTTTTGCCAGATTTCACAGTTCTAGGTCAACGGTAAGTACCCTTTGAATTTTGGTTTCTTGAGAGTGTCGAAATTTACTTTTTTGCGGCATAAACGGCCTTATCTTTTTTCCACGTTAACTTAAAAGCTTTATTTTTTTACAGCTTCAAGGGACCGTAAACTTAAGTATATGATTTAAATTACAACTTGATATCTCCACGCATTCCCGAGATAAAGGATCTTGAAAGATGGACAGACAGACAGACAGACAACAAAGTAATCTTTTACGGGTTCCGTTTTTTCGTTTTGAGGTACGGAACCCTAAAAACGAATATATTATTCTACATTTTGCTAATGATTTCTCGTATGAGGAGCCCTCCGTAACAGAAACGTGTTTTTTCGGCATATTTTGCTCCATTTTAATAAAAGTAATAGGTGAAAACTTGATATATTCACATAATATGTATTTCTATTGCCGCTAAAACCACAAATAATATAAAAAAATACTTGACAGTGGTGCGGAATCCTTCGTGTGCAAATCCGACTCGCACTTGGCCGGTTTTTTAATATAACAGGATGTTACATGCCTACGCTATGTACAATCTTACGCAACATTATCTCTTTAAAATAGTTTTATATGAATAATTAAATAAAGTACAAATAAGGATAAATATTTTAATATACATAATGTGAGGGTCTAGCCGGTGGAGCATTGAAGTAAAACAGTCACTGGGTAAATTTATATTATATTGTCCAAATATTTACATAATGTTTCTATGGCGGCGCTCAGATGAGAACTGAGTCAATCTTTAATTATTATTATAAATTCTTTATTTCGGAATTAGATCCATAGCTTGTTAGGTGTTAATACACAAACATTACGTTTATATTTATATTTTTTTTAATAAAAGTATTTATACAGTTATTGTCTTTACATACATTTTTACTACGTCGACATTTCGTTCTTCGACACCTCTTTAGTTAATTATTGCATCAATTATCTTTGTCATGTTGACAACTGCATTTTCCACGAGTAAGAAAACGTATTGACGGTTATTTGAATAACTCCGTAAACATTATGTTTTCTAGTGAAACGATGGGTTGTAGAAAGTCCGGAAATTATATTCAAATCATTTTAAATTATCATTTCGAACACATGTGTAATCATGGAATTATATTAAATACACTCATTCGTTAATTCATTACCTTTTTTGTAAGTAGTACTTTATGGAGTTGTGTGTTTTGTAAGGAGTCATTCACCTCAACTCTTGCCGACACCTATAACGGATATAACTGTTATTCTGTTTGACAGTCTTATTACCAGACTCTCAGCTCGTCTCTGAGATAATTTTCTGCTATTATGTCGGCCAGTCAATTCACAAAGACAACCATGGAAAAATCCATTAAAATTCCTTAACCCCATGATAAGGAATTTTAATGGATTTTACCAAAACAAGGTAAAAAAAATAGAAAATAACGTGTTTACCTTTCTTGTGGGCCCTTTAATTTTTAATTTAATTATATTTTTATTATTTGTTAATATAGCACAAATAGTATAGCTCACTATGAAAATTTCAATTTTCTACTTATTACAGCTCTGTGACGAACGGGGACTAAGTAATAGCGGGACCCTGTTACTAAAGCCCCGCTGGCTCTGGCTCGCGGGGTCTGTGTGTGTTGGCACCGTTTTGTAGGACACCCTAAAAAGAAGGTGCTGTCGGTCGTAAATTAAAACCTCAGTACCTAGTTAAAATATTAAAGAAACCACTGGTTCGAAAACATGATGATATTTCAATGACTATCCACGGCCACTTCGTCACTAACATAGGTATAGGTACCTACCTACGTGAAAATTGTTCCGCTTTTCGTTTTTAGGGTTCCGTACCAAAATGGTAAAAAAGGAACCCTTATGGTGCGACTCTGTCTGTCTGTCTGTCTGTCTGTCCGTCTGTCACAGCCAGATATCTCAGGAACTACTGCTGCTATCGGTTTGAAATTTGGAATAGTGTTAAAAGTAGCTAACCCGAGCTTATTGGACCTAAAAAAAATCTTGTAACTTTTTTACTTTTTTTTTAAAGGGCTCCGTAATGGGATTTTGACAATTGAAAGTAGGGCTAATATATCGAATGGGGTATCAAATGAAAGAGCTTAATTTGTAGATTAAAATACTGTTTTTATTTTTTTTCTTAAATAAATAGTTTTTGATTTATGGCGAAAAAAGTTTAAAAAAATACCATTCCCCCCCTATTATCTCCGAAGTTACTGATCAGAAAAATGTGTCATAGTTACCAATTATTAATGTCGTCCTAAATATTACAGGAAAAATATAACGGTTTTCCTCACTTGCACCGTTTTTGAGAAATTTGCAAAAATCATGACACATACTTATTTGCTCCTACTAAACTAATCGCCATACAGTTTTTCTTGAACTATTCATGTATCTACTTATTAGGATTATTAAATTATTATTCAGGTATATCTTTATTTTCTTAGATTAGGCTTTTTACAATATATATATATAAAAAGTAAAATACAAAGTGAAATTACAAAATATAAACACATTATAAAAAACCTAACCTAGGGTGCCGCCGGCAGCGGGGCGGGGCCCAGGCTACCGGTGGTTAGGGCCGCAGAGAGAGGAACCTCCTGACGATGCGCGCCGTGTCCAGAAGAACCGCTTTCTGTATCTGACCCTTGATCCAGCCATCTAGCGAGAGTCTCTTGAGGTGGTGATCGAGACTCTTCGCTATAAGTCCGTTCGCCGAAACGACTATCGGAACAATGATCGTCGAATCAACATCCCACATGGCGGTAACCTCGTGAGCCAAGTACCTTGGTACTTGCTGAGCTTGTCCTTCTCGGCCTTCACGAGGTTCTCGTCATGGGGGATGGTGATGTCGACGAGCACTGCACGGCGCTTGGATCGATCTATCAGCACGATATCAGGCTTATTGGCTACAATAGTCCTGTCCGTGATGATAGATCGATCCCAATAGAGCGTGGCGCGACCATTTTCGAGAACCGGCGTTGGTGCGTACTTATAGTACGGCACCTCAGACCCCACAAGACCATATCGAACAGCAAGTTGCTGGTGAATGATCCTGGCTACTTGATTATGTCTGTGCAAGTACTCGCCGTTAGCTAGATGGGAACACCCGGAGATAATATGCCTGATAGACTCTCCGGGACGGCGGCATGCCCGACAGATGTCGACCGTACCGTCCCTCAGGATATATCTCCGGTAGTTGTTCGTCATCATAACTTCGTCCGCAATTGCACAGACAAAACCTTCAGTTTCCCCGAAGAGATCACCGAAGCGTAGCCAGTTCACCGACGCGAGCAGGTCTACATCGGGCCCCGTGAGGGCCTTGTAGAACCGCCCGTGTAGCTCCTTACTCTTCCATATGTCCTTGCGGTCGTCGGTGCTAAGCACCTTAGGTCTACGCCAGTTCTCGTTTGCCAAGGAAAGAGGAGTAAGGCTTCTGTCTACTGCTACTACATCGCGATGTATCCCACACTCGTTGTTTAGGAAGTACTCCCTGAGGCTGCACACCTCGCGGTTATGGAGGTCCTTGGCGTTTAAAAAGCCACGGCCGCCACACTTACGCGGGATGTACAGTCTCATAACTGACGAGCGTGGGTGTAGCATGCGGTGTGTAGTGAGCAGCACACGGACCCGCCTATCCAGGGCGTCCAGCTCAGTCTGAGTCCACCTTAGTATGCCAAAGGAGTAAGTGAGCAGGGGCATCACCCAAGCGTTGAAGGCCCGCACCTTGTTGCCGCCAGACAAAAGACTGTTAAGTACTTTTGTCAAGCGACAGAAGAAGCGCTCCTTCACCGCCTATATAGTGTCCCTGTCCGCAATACTCAAGGCCTGTGACATACCAAGGTACTTGTAGGTTTCAGCCTCGGAGATAGACCTGAGAGTCATTGTCTCGGAAAGTTGCAAATTCGGGGAATTTACGACTTTCCCTCGTTGTACATGCATGACCGCACACTTATCTACACCAAACTCCATTTTGATGGCGCTACTGAAGGTTTCTGTGACCTTCAGTAGCTCCAGCAAGTCTGGGCGTTTGGGTGCAAATAGCTTGAGGTCGTCCATGTACAGCAGATGAGAAATGACCTCACCCCCTCTCCGAAGCCGACAGCCCAGTCCTGAGTCCTTCAGCAGAGTGCTGAGTGGGTTCAGGGCCAGGCAGAACCACAGGGGACTCAGACTGTCACCCTGGAAAATACCTCTCTCAATCCTTATAAAGTCATGCGGACCAGGGGGGCCATCTCTACCGCCTGGTTGACGAAGGACTGTGGTCCACTGCCTCATACATGCGCCTAAGAAGGATTTTAAAGCTGTATTGATTTTATACAGCTCCAAGATCCTCTCCAGCCATGAATGAGGCACCGAATCATAGGCCTTCTTGTAGTCAATCCAAGCAGCCGAGAGAGACCCCCTGTCCCGCCGGACTTGTTGGCAAATGGCCGTGTCGATGAGGAGGAGCTCTTTAGTACCACGTGACCCAACCCTACATCCATTTTGAGAGAAGGCCATAACGTTGTTCGCAACAATGTGCGAGTTGATTTTTGATCTCAGAATGGATGTAAGGAGCTTGTACAGCGTGGGCAAGCACGTGATGGGTCGATAATTCTTCGCTTCCGTGGTACTACCGGACTTGTAGAGCAGGAAGGTAACACCTGTTGTTAGGAAAGATGGTAGGGAGCCGAGCTCAAGGGCTTGTTGGAATTGTGTTGCCAAGCGTTCATGTGCGCATCGAAACCACTTGATCCAGAAATTGTGTAACCCATCCGGCCCAGGACTTTTCCAGTTCTGGGTCGCACGAGCCGCACAACTCACGTCATCGGGGCTGATGGTAACAGCCCCCATGGTTTCGATGGGCTCACATTCTCGCTCAACAACAGTCATCCACTCGCCCTCGGTGTGCACGACTGGCGCCGACCAGATACTACGCCAGAAATTAATCATGGCGGTAGGATCCGGTAGTTGCCCGTCGGCCACACGTTGATCGGCTCCCTCCCACTTTCGGTATACCTTCCTTTGGTCACTCTGAAAGAGACGATTCTGCTGGTATCGATCCACACGCTCTCTATAGCGGCGAATACGGCTTGCCCATGCATAGACTTTCTGCTTCAGGAAGTCTATGCGCTCCGTGACACATGCCATGTAGTCGCAGGGTCTGATATCAGTCCCTGCGAAGGCTTGTGTCACGAAACGCATAACACGGGGGCGGTTGTTACCCCCCCTGAAGCAAATCAGCTTTGCAATGAGAGTCCTAAACGTGCTGATACGCCGCTCGATCCGTACTTGCCAGGCGGGGACACCCCCGGCGGTCCGCGGCGCTCGGTCAGCGTCCGGGAACTTGACGCGAGCGACGCGGCACGCCGCGATGGCCCCGCAATACATGATCGCGTGTGTATCAGCGAGATCTTCGCTAGCCCGTATATACGGGTCTAGTAAAGCGTTTAGGGCTCCCACTAGCGCTAGATTACGCCTATTCGAGGGCAGGCGAGGTAAACGCGGCCTAGAGTCTGCCGTGGATCGGTACTGCTCAATCGCCTCCTCCAGAGCCCTCCTCAATTGCTCATTGGCCTGGGTACTTACACTACTCACACCGTCCTCCTCGTCGGCAGCGGGATCCTCCCGTGGCGCCCCCGGCGCCAGGTCGGGTGCTGGCACCGGGCCCGGCGACGTAGCGGGTGGGTTCCGAGCCGAAGCGGAGGCCGCGCGGGTGGCAAGTACTTCCAGGCGCAGTCGATCAAGCGTCGCGTCATCCAGTCGCTTCAGCCGCTGGATGGCGCGCACCTGATCCGATAGCCGTTGCGCAGACACGTCGATGGTCGGTTCAAGAGTCTGAAACAGAAGCAACATCCGGTCACGGTACGCCGTCAGGCTAGTACCTCCCTCTGTAGCCCCATAGTAGGCGCGCATGCAGTTCTCATTCATAGTCTGAGTCCATCGCATGCGTCGCACTACACCACCGGTAGCGAGGGCCGTGGGCGGGGCAGGATGCCCCACAGGCCCCAAGCGTGCCGGCAGCGGTGGCCGTCCCCTTCGCGCAGGTGGTCGTGGCGGTGGAGGCGGCGGCCCGCGCTCGTCGTCGCTCGACTCACTAGTGTCGGCCGCGGTCGCGAACTCGTCGCCGGACGAGGTCGGTGAGGAGCTGGACGAGGCGGGCGGGGCTGGTGGGCGTGCTGTTGTTTCCGCTTTTCGACGTCTTGTGTTTATCATGTTTCCATGTTTTATGCTGTTTCGCGTTTAATTTAGAACATTGTTGCTCCGTCGTGACAGGCTGTCACACACACTTGAACGTGTACTCTCATGTTTCTCCCTCTCTGTTTTTCAGAGGACACGGTGTGATTATCCATGTCAATTTTTACGTTCAAACAATGCAAAAAGACAGTGATTTTAACGACTAAAAACATATAAAAAGATTTTTCGGAAAATTTAATACAAAAGACGTTTGTCGTTGTCAGCGGTTTTTTTTTTTTTATTATTATTATTATTAGGAAGACCGTTATATTTTCTCTTCCTAACTGGAATACTTTTTTAAAAATTTACAAAAATCTTAACATATTACTTGTACCCTCCCTACGAGAGCCATCTAGCGGAGAGTAGCAAAACTAAGCGTTGGTTTTTATATCAGATTACATAAAAAATGTCTATTAAATACAATGATCACTCATCAGGAATCGGGAAAAAAACATAAAGTAACAATAATTATTAAAAACTCTATAATAGGAGTATGTTAGGAAATATGACACTAGTAAATACCATAAAAATGAAATACCACTAGCGCCATCTAGGGACACAAATCTAAAATAAAGTGTCCTTCAAAACATGATTCCTTCATGAAAAATGATACATGAGAACTAACTTAGTTGACAAACAATTATTTCAATCAGCCAATAACAAAAAGTAACGTTTAAATTTAAATTACAAGTAAAATTTACGCGCTATTTAGTATCAATAGATGTCGCTGTAGCATACGCTGCATCGCGCTGTTAAGATTTTTCCTGGTTTAATAGGGCTACAGTGGGTTTAAGGCAGGGTTGCTGTTAGTCGTAAGGTTGGTCTACTTATGAGTTTATACGGAACCCTCGGTGCGCGAGTCCAACTCGCACTTGACCGGTTTTTTATTCTGTGTAACACGACTAAAACGTGTTCGCTCTGCCACCTTCGGATTAAAAATGCCACTCTGTAAATACGTTCAAATGACTAGATAAATATAACATTTTGGAAAAGATTTTATAAAACTTTATAAATTAGTGATGGACTGTTAAATGCAACATACGAGTACAAACTCTGATTTATAAAGTTCCAAAAAGTTTTATTGAAATCAATTCATCTTTCAATCGGGAACTGTATAAATCAAACAAAGTTTTAAGGTGGTTCAGAAATCGATAGCAATATAAATATAAGGAAGTTCGAGAAATCCTTCCCTTTGTAGTAGAAGAGCCGGCCTAACGACGACCTTCCCTCACTCTTTTTCCTAACGAAACATATACTGCATGAAAGAGCATGCATCAACAAACACAATGCACCAGGGTTGCCACCCCATATCCCGGCAAGGCTAGGGGTTGCCACGTTCTGAACAGGTCACTAAAAAGGCTAATTTACCCTCATCCTTTTTCCTGACCGTTTTTACATAAGAATGAAGGCAATTGCATTACAAGCAAGATGGTATAGGGTTGCCTATCAAAAACCCGGCAAGGCCTAGGGTTGCCGCGATTTGAAAATTCTTGCGTGATATTTTTTGTCATTTTGACCAACTTCTATTGTTCAGACGTTGATACTGCCATAGAAGAAAATGATCCTCATACGGAACTGGGTCAACCCTCATTATTAGATTTTTTTGAAAAATGTCATTCGCTTGTTTGGTTAGAAGCCCTCATCCTTTTTCCTGACCGTTTTTACATAAGAATGAAGGCAATTGCATTACAAGCAAGATGGTATAGGGTTGCCTATCAAAAACCCGGCAAGGCCTAGGGTTGCCGAGATTTGAAAATTCTTGCGTGACATTTTTTGTCATTTTGACCAACCTCTATTGTTTAGACGTTATTACTGCCATAGAAGAAAATGATCCTCATACGCAACTGGGTCAACCCTCATTACTAGATTTTTTTGAAAAATTTCATTCGCTTGTTTGGTTAGAAGGCCTCATCCTTTTTCCTGACCATTTATACATAAAAATGTAGGCAATCACATTGCCTACACGATGGCATAGGGTTGTTTATCAAAAACCCGGCAAGGCCTAGGGTTGCCGCGATTTGAAAATTACTGCGTGACATTTTTTGTCATTTTGACCAACTTCTATTGTTTAGACGTTATTACTGCCATTGAAGAAAATGATCCTCATACGCAACTGGGTCAACCCTCATTACTAGATTTTTTTGAAAAATTTCATTCGCTTGTTTGGTTAGAAGCCCTCATCCTTTTTCCTGACCATTTATACATAAAAATGTAGGCAATCACATTCCCTACACGATGGCATAGGGTTGCCTATCAAAAACCCGGCAAGGCCTAGGGTTGCCGCGATTTGAAAATTACTGCGTGACATTTTTTGTCATTTTGACCAACTTCTATTGTTTAGACGTTATTACTGCCATTGAAGAAAATGATCCTCATACGCAACTGGGTCAACCCTCATTACTAGATTTTTTTGAAAAATTTCATTCGCTTGTTTGGTTAGAAGCCCTCATCCTTTTTCCTGACCATTTATACATAAAAATGAAGGCAATCACATTGCCTACACGATGGCATAGGGTTGTTTATCAAAAACCCGGCAAGGCCTAGGGTTACCGCGATTTTAAAATTACTGCGTGACATTTTTTGTCATTTTGACCAACTTCTATTGTTTAGACGTTATTACTGCCATAGAAGAAAATGATCCTCATACGCAACTGGGTCAACCCTCATTACTAGATTTTTTTGAAAAATTTTATTCGCTTGTTTGGTTAGAAGCCCTCATCCTTTTTCCTGACCATTTATACATAAAAATGTAGGCAATCACATTGCCTACACGATGGCATAGGGTTGTTTATCAAAAACCCGGCAAGGCCTAGGGTTGCCGCGATTTGAAAATTACTGCGTGACATTTTTTGTCATTTTGACCAACTTCTATTGTTTAGACGTTATTACTGCCATAGAAGAAAATGATCGCCATACGCAACTGGATCAACCCTCGTTACTAGATTTTTTTGAAAAATTTCATTCGCTTGTTTGGTTAGAAGCCCTCATCCTTTTTCCTGACCATTAAGACATAAAAATAAAGGCAATCACATTGCCTACACGATGGCATAGGGTTGCCTATCAAAAACCCGGCAAGGCCTAGGGTTGCCGCGATTTGAAAATTACTGCGTGGCATTTTTTGTCATTTTGACCAACTTCTATCGTTTAGACGTTATTACTGTCATAAAAGAAAATGATCGCCATACGCAACTGGGTCAACCCTCATTACTAGATTTTTTTGAAAAATTTCATTCGCTTGTTTGGTTAGAAGCCCTCATCCTTTTTCCTGACCATTTATACATAAAAATGAAGGCAATCACATTGCCTACACGATGGCATAGGGTTGCCTATCAAAATTCCGGCAAGGCCTAGGGTTACCGCGATTTTAAAATTACTGCGTGACATTTTTTGTCATTTTGACCAACTTCTATTGTTTAGACGTTATTACTGTCATAAAAGAAAATGATCGCCATACGCAACTGGGTCAACCCTCATTACTAGATTTTTTTGAAAAATTTCATTCGCTTGTTTGGTTAGAAGCCCTCATCCTTTTTCCTGACCATTAATACATAAAAATGTAGGCAATCACATTGCCTACACGATGGCATAGGGTTGCCTATCAAAAACCCGGCAAGGCCTAGGGTTGCCGCGATTTGAAAATTACTGCGTGACATTTTTTGTCATTTTGACCAACTTCTATTATTTAGACGTTATTACTGCCATAGAAGAAAATGATCCTCATACGGAACTGGGTCAACCCTCATTATTAGATTTTTTTGAAAAATGTCATTCGCTTGTTTGGTTAGAAGCCCTCATCCTTTTTCCTGACCGTTTTTACATAAGAATGAAGGCAATTGCATTACAAGCAAAATGGTATAGGGTTGCCTATCAAAAACCCGGCAAGGCCTAGGGTTGCCGCGATTTGAAAATTCTTGCGTGACATTTTTTGTCATTTTGACCAACTTCTATCGTTTAGACGTTATTACTGTCATAAAAGAAAATGATCGCCATACGCAACTGGGTCAACCCTCATTACTAGATTTTTTTGAAAAATTTCATTCGCTTGTTTGGTTGGAAGCCCTCATCCTTTTTCCTCACCATTTATACATAAAAACGAAGGCAATCGCATTGCCTACACGATGGCATAGGGTTGTTTATCAAAAACCCGGCAAGGCCTAGGGTTGCCGCGATTTGAAAATTACTGCGTGACATTTTTTGTCATTTTGACCAACTTCTATTGTTTAGATGTTATTACTGCCATAGAAGAAAATGATCGCCATACGCAACTGGATCAACCCTCGTTGCTAGATTTTTTTGAAAAATTTCATTCGCTTGTTTGGTTAGAAGCCCTCATACTTTTTCCTGTCCATTTAGGCATAAAAATAAAGGCAATCACATTGCCTACACGATGGCATAGGGTTGCCTATCAAAAACCCGGCAAGGCCTAGGGTTGCCGCGATTTGAAAATTACTGCGTGGCATTTTTTGGCATTTTGACCAACTTCTATCGTTTAGACGTTATTACTGTCATAAAAGAAAATGATCGCCATACGCAACTGGGTCAACCCTCATTACTAGATTTTTTTGAAAAATTTCATTCGCTTGTTTGGTTAGAAGCCCTCATCCTTTTTCCTGACCATTTATACATAAAAATGAAGGCAATCACATTGCCTACACGATGGCATAGGGTTGTTTATCAAAAACCCGGCAAGGCCTAGGGTTGCCGCGATTTGAAAATTACTGCGTGACATTTTTTGTCATTTTGACCAACTTCTATTGTTTAGACGTTATTACTGCCATAGAAGAAAATGATCCTCATACGCAACTGGGTCAACCCTCATTACTAGATTTTTTTGAAAAATTTCATTCGCTTGTTTGGTTAGAAGCCCTCATCCTTTTTCCTGACCATTTATACATAAAAATGAAGGCAATCACATTGCCTACACGATGGCATAGGGTTGTTTATCAAAAACCCGGCAAGGCCTAGGGTTGCCGCGATTTTAAAATTACTGCGTGACATTTTTTGTCATTTTGACCAACTTCTATTGTTTAGACGTTATTACTGCCATAGAAGAAAATGATCCTCATACGCAACTGGGTCAACCCTCATTACTAGATTTTTTTGAAAAATTTCATTCGCTTGTTTGGTTAGAAGCCCTCATCCTTTTTCCTGACCATTTATACATAAAAATGAAGGCAATCACATTGCCTACACGATGGAATAGGGTTGTTTATCAAAAACCCGGCAAGGCCTAGGGTTACCGCGATTTTAAAATTACTGCGTGACATTTTTTGTCATTTTGACCAACTTCTATTGTTTAGACGTTATTACTGCCATTGAAGAAAATGATCCTCATACGCAACTGGGTCAACCCTCATTACTAGATTTTTTTGAAAAATTTTATTCGCTTGTTTGGTTAGAAGCCCTCATCCTTTTTCCTGACCATTTATACATAAAAATGAAGGCAATCACATTGCCTACACGATGGCATAGGGTTGTTTATCAAAAACCCGGCAAGGCCTAGGGTTGCCGCGATTTGAAAATTACCGCGTGTCATTTTTTGTCATTTTGACCAACTTCTATTGTTTAGACGTTATTACTGCCATAGAAGAAAATGATCCTCATATGCAACTGGGTCAACCCTCGTTACTAGATTTTTTTGAAAAATTTCATTCGCTTGTTTGGTTAGAAGCCCTCATCCTTTTTCCTGACCATTTTTACATAAAAATGAAGGCAATCACATTGCCTACACGATGGCATAGGGTTGTTTATCAAAAACCCGGCAAGGCCTAGGGTTGCCGCGATTTGAAAATTACTGCGTGACATTTTTTGTCATTTTGACCAACTTCTATTGTTCAGACGTTATTACTGCCATAGAAGAAAATGATCCTTATACGCAACTGGGTCAACCCTCATTACTAGATTTTTTTGAAAAATTTCATTCGCTTGTTTGGTTTGAAGCCCTTATCCCTTTTCCTGACCATTTATACATAAAAATGAAGGCAATCACATTGCCTACACGATGGCATAGGGTTGCCTATCAAAAACCCGGCAAGACCTAGGGTTGCCGCGATTTTAAAATGACTGCGTGACATTTTTTGTCATTTTGACCAACTTCTATTGTTTAGACGTTATTACTGCCATAGAACAAAATGATCTTCATATGCAACTGGGCCTCATTGCCAGATTTTTTTGAAAAATTAAATTTTAACCACTTATTGTGTGTTTCTGGCAATGAGTTGCCTACCAAAACCCTTAATTTGTGTTTTAGTTCGGAACAAATGTTAAGAATTAAGATATTAGAAATTGGCCCGTCTAGGTCCTGGGCCAAAGAGCGTAGAGTAGGCTGCGCGTTATACCTTCAACTTCTGGCCCAGGCTTAGTTTCAGTAGTTCGGTGATTTTAGTCCGGTTCAAACAAATATATATGAGTCGGACTAAAATCACCGAACTACTGAATCTAGGCCCTGGCCCATCATCTGCGACCGAATAGTGTCTACATGTCGATGCTGACCCACCAACCACCGATGAATGTAGGGAATAACTAAGGTTTCTGGACCATCATTATTGTAGACGGACGCTTACTACGACTAAGCATACACACACGACCCTCATAAAATTTTTTAAAGATAAGTTGTTGTTTAGTTTAAAATTAAGCAAGTTAGTTAAAATAAATAATCTTTGTATTTATAATCCTGATAAGTAATTTCCTAGCTACTTTAAACCTATTTACGTGACAAGAGAACAACAGTGGAGTGTCTAAGCCTGGCCTTTTATTGGGATCCGTCTATGATAGCATTAATCCAGATACTCTCAACACCCCTCGGTTGTAGGTGGTGTATCAGAACAGGCAGGTCCTTTCTTGATGAACATGCAATTTTCAAATTTATAATATGTTAGGAAAACTAATGTTAAATCATAATAACTTAATTGTTTTAAATGTACTTCACACAACATGTTATGAAATTAATAAATACACATATTATACAATAAAAGTCATTTATTTACATACGTATAATGGATCTTTTATGATACGTGCAAATATCGCAGACAACCTGCATAAATATAATCTATTTTGCTAGAGCTATTTTTTTATATGTAAAAATGATATTATTGCTTCATAATATCACAAACGCAATGCAGTCATCATCAGATATCTATACGTAAAATGAATGAAATCTTTTTACTTACTTCATAATTTTTGATAAAGTCAACATATTCGGTGCCATATTTTTGACTAAGAGCGGTCACTTTTTTATAGCACTGAACATGGTAACCAAAGGAGTCAAGAGACTCTTCAGATAATAAAATATTAATATTTCCTTTGCGGAAAAGGATTTTTAATCTGCACTTATTAAAATTTTCGTAGTTAAAATCCAAAAGATTAGCTTTTTCGGCACACAAGAAACACGTCTTCATTTCTGATATTTTTATTTGACATTTTCGATTTATAATTTCTTTATAAAACGGTTGATGTTTTGTTCGTCACGGATACGGATAAAACTCTTTCGTTCGTTGTTCGTTTACAAACGACCCATGGGTGTAGTTATACAGATGTAGTGCAAAATGACTTTCCATCGGGAAAACTCGGATCTAAATCGGAATACGATGGCACCCGAATTGTCAATCAATGATTGTATTAAATGAGTGACGTTTTCATATCCGTTAATATGGAACTTTATTGTTTAGTGTCAAATGTCAAAGTGAAAAATGTTATTGTATAATATAGAGATGTTACAACCAGATTCAGAAGCTTTGAAAATACTCAGTTTTATTGTCATTAACAAACAAAATATTATCTTCACTTTAAAACATAAACTACAACAAAATAAAGTTTGTTGGGAAATATTCACAAGACTAAAACTCAATACCTGTCTACTTAAAAACAGTATCTACTTACTTAACATGAAAATTTTTATTTCATTGGCGTCTCTCACGCACCTAAGTAAATAACCCACGTGTGAGAGAGATGCAAACGACATGAAGGCTTTCATACTAGGCCGGTTAGTACGTACCTACTTAACATTAATATTTTACCTACTGCATATTTGGATCGATATTTTCAACATTGGCCACTAAAGAAAAAAAATTAAAGAAAAAAAATTAGAGAAAGAATTTCATTTTCAACTATATCTATTGGGTGGGATATTTAGCGGGGATCGTTGTTTAGGTTCATAGCGTAGGGACATCATTTTCCTCGCCGTCAGCTAAGGTTCAGGGGCTGCTGTCGTCCACAGATACAAAGATTATTTATTTTAAAGATAAGCTGTTTAGTTACAAATTTAATTAAAAAAAATATTGATGTTCCGTACCTCAAAAGGAAAAAACGTAACCCTTATAGGATCACTCGTGTGTCTGTCTGTCTGTCTGTCACAGCCAATTTGTTCCGAAAGTACTTGACCGGTTGAGTACATATATTAAGGTTAATGACCCAAACATGGACGGGTTACGAAAATATATGAATTTAAATCATGGGGGCCACTTTTTAGGGGTCAACTAGAAAAAAAAAAGTTAGCAAAACCAGTTTTTCGTGCGACATATTAAATGAAAGGGCTCTTTGCGAGAATCTCAAATATATTTTTATTATAACTGTTAAATTAAAGTTATTTATGGAAATAGGCAAAACTTGACCATCCCCCCTTATCTCCGAAACTGTTGGAACTATAATTTCGAAAGGAAAGGAAAACCTATAAAAAGCCTGTGCAATTAAGTAAAATTGTTTTAAACATACGGAACCCTCTCCACGTGAGTCTAACTCGCACTTTTTTTGATAGGCAACCCTATACCATCTTGCTTGTAATGCAATTGCCTTCATTCTTATGTAAAAACGGTCAGGAAAAAGGATGAGGGCTTCTAACCAAACAAGGAAATGAAAGTTTTCAAAAAAAATCTAGTAATGAGAGTTGACCCAGTTGCGTATGAGGATCATTTTCTTCTATGGCAGTAATAACGTCTAAACAATAGAAGTAGGTTAAAATGACAAAAAATGTCACGCAGTAATTTTCAAATCGCGGCAACCCTAGGCCTTGCCGGGTTTTTGATAAACAACCCTATGCCATCGTGTAGGCAATGTGATTGCCTTCATTTTTATGCATAAATGGTCAGGAAAAAGGATGAGGGCTTCTAATCAAACAAGCGAATGAAATTTTTCAAAAAAATCTAGTAATGAGGGTTGACCCAGTTGCGTATGAGGATCATTTTCTTCTATGGCAGTAATAACGTCTAAATAATAGAAGTTGGTCAAAATGACAAAAAATGTCACGCAGTAATTTTCAAATCGCGACAACCCTAGGCCTTGCCGGGTTTTTGATAAACAACTCTATGCCATCGTGTAGGCAATGTGATTGCCTACATTTTAATGTATAAATGGTCAGGAAAAAGGATGAGGGCTTCTAACCAAACAAGCGAATGAAATTTTTCAAAATAATCTAGTTATGAGGGTTGATCCAGTTGCGTATGAGGATCATTTTCTTTTATGGCAGTAATAACGTCTAAACAATAAAAGTTGGTCAAAATGACAAAAAATGTCACGCAAGAATTTTCAAATCTCGGCAACCCTAGGCCTTGCCGGGTTTTTGATAGGCAACCCTATACCATCTTGCTTGTATTGCAATTGCCTTCATTCTTATGTAAAAACGGTCAGGAAAAAGGATGAGGGCTTCTAACCAAACAAGCGAATGAAAGTTTTCAAAAAAATCTAGTAATGAGGGTTGACCCAGTTGCGTATGAGGATCATTTTCTTCTATGGCAGTAATAACGTCTAAACAATAGAAGTAGGTCAAAATGACAAAAAATGTCACGCAGTAATTTTCAAATCGCGGCAACCCCTAGGCCTTGCCGGGTTTTTGATAAACAACCCTATGCCATCGTGTAGGCAATGTGATTGCCTTCATTTTTATGTAAAAATGGTCAGGAAAAAGGATGAGGGCTTCTAACCAAACAAGCGAATGAAATTTTTCAAAAAAATCTAGTAACGAGGGTTGACCCAGTTGCGTATGAGGATCATTTTCTTCTATAGCAGTAATAACGTCTAAACAATAGAAGTTGGTCAAAATGACAAAAAATGACACGCGGTAATTTTCAAATCGCGGCAACCCTAGGCCTTGCCGGGTTTTTGATAAACAACCCTATGCCATCGTGTAGGCAATGTGATTGCCTTCATTTTTATGTATAAATGGTCAGGAAAAAGGATGACGGCTTCTAACCAAACAAGCGAATGAAAGTTTTCAAAAAAATCTAGTAATGAGGGTTGACCCAGTTGCGTATGAGGATCATTTTCTTCTATGGCAGTAATAACGTCTAAATAATAGAAGTTGGTCAAAATGACAAAAAATGTCACGCAGTAATTTTCAAATCGCGGCAACCCTAGGCCTTGCCGGGTTTTTGATAGGCAACCCTATGCCATCGTGTAGGGAATGTGATTGCCTACATTTTTATGTATAAATGGTCAGGAAAAAGGATGAGGGCTTCTAACCAAACAAGCGAATGAAATTTTTCAAAAAAATCTAGTAATGAGGGTTGACCCAGTTGCGTATGAGGATCATTTTCTTCTATGGCAGTAATAACGTCTAAACAATAGAAGTTGGTCAAAATGACAAAAAATGACACGCGGTAATTTTCAAATCGCGGCAACCCTAGGCCTTGCCGGGTTTTTGATAAACAACCCTATGCCATCGTGTAGGCAATGTGATTGCCTTCATTTTTATGTATAAATGGTCAGGAAAAAGGATGACGGCTTCTAACCAAACAAGCGAATGAAAGTTTTCAAAAAAATCTAGTAATGAGGGTTGACCCAGTTGCGTATGAGGATCATTTTCTTCTATGGCAGTAATAACGTCTAAATAATAGAAGTTGGTCAAAATGACAAAAAATGTCACGCAGTAATTTTCAAATCGCGGCAACCCTAGGCCTTGCCGGGTTTTTGATAGGCAACCCTATGCCATCGTGTAGGGAATGTGATTGCCTACATTTTTATGTATAAATGGTCAGGAAAAAGGATGAGGGCTTCTAACCAAACAAGCGAATGAAATTTTTCAAAAAAATCTAGTAATGAGGGTTGACCCAGTTGCGTATGAGGATCATTTTCTTCAATGGCAGTAATAACGTCTAAACAATAGAAGTTGGTCAAAATGACAAAAAATGTCACGCAGTAATTTTCAAATCGCGGCAACCCTAGGCCTTGCCGGGTTTTTGATAAACAACCCTATGCCATCGTGTAGGCAATGTGATTGCCTACATTTTTATGTATAAATGGTCAGGAAAAAGGATGAGGCCTTCTAACCAAACAAGCGAATGAAATTTTTCAAAAAAATCTAGTAATGAGGGTTGACCCAGTTGCGTATGAGGATCATTTTCTTCTATGGCAGTAATAACGTCTAAACAATAGAGGTTGGTCAAAATGACAAAAAATGTCACGCAAGAATTTTCAAATCTCGGCAACCCTAGGCCTTGCCGGGTTTTTGATAGGCAACCCTATACCATCTTGCTTGTAATGCAATTGCCTTCATTCTTATGTAAAAATGGTCAGGAAAAAGGATGAGGGCTTCTAACCAAACAAGCGAATGACATTTTTCAAAAAATCTAATAATGAGGGTTGACCCAGTTCCGTATGAGGATCATTTTTTTCTATGGCAGTATCAACGTCTGAACAATAAAAGTTGGTCAAAATGACAAAAAATGTCATGCAGTAATTTTCAAATCGCGGCAACCCTAGGCCTTGCCGGGTTTTTGATAGGCAACCCTATGCCATCGTGTAGGGAATGTGATTGCCTACATTTTTATGTATAAATGGTCAGGAAAAAGGATGAGGGCTTCTAACCAAACAAGCGAATGAAATTTTTCAAAAAAATCTAGTAATGAGGGTTGACCCAGTTGCGTATGAGGATCATTTTCTTCAATGGCAGTAATAACGTCTAAACAATAGAAGTTGGTCAAAATGACAAAAAATGTCACGCAGTAATTTTCAAATCGCGGCAACCCTAGGCCTTGCCGGGTTTTTGATAGGCAACCCTATGCCATCGTGTAGGGAATGTGATTGCCTACATTTTTATGTATAAATGGTCAGGAAAAAGGATGAGGGCTTCTAACCAAACAAGCGAATGAAATTTTTCAAAAAAATCTAGTAATGAGGGTTGACCCAGTTGCGTATGAGGATCATTTTCTTCAATGGCAGTAATAACGTCTAAACAATAGAAGTTGGTCAAAATGACAAAAAATGTCACGCAGTAATTTTCAAATCGCGGCAACCCTAGGCCTTGCCGGGTTTTTGATAAACAACCCTATGCCATCGTGTAGGCAATGTGATTGCCTACATTTTTATGTATAAATGGTCAGGAAAAAGGATGAGGCCTTCTAACCAAACAAGCGAATGAAATTTTTCAAAAAAATCTAGTAATGAGGGTTGACCCAGTTGCGTATGGCGATCATTTTCTTCTATGGCAGTAATAACGTCTAAACAATAGAAGTTGGTCAAAATGACAAAAAATGTCACGCAGTAATTTTCAAATCGCGGCAACCCTAGGCCTTGCCGGGTTTTTGATAAACAACCCTATGCCATCGTGTAGGCAATGTGATTGCCTACATTTTTATGTATAAATGGTCAGGAAAAAGGATGAGGGCTTCTAACCAAACAAGCGAATGAAATTTTTCAAAAAAATCTAGTAATGAGGGTTGACCCAGTTGCGTATGGCGATCATTTTCTTTTATGACAGTAATAACGTCTAAACGATAGAAGTTGGTCAAAATGACAAAAAATGCCACGCAGTAATTTTCAAATCGCGGCAACCCTAGGCCTTGCCGGGTTTTTGATAGGCAACCCTATGCCATCGTGTAGGCAATGTGATTGCCTTTATTTTTATGTCTTAATGGTCAGGAAAAAGGATGAGGGCTTCTAACCAAACAAGCGAATGAAATTTTTCAAAAAAATCTAGTAACGAGGGTTGATCCAGTTGCGTATGGCGATCATTTTCTTCTATGGCAGTAATAACGTCTAAACAATAGAAGTTGGTCAAAATGACAAAAAATGTCACGCAGTAATTTTCAAATCGCGGCAACCCTAGGCCTTGCCGGGTTTTTGATAAACAACCCTATGCCATCGTGTAGGCAATGTGATTGCCTACATTTTTATGTATAAATGGTCAGGAAAAAGGATGAGGGCTTCTAACCAAACAAGCGAATAAAATTTTTCAAAAAAATCTAGTAATGAGGGTTGACCCAGTTGCGTATGAGGATCATTTTCTTCTATGGCAGTAATAACGTCTAAACAATAGAAGTTGGTCAAAATGACAAAAAATGTCACGCAGTAATTTTAAAATCGCGGTAACCCTAGGCCTTGCCGGGTTTTTGATAAACAACCCTATGCCATCGTGTAGGCAATGTGATTGCCTTCATTTTTATGTATAAATGGTCAGGAAAAAGGATGAAGGCTTCTAACCAAACAAGCGAATGAAATTTTTCAAAAAAATCTAGTAATGAGGGTTGACCCAGTTGCGTATGAGGATCATTTTCTTCTATGGCAGTAATAACGTCTAAACAATAGAAGTTGGTCAAAATGACAAAAAATGTCACGCAAGAATTTTCAAATCGCGGCAACCCTAGGCCTTGCCGGGTTTTTGATAGGCAACCCTATACCATCTTGCTTGTAATGCAATTGCCTTCATTCTTATGTAAAAACGGTCAGGAAAAAGGATGAGGGCTTCTAACCAAACAAGCGAATGACATTTTTCAAAAAAATCTAATAATGAGGGTTGACCCAGTTCCGTATGAGGATCATTTTCTTCTATGGCAGTATCAACGTCTGAACAATAGAAGTTGGTCAAAATGACAAAAAATATCACGCAAGAATTTTCAAATCGCGGCAACCCTAGGCCTTGCCGGGTTTGATAGGCAACCCTATACCATCTTGCTTGTAATGCAATTGCCTTCATTCTTATGTAAAAACGGTCAGGAAAAAGGATGAGGGTAAATTAGCCTTTTTAGTGACCTGTTCAGAACGTGGCAACCCCTAGCCTTGCCGGGATATGGGGTGGCAACCCTGGTGCATTGTGTTTGTTGATGCATGCTCTTTCATGCAGTATATGTTTCGTTAGGAAAAAGAGTGAGGGAAGGTCGTCGTTAGGCCGGCTCTTCTACTATTGCTCCATAATGTCCATAGAGTATTAAATTATGTAGATAATTTACTTTAACATTGGAGACAAATTTATCTCGTGATACGCTAACGTGGCTATAGATTAAATATGCTAAACGATTTACAACATATTAAACAGTTTTGGAAGGAATAGGATATGATTCAAAAAATATAACAAACTAGAAAATATAAACTTTTAATCCTGGTTCAGTATGATAGAATATTATTCTAACTTTCAAGATAACCTGGATTTTGAGCCTGTTAACATTTTGACCACACTAAAGTTTACCTCTAACCCTGCGATGCAAGTTTTTAACATAAATTCCACATACAAATGCACCATCGGCGTATTTAACTTTTGATGTGGTCGGCCATTTAAATAGAAGTAGGTAACGCCTCTGCGTATATGCACCCGCCTGAAAGTTTGCCCGAATTCCTCGACTTTTACCAACACCATAGCTCAGGAAACTTTATTGATTGACAAGTGTCGGCGCAAATCCCGCTGCGTTCCTATGGACGGGATCATTCTGCGAGCGTGAATAATGTGCTTGGCGATATCGGATATCGATTTTAAAGTTCAAGGCGAAAAGTAAGTTTTTTGTTGGGATGTGTTTAGGAGACGGTTTTTTTTTGTGAAAAAAGCTGCAAAATGTCTTTTTTATTTAGGCCCAAACATGCAATGTTTTACAATTTTTTTTTATAAAACTATGCTAAATATTATTTTGCACAATTATGCCGCTTAGAGCTTCCATATTAAGCATAATTATTTTTAAATTACCGAGAGCAGATCGGACACTATAGTAAAAAATATAATTATCATATAGTATAGAATCACTTCATGCCCAAGTATGGAAATAATAATATATTATTTTCAATTATTGATTTCTTCAGAAGTTTCTTATGTTGTATGTCTGCATCATTATCCGCATAATTTCAGTGTATCAAATCTACGTATAAGATCTCATTCTCATAAAATCATTAGGCTAAGGATAAGTTCGCCTCATAAGTATGCCATTATTACGTACCTTTTTTTCTGTCTCTATTATTCATTATTTTCAGTGATAAAGACATACCTGAGCGAAACTAATGCCCACCACAATGCAATTTGGTTTTTGCAAGGTGTTTACAGTGCGAAATGTACTCATTGTAAGAATAGGAATAATAAGAAACGTTGCCAGAGCATGAGGGACAGTACTGTACTGAGCTTTGTGGGAGTCTCCTCACGCTCTCAACTCTCTCAACACGGATGGGGTACAGAGCCGAGTAATCTCTCCAGTATGTACTGCGAACTTCAGACCCTTAGAAAATGGCGTTTAAGTTTATCACCATCAATAAATAAAAACCAATCAAATGCGAGTCGGACTCGCGTACCGCGGGTTCCGTACAAACTCATAAGTAGATACGTGAATAGTTCAAAAATAACTGTATGGCGATTAGTTTAGTAGGAGCAAATAAGTATGTGTTATGATTTTTACAAATTTCTGAAAAACGGTGCAAGTTAGGAAAACTGCTATATTTTTCCTGTAATATTTAGGATGATATTAATGCTTGGTAATTATTACAGATTTTTCTGTTCAGTAACTTCGAAGTTTATGGGGAGGGGAGAATGGTATTTTTTTTAACGTTTTTCGTCCTAATTCAAAAATTTTATGATTAAGAAAGGGTTCCTTTTTTTTACCATTTTGGTACGGAACCCTAAAAGTAACTTAAAAACCCCGAATGTTAATTTCATAAATTAGTAATTATCGCGTACTTATAGTCGCGGGTAGATAGGTCAAAAAGGGACAAATCATGTACTAAATAAAATTAAAGTTCATTTTGAACCTGCAATAACATCATAGTAATGACATTTTCAGGCGAGTTTTAAAATTGTTCTTAGAGTTGTTAAAGTTTATTATTAAGCTGTACAGTTGAGAGCAAGCTTGGCTGCGCCTGAACTGATGAGCGGAGCGTGCGGGGAATAGTGAACCGGCACAGGGGAACGTGCGAAAACAGTATACGCTGCAGTTTCTTAACCAATCCATTGCGTTACCCATGTTCGTAAACTTCTAGCTGTGGCTGCGAACAAATATTTCATGACACGACTTACGTGCCATATGCCACACGTTAAAAACCTTCATGACACGCCCGTCGTGCCATCCGCAACGAATCGGTTAAAGATACAAATGTTAGGCTTTGAGCGAATGAGCGAAAAAAATGCCCACAACGCAGTTATTGCAAGTTGTTTGTTTCGCTCTGTGAGTGCTTTTGGTGTTTTAACATATATTTATAGATTTTATTTAAGAGTCTTAGTCTCTTTACACTATCTTAAAGTTATAATATTTCATTTTAACATAAGGCTAGGTGAGAATGTGTTTGTGCCATATCGAGCCATTTCCATACAAATCGACTGGATATGAATAAATAATTATACATAATATCATCTATAAAATACAGTACGTTACTCACGTAATGAAGAAAAACAAAGGTCAGTCACTATAGGCTACCAAGATGAAATTCTAAACATATTTTTCTTAGATTGATGAAATGGTGCATTAATAGGGGATTTTTTGAAAATCTGTTTCTGATGGGGTATAGGATATGCAAGGTGGATGGAAACTACCCTAAATCCTTAAGTTGGTTCATTTTACTTAAGCATTCATTTATTTTGAAAAAGAATCAAAACTGCAATTTAATATTTTCTAAAAATCCGCTTGTCTTATCCGGGAATTGAACCAGTTAAAACTAAAAAATAAATCTAGCTATTTTATTGCACTAATAATCGATAGGATTCGTGTTCAGGATAGAAACTCTGTAATAAACATTTGGTCTTAGCAATAATAAGTAATAGGGTTCCGTCAACACCCTTTAGGTACGGAACCCTAATTATAAAAAAGATGGTGTAATCTAACATTATTTAATTTTATTATCAATTCTAATACGAAGCACACGCTAAATCGCACTGAATATTTAAGAAAACGTTGTTTAATGCATTTTAATATGAATACCTACTGTTTCAAGAGCGTCTCCTAGTGAGCTAGTCACGCGCAGGGCGCGGGCATGCCTGATATTTGTACCGACGGCCGCACACATATTTTTTATTTTAAGATTTAATTTTTTAAGCAGTACGCCACTTGCTCCAAATTATATTTGAGCTGAATTTAATTTCATTTCCTGGATTTGCCACGGCCTTAATCTGGCCTTATTATTGTTTTCATCATCACAGAATCCCAATAAAAAATAACATTTAAAACCGGTCAAGTGCGAGTCGGACTCGCGCACCGAGGGTTCCGTATAAACTCATAAGTAGACCAACCTTACGACTAACAGCAACACTGCCTTAAACCCACCTTAGCCCTATTAAACCAGGAAAAATCTTAACAGCGCGATGCAGCGTATGATACAGCGACATCTATTGATACTAAATAGCGCGTAAATTTTACTTGTAATTTAAATTTAAATGTTACTGTTTGTTATTGGCTGCTTGAAATAATTGTTTGTCAACTAAGTTAGTTCTCATGTATCATTTTTCATGAAGGAATCATGTTTTGAAGCACACTTTTGTGTATTAAATTAATATTGCTGCCACAAGCTACCATATTTTAGATTTGTGTCCCTAGATGGCGCTAGTGGTATTTCATTTTTATGGTATTTACTAGTGTCAAATTTCCTAACATACTCCTATTAAAGAGTTTTTAATAATTATTGTTACTTTATGTTTTTTTCCCGATTCCTGATGAGTGATCATTGTATTTAATAGACATTTTTTATGTAATCTGAAATAAACCATCGTTAGTTTTGCTACTCTCCGCTAGATGGCTCTCGTAGGGAGGGTAGAAGTAATATATATTTTAAGAAGTTTGTAAATTAAAAAAAAAAATATTCAAGTTAGGAAGAGAAAATATAATGGTCTTCCTAATAATAATAATAATTCTAATAAGTAGATACATGAATAGTTCAAGAAAAACTGTATGGCGATTAGTTTAGTAGGAGCAAATAAGTATGTGTTATGATTTTTGCAAATTTCTCCAAAACGGTGCAAGTGAGGAAAACCGTTATATTTTTCCTGTAATATTTAGGACGACATTAATAATTGGTAATTATGACACATTTTTCTGATCAGTAACTTCGGAGATAATAGGGGGGAATGGTATTTTTTTAAACTTTTTTCGCCATAAATCAAAAACTATTTAGTTAAGAAAAAAAATAAAAACGGTATTTTAATCTACAAGTTAAGTTATTTCATTTGATACTTCACTCGATATATTAGCCCTACTTTCAATTTTCAAAATCCCATTACGGAGCCCTTTAAAAAAAAAGTAAAAAAGGTATAAGATTTTTTTTATGTCCAATAAGCTCGGGTTAGCTACTTTTAACACTATTCCAAATTTCAAACCGATAGCAGCACTAGTTCCTGAGATATCTGGAGACGGACAGACAGACAGACAGACAGAGTCGCACCATAAGGGTTCCTTTTTTACCATTTTGGTACGGAACCCTAAAAACAGTTTTCGATATCCTAGAAAAAACAAACCCATTGTCTATGTTCCACATTTGACTTAGTAAAGGAGTACTTTGTCACACTTTACGACGCAGTCTGGCGGAAAGTCTTAAAGTGTTCGTCGATAGAGGCTTTTGAAACAATGTATATAAATAGAAAAGACGAAAGGTAATGGTACAGTTCAGGTTCAGTAATAACGTGTCAGCATCGTGTGCGTTCAAATAGTTGTAGAAATCGTATTGCTTACTACTTACCGACCGCCTTCAAGAAAACTAAACGTTTTCATTTTGTGGTCAGCGTTTTTCACAAGTACCAGTATTTAATAGTTCAGCGCAACGTGTATAGGTTAACTTTTTTTGTACCGGTTAAAATAAATTATATGTGTGATTTTCACAGTTGGACACGAATAGTGCAGTCAGCATCAAATAGTTTGTACATTCAAAGCGCCATATAGCAGCACATCTTTATTACTATAGGCACAAAGATATGTGAGATATATGTGGCGCTTTGTATGTTACAGAGTATTTGATGCTGACTGTACCTAATTTTATTTGGCTTTTTTTCTCCCATTTACTACTACTGGCCTGCTCTTCTTCCTGCTCAATTCCAGGTGAAAATTATCCGTCAGACAAGCGGTGACAGCTTAATTACGAATGATAACAGTCGCGGCCTGAGCAGACCCATTTCTATGCTAATTTCAGCCCCTACGAGGCCAATATTACATAAGAAAATACTTGACCAGAGTTTTACGAAATAATTTTGATTTACTTTGTGCAAGTCATTGTAAAATGTCCTCCTGAAGTCAAGAATCCTTGGAGAAAAGGCACTAAATTACTTATTGATTTTTTAGCTACCAGACAACGCTCTAGATTAGTTAGAATCATGAAATCTTGTTTGAGTCTTCCTTATTAAGCGTAGCTGACTAGCAATGAAAATGGTGAATGATTGAACGAAATAAATCGTATCAGACCTTTCTTGTACTTACCATAATACTCTCTTACGAGTAAAGCATCTTCCATCCACTAAATAAATTCACGCTACGTGTCAAGTAGTGAAAATGGTTCGAGTAAACATTGTCTTAATGAATGTAAGGAGAAGCGCAGAATATGTTTATTCTAGGTGAGGTTATTCCTCCGTCGAGTATTGGTGAAGCCCCCACGTATACGAAGGACGGTTGAGGGTGGAGCATAACAGAGGAATATGGTGGCGTCTTCTTAATTAGTATTACTGAACGCTACAACAATATTCAGAAATCCTTCAACGTGGTTATATGTACCTACCTATACTGTGTTAAAATGCAGGATTTTTGTGAGCTCCTTCGAAGTCATTATAGTCAACGGTACCTACAAAAAATAGGTAGGTATTTTAATGAGTACACTACACCAAGAAAATTTACTGAAAACAAACTGATCATGAAATATAAGAAGGTACTCACACCCGAAGTCAAATCGCGGGCGTGTTCAAATGACTATTTTAAATAAATATCATTAGTATAAAGGGTCCGAAGAGAAAAAGGAGCGACGACAAATGTTGATAAATAAATAAAAAAATAAATATTGAGGGACAATCGTACACAAATCACCTAGTCACAAACTAAGCAATGCTTGTACTATGGGTCAGGGCTCGGAACCGGTATTTTGCAAAAACCCCGAAATAGCCCAATATTTTGAATTATTTTAAGCTTTTTATGTAGGGCTCAATAATGTATTTAAGTAATGACTTTGTATTATTAGATTGTCCGATTAAAAAATGAAATAATAAACCAAAGAACGAAAAGAACGGAATAAATACCAGTATTTTTGTATGGAGAAAATACAGGTATCCGAGCCCTGTTATGGGTACTAGGCGATGATAGGTAAATACATACTTAAATAGATAGAAAACATCCATGACTCAGGAACAAATACTCGTGCTCATCACACAAATATTTGCCCTTACCAGGATTTGAACCCGGGACCTCCAGCTTCGTAGACGGAGTCACTCCTACTAAGCTAAACGTGAGTAAATTGAGATTCATTCATTCGTTCCTAGAACGTCACATCAATTAAAATATATCAAACACATGTAAAGAAACAATGTTCAAGGATTAGACATCAGCAGACACAAACGACAGAAGATATACATAAAATTAACGAATGTAGCTCTACCTACTTATAGAAAAGGTAAGTACATAGCTACGCCAAGGCAAAAACACTGATATTATTCTGGAACTAGCACGAACACTGGCTCACATAATGGAAAACGCCTGTTTTATGAATATTTTTGTCTAGATTTGGGATTCATGTGCCTTTTTATCCTTTGTATACGACTGATAAAAGCAAGCCTCGTACTGACAGTTTTTTTATCATTAAGTGCTTATTTTTAATCATATAATAAACAAGAAGATACCCGCGACTTCGTTTGCGAAGATGAAATAAGTTATCTGTTTCCTTTTTGTTGCGCAGCAGGCGAATTTATAATCAATATTAATCGGGATTGTAATGAATCGGTACACCAAATTTCATAGAAATAGGTCACGTAGTTTTTGCGTGATGCTCAAATAAACAAACCGACAAACAGACAACAAATACAGACGAAAAACAGACAACAAAAACAGACGATAAACAGACAACAAGCGAGGAAGCCACTCGGTTTTTACTTACGAGCAGCACGCACACATCAACCAGCATAGCGGGCCGATTAGCTGGCATAACGCGGCGTACTCCCCCGAATGCAGACGTTGACGTTTGATATTTGTATGCTAAAACATAATAAATGTAAACAATATCGCAGAAGCAGTAGGGTTGTACAAATGTTAAAAAATATTATTTTGTTACTTCTGTTTTTCTTTATTATTACTTACATTTAACTATTGCTGGTCGATTCTACGTCAAGTATATAACACTATATCTTCAAGAAAGTCCCCCGTTTCATTCTACCCGGTAAAGAACATAGAATAGATATCTGATTGAGGATCCCAAAATATTTTTAAAAACATTAGATAAAATTGTAAAGCAAGTTTTATGTGGTATAAAATTATTAAAAATAGAAAAAAAGGACGGAAATCCAAACAGTACATTATCTGTGATAAAAGCATAACCCGCGAGCTTACGAGAATATATTGCTCATTTCAAAGACACTGTGAATCATTCGTAATAATTTAAACAACGTGAATATTATTGGTGAAAAAATCCAATATTACCGAGTTTCGGATGATGGATGAAGCACATTAGCGGGAGAGCGAAAGCGATAACTCAGGGGGATGAAATACCAAATCTAGGTATTGAATTTATAACTTTACATGCGGTTGAAATGAAGCGGCATAAATTGTATTGTGTAACCAATTTTTCTGAAAATATATATATATTTTGTTTAATTTTTTCACTTTGCGTTTTAGTTTCTCAAAAATATTTATTGCAATTAACTAACAAAAACTAATCATAATTGAAAGTCATATCATAATATAAGACAAGAAGAAGTCTGAATTCAAATCCTAATTTACGTGACAGGCTTTTTTGAACGTACTACAATAAAATGAAACGTAATATAAGTATACAATCACTAAATTAACAAGACTTCTATTAGTATTATGATGAATAGAACGAATTTCATAATAGTCTAAATTAATCATCATAATTTCAATCTGGAGATGTCCACTGCTAAATAGGTCTTCTTATTGTTACGTCCGTGGGGTAGGTAACGTGATAGAAAATACGCTAATTAACCACTAATTAAAAATGCAAACTTTATTACAGAATTACTAATTAACAAGTCTTACTTACTCAATAAATCACTGTACTAAATCACTTCACTATAACGCACTTATTAACTTTTCGCTTAGGTTCGCTTTGAGACTCGCACTGTATCGCCGTTAGTTCAAAAGTGACTGGGGCGTTTTTTTTTTTTTTTTTTTTTTTTTTTTTTTTTTTTTTTTTTTTTTTTTTTTTTTTTTTTTTTTTTTTTTTTTTTTTTTTTTTTTTTTTTTTTGAAACTGACGAACTCGCAGCCCCTCCTGGGCGTAGCGATTTTCGGACCGGGTGGTTGGCCGTGGCGTTCCCTGGGGTCGAACCAGGTCGCTAGCCAGACCAACCTGAGTTGGTCGGACTGGGTGGGAGCCGGGAGTGCCTGGGGTCGAACCAGGTCACTTTGTCCGGTCCACCTCGATGACTGGGGCGTCGGTGACGCGCGGCTTATATATCCGGAGACCCTTGCTCTTGAATGTTCCGGAGAAATCCTATCTGGAATGTTCGGTCCAAAGTCCAAGGGCGGTCGGTGACCCCTCGGTCAATAACGCATCGCGAGTGTTCTAGGCAATCTAGATTGTTCGATGTTCGATTCGGCTGGAACATTCCCGACTATTGCTATCCCTTTCTAGTTCTGTCTCTTTCACACACTTCTCGAGCCTTCTCAATATAGCTGTCTCTCTCTAATAGTGCTATCTCTTTCACTCCTTCGTGAAATTTCGCCATATACTGAAGTGTACTTCAAAGGCCCATAAGGGTTCCTGAAAACGCCTGAAAACGGGTTTTCAGGTTATTGCGCCATCTGACAGAGGGTACCCTGAAACGGACTGAAAACATGTTTCAGGCGCCTGAAAACAACGGCAACTAGGGTGAATTTTCAATCTTCTAGTATGTGAAAGAGCCACCTCTGAAACGGCCTGAAATCACTTTTCAGCCTGCTGAAACCGCTTCTAAAGCACGGAAAATCACGTTTAAAGTTTTGACCTATACCACCGGCGCAACATTATGTTCTAAATTAATATACTAAATTAAAAAAAAAAACACAAATATTTATTATTTAAACTGTTAATATGAATGCTATAAATACATATTTCTGCTGTTATATTCGCATCTGAGAAGCATAACATTGTAAGTCCTATTGTTTTCTATACTTACAGCTTATGCTTCTCAGGTACGGATATTACAATACATTTGCACAATGCACATCAAAAGATTCTTAACTTACTCCCTCATTTAAGTAAAAAGAGTAATAGCAGCCTATTCGCAAACAAAAGACTGTTTAGCCAAGCAATCACTTAGTAACTTAGTCTTTAATTTGCTAGAAGAAATCAAACAGTGAACTAACAATCAAACTGAGCCACGATTGAAAGGAAAAACTAGAACTAATTCAAGTTTTGCAAACAAGTTTATTTCCATTATTATTTTTTGGAAATTATGTTTACGACGTAGGTAACCATAAACTTATTTTTTTTCTTTAACGCTTGTTAATTCGATATTATTTCGAAATCGATGTATACTTCCTTTTTGTTATAAATGTATCTGTGTGTCTTTGTATGCGAAATAAACATAAATTCATTCATTAATTTCTCTAATCAGACTACATGTACCCATAGGTAATTCGACATGGACTTCATTTCTTATGCACCTCCATTTTGTTGGTTTTTAATTTTGCACTGTATTTATCACACAACAACAAACCGCTCCTTGAAAATCATAACGTCACTATGCAAAAAATGACGTTTTTGAGTTAACAACGCCATCTAAGTCACGTGATTGTAAGGAACACAATACAAAGACACCTATTGCTCTAGCTCTATTTAAAACGACAGAGGGCGCTAGTGTCATTACGGCGAATAGTGGAAATTGACGCGCGACTTTTGGAAACAATGTCACTATCCTTAGAAATACAGCGAAATTCTGTGGATTTTGTGAAGAACGTTGTCATTTTTTGCTTAATGACGGTGTTCTGTGAGATTAAGCGGAAAGTACTACAATTTTTCAATGGAATACAGTATCTATTCGTAATACGTCAGTATAATGTAGTATCAATATCAAGAATTCAAGACTCAATCTGAAGCAATAGTGTCATTTTCGCTTTAATGACACTCGTCTTCTGGCAATTTTTAATGTTATACTTTGTGTTAAGACTGTTAAAGTGACAGTATATCAATAATGACCCTTTTATTCTCAATTTCATGTCTTGATGCAGGCTAATAATAAAGATGTACTGTATTTTTAGTACGTTGTGACATTGTGGTTTTAATAACTAAAATTATTTTTAGCATTATTAGTCGTCGTTTTCGATGAAGTGTCAATTTTGTCAGCTCAAATTACTATGAATTCACTCGTTTTGGTCAATTGAAAAATGCTGTTTTATGTTTAAAGCCGTTATGACTGCTAGAAGCTGTTTACAACATTACTGTTTGATTATTTTGTGACTACTTGTTTAATGTCACGGTGTGAAATGAATAAAATTATTAACAGTTTTTGAGACTGATAGCAAACGACTATCATATTTAATAAATGTTATTTAACAAGTTTTCTTTAAGAGTTTTTATACAAAAACATGGATTTTTCTTTCAAATAACCAGATATAGTGTCATTGTTCCTTAAACTAAATTAAAGTTTAGGAAAAAACAGGCCTGAAAAGTGACATTAAGCAAAAATTAATGGAATAGTGACATTATAATTTTCTTTAAATTCAATTATCAGATAATTAAAACATAAAAGACAGAATTTACTCTTATCAGTAAAAAGCATAGTCACGTATTTAACCAAACACAGTATAAAAATTATACTTTTATTACAAATAAGATAAATTTAGACGTTTTAATATTTCGGAAACTTTCAAGCCCCGTACCCAAAAATCGTGTTTTTTGTTTAATGACGCTGTGATTTTCAAGGAGCGAAACGTATCTTTTAATTGTATGTTTCGTTGATATTTATTTGTAATGTCTAATATTTCGACAAAGATTATTGAGCCGTGATTACCTTTTAAACTGTTGGAAATGTTTATCCGTCAATACTGCGTATTATACTGATCGCATAATGGAAACAAATTGAGTAGTAATGGCAGTATAAAAAAGAAGCATAACTCGTAAAGCAAATTTGTTTTTAAGTCACCGGTATCGCAGTAGTCTTACAATATGGAAGCGAACAAGGACAATGATTTGACTGAAGCTTTCAGTGATATCGTCAATAAACCTAAGAAAGATATTAAAATCGAATATTATTTGTAAATATCGTCCTTATTTTTAAAGATTCTATTTATTTCAGATTATTTAAAATATATATGCTTAATCACGGTACCGTACCTTTTCAAATTACTCCTACCCAATATTTGAAGTAAATTATAAAAATCTTCTTTTAGACTTCCACCGCGGCAGCAAATATTCTATCAAAAATTGGCTTTCATGATGACCGTCTTTAGAATGGGAGACCGTCAATGGTGGGGTTTCCCTCCCATGCACTGGATTTTTATTTGGCACAACCGATTAATATTAGCTGCTTGTCCAGCCTGTTTATCTTTGCAACTTGTGTACATGTATACAAACTTCAGCGAGCTTAGTTTTAGGACTTTAGGCACCATGTTCTCGATCATCCCAGCTACTACAGTGGTGGTGGTAAGTTATAAATTATATCCATATTATATTTCGTTAAACAACAAAATAGATGTTTAACTTAAGGGATCTGTCACTAATGAGCTCAAGATATTGTCAGTAACATAGAAAAGTTGCTTTTTTGCTGACTCTATCAGTTCGTTGTGTAAAGTGTTTATTATTATTTTTTCTACTGAATTAATAGTATTTTATGCAACAGTTGTATAAGTAGGGTCATAAAATGCGAATGGCGTGGGTTGCGATACGAGCCGCCGCGGCGGCGAGTATCGCAAGTAGAGACGCCATGAGCCTTTTTTGACTTAATTATACAATGTTGCATACAATACTTTTTCTACGACTAGGTTTTAAAATGGACATAGTTATGCAATAACGTTCCATTCCACATGCAAATTTGTCGGATTATGGACTTTGTTTTTAAAAACAGAAGGTTGATACTTTGTTTTGTGGGTTGGAACGTTATTGCATAACTACGTCCAAATATAAAATACAAAATTAAACATACCGCACAAACAAGGCAAATATGACATATGACTGACAATATAATAAGTATGTGTTTAAGCTTTGTTTTTAATTTGACGTATACTCGCTAGTGACACGCAGTGACGATATTAAAAATATTTTTTTTATGTTGTGGCATCAAAGACTTTAGTTCGGAAAGTTTTGTTTTTCTTTAAAAACCGCAGGAATTTGTTTGTCTGTTAAATTGGTAGTTGTGCATTGGTATAGTGTTCGTGACCAAGTAAAAGACAGATAAAAGTACAGGAGTAGAAAAAATAATAAAGGAATTTGGTAGCGGAGCGGAGTTGGTCTAATCAGCCCATGTAACCGATAACGATAAGTAATATGTGACGTGATAGGTTTTTTGAGTTTTAAAATGGTTTAAACGTAGGTAACTACATAGATTATTTTTATGCTAAGTCCCCTGTGTCGCATGTCAGCCAAGTTTTTTTTTTGAAGATTTGAGAGGTTTGGTAGTTTCCTAATGTGTATTAACGTCATCGTATATAGACCCAATAATCATTGAAATGCAAAAAAAACATATTGATGAAGACTCGATTTATATCTCGCCATAACTTTTTTACGCATCCTACCCTGCTTTTTTATATCAAATACAAAATTGATTTCAGATAAAGGTGGCAATTTGTGCGATTCCTGCTTACCCTCAAATTATGAAAGAGCTCATGGATAAGATTCATCTGTATAATTACGTGGATTTCAATGATGAATTTGTGAAAAAGGTGATGATATTTATAATACAGCTCTTTACTTTCTTCAATTGAAGTACGAGTAAAATGATTAAGTACCTACCTACCGGCTTCTACTATGAACCATTATGAGTCTATAATATTTACATTGGAGTAGTGAGTGCGATTCCGTATAATGACAGCTGCCAAAGCGATGAGCAAGACAATTATCGCCTACAAAATACAGACAAATCTAGCAAATCCAACGTTTCAATATTGTGTATTTCAGTTTAAACAATCTGTATTTCAGTTTTTATAAATCGAGAGCATATTTTATATATTTATTATCTTTATCTTATGTTATATATATACACCGTGGGCCCGTACAACCCAACCAACTTTAACCACGTATTCCTGATGGTATTACAAGTAAATAACGTTATATCAACATAGGTCGAATTTTGTCATTTTACATTAATAGTTTTATGGAACAAAACAAATCAACAAATTCAGTCCCTCGTTATAAACATGTCCTTACTGGAGGAAAAGTTATTAAAAAGGAAAAAAAAGCTAAAATGAAAACGAAAGGTCAATATTTTGGCTTTGTAATCGCTTACCATCTAATACTGCGAAGGTTAATCGCTGTTTAGTTAAAAGATTTTAATAAATCAGTAAAAGTATCTTAGTCACATTTATTAGGGCTTGTTACACACTTGGGAGATTTTATTAAAAAAATTATGAATGTCTCGGAAAGTAAGCGTTAATCGACTATACGTCACATAACTTTTTTTACTTCTAATAGTTGTTAGAATCTATGGTTAAAAATTGGTCTGGTTATATGGGCCCACGGTGTATATATGTTGCAGGGAAATGGCCAAAACCGACATTTGTTGGTAAGCGATCATGCCCCGACCGCAAGGGAATATCAAGGCAAAAACTAGATGGCAAAAAAAATAAACATGTAACGATGTTTAGTTCGAGTTCGATAATTAGTTCGTAAACAGCTGATAATAAATAAATTCTAACATTTAAATACTATGTCACCCTTGTAAAGTTGAATAATTGTAAATAATATCATTCTTATAGGTACCAAACTTATAAATAGATGGCGTTGTAAATATCGGGGAACAGCTTTTTGTATGGAGAATGACAGTCCTCATGTTTTATTGGTCCTTGACGCATAGTATACTTTTTAACCGACTTCCAAAAGGACGGTACTCAATTCGCCTGTATGTATTATTGTGTGTTTGTTCACCGATTATATCAAATTTATTTCACCTCAAAGAACCAAGTTGTGGAGGGGTCAACTAGTACATACATAACAGTAGCGTAGCGTCCAAAGAACTCGATTCCTACCGGCTTGCCTAATATCAGGCATTTGATCACGTTATTCTACAGCTCTCAAAGAAAAGGTACACTAAATCTGCATCGGCTTACCCAAGGTTTTACGCGACGCCACTGATACATTATAAAAGTAGATTAAACTAGAGGGCGCCCACAATTTCGGCCGCAGGAGCTAAATCGCCTAGTGCCTGCAATAATACGGCCACATCTTGACCTTTCGTTTCCATTTTACCTTTTTTTTTACTCTTTGATAACTTTTCCTCCAGTAAGGGCATGTTTATACTTTATAACGAGGGGCTGAATATACTGATTTATTTTTTTCCATAAGACTATTAATGTAATATGACAAAATTCGACCTATATTGATATAACGTTATTTACTTGTAATACCATCAGGAATACGTGGTTAAAAATTTCGGGTTATTCGGGTCCACGGTGTATAATGTTTAATTATACGTGCAATTTCATTTTACAGAAATTAATTCAAGTCGAACGTTACACACGTTGGACCACGGCGTGTCTCACAGCTTTTATTCTATTCGACTGGCTTCTATGGATTTTCGTGCCTCTTATGAATAACATAAAGAACAAGGATCTAATAGAAAACCGTACCGTGAGGATGGAGACCTGCTTGTATATGTGGATGCCTTTTGACTATGGATATGACTACAATACCTGGGCGATAACTCATGCCATGAATGTTTACCTTGTTGGCGCTGGCTGCTTCGTTTTCTCTCTTTATGATTCCATTAATTTCATTTTCATTTTTCATTTATTAAGTCACGTAGATATATTGAAACATAAGATTAGAAAATTTTTCGCCGTTGCATTGGATGACTTTGAAGCCAAAGAAAAGATCATACATGTGATAAAGTATCATTCTTTTATTTTGAAGTAAGTTTAGTAAATATACTTTAGTCACATTTTAGTGTGAAATATACATTGATATGTAATGATAACGATTCATAATACTGTTTTAGATGTGTACATCGTTTTCATTATTTGCAAAAAAAAACTTCTCCCGGTTCCTACTTATCCACTATTCAAGTGCTTTATTTCGCAAAGTGTAGTGTAGGATAATTAATATACATACCTTTTATTTTCGCTGAGTAGAAGAATGAAGTAATAACTTAAATATTACAGGACATTCAAAGATATGCAGGCTGCGTTTGGAATGAACGTGGCTGTCAACTATGCCCATAACCTGATTGTTGATAGCTTGCTGCTGTACCAAATTATGGTAGGGGTAAGTACCTACATTGCTCGTTTGCTAATAGTAACATTGATATTTATTGAATCAGTTTACACATCTAACAACATATAATAAATGTTTTCGGTCATGTATGTAGTGTGTTATTTTAAACATAATTCGTTTTGAGCCTATCAAGTAATACAAAACCTAAAAATTGTGTAATCCTATATAAATACATGCAATTACAAAGTTACTTTTGCAGTTCAAATCAAAAACATTACATGTAAAAAGTTGCAAGATGTTGAGAACTATAAAATATGTTTTGTGCTTCCTACACTAAATCTAAAACACTAGAGTGTGTTAGTTAGTTTAGTTAGTTTTAGTCTAGGAAGGCACCAACTATTTTTATTTTCCCTAATCCGTTTAAGTTAGACAATATTAAAAGTAATAATGTAAAAAATATTCCGATGAACTCAAACCTTCTTCTTTTTCGATGTCGGTAATGAATGTGGACAAGGGTTTCGAATTGTAGTGGTCGGTAGGGGCGGCAAAAATTTAAATAAATAATCTTCTGGCGGCAAATGTGTAAATCTGCACTGCTTTAATTGTCTCGTAAAGGGCTGGATGGTGCGTGAATTATAAATAATAAGGCCCTTTCATCTTATGTTATGATATAACTGTTACCTTAACCTTTCTTGAAATATTTTTATTGATTTGAAAATTTTATCTCAGGCTCTCTTCCGATAACACCGAGTCAGGTGCCAAATCATTGAATTTTCAATTAGTAATCAATTAAATATCAAGTCGTTTTCAATTGAACTCATTTCACTTATTATTTTATATGTGAAATTGAGTTCAATTACAAAACTATTGCAAGTACCTAAGTGCTACCAATGGTTGTCTGGAAGAGATCGCTTCCTAGCGATAAGACCGCATATTGCCTACCATTAGTTTGTAATATCTTGTTTATTTCATAAAAAAAACATAAATCATTTATTTGCTTGAACAGAATCAGGTTACAGGTGTTACATGTTATTACAGTGTCTCCTTATTTAAGGATCTCTGTAATTTTTTGGTGTGCCATAAAGAGTATTGAATTGAATTTTAAGTACAATACTTTAATGTTAAAATTGTTTTGTAAACAAGTTGTTAAATTGCGACATTGTTACACAACCGCACACGTCGTTTAATGAGCCAAGTTCTGAAACTAATCATTCATTGTGCCATGAATAAACAGGCAAACTGTTGACAAGTTATGACTCGCGGTTTTGGGTGTAAGTTTTTACATTGTAGGTACTATTTTATCCCCGAAATATATTGTGTAATTTGATAGGTACTGCATTGGTTTGGGAATCTTGCCAATCGGTTGAACGGATTTAAATGAAATTTAGCACAGAAATAGGTAGGTCAATTTCTGAGTGACACAGAGGATGGTTATGCTTAAATCTCTCACGCGGGTTAGGCACTGGTCCCATCGCCAGCGAGTAAGCGAGTAAAGTTTGGCGAGTAGCATCACATTGCGGATCTGGAAAGGTCGATTGATCACACTGGGCCTGGTCAGCCCGCAATTAACTGTTACTTGCCCAACTTTACTCGCTTACTCGCCGGCGGTGGTACCAGTGCCTTAAGCAATGGGTAATAACTAGACATTTAGAAAGAAAGATAATAGTCTGCTATAAGATTATTATCATTTGAAATCTTGTTTTTCCATTCATTTGAACAGTCAGGCTTCTACAGATAGAAGGGAACATTTATACATAAAATAAATGGTATGATAGTATTGACCCGCCACCGGCCACAGCTGTTGCCTTTTGTCTAGACATATTTATGTTTCATTGCCTGAAAATAAGAGTTTATTTTATTTCAGGATAAATCGAACCGACTGACGTATGTTATTATGATGCAGTTTCACATGGGAGGCCTAATTCTACTTTCGTTGGCCTTAGAACAGATGCGTATAAAGGTAGGTAATTGTAATTACAAGACATAATATTCGTTTGTATGCACATTATGTGAAATGTGATCCGAGGATCTAGTAAATTATTCAGAGATAGCTCAAGATTTAATGCACAGGACTTAATCTGCTGATTGACTTTTCCATTTATTTTAAAGACGGATGATCTACCTCTCGTTCTGTACAACATGCCTTGGGAAAATATGTCGACATCTAATCAGAAGTTGCTAATACCAATCCTACTACGAATGCAGACCCCTTTGATCTTCAAGGCATCAGGAGGACTCGCAGCGGGCGTTCGGCCTTTAGCTTCAGTGAGTTTCATGTTCTCATGGGTGCACGATAGATACACATATATTTTTGCTTACTAATTTACATATTCCAAAGACATATGTTCCGATAGGTATAAATACTCGTATTATTAGACGCATCTGTACGGCGAGATATACTCTGATAATCCTTAGCTTATTATTTTCATAAGCATTAATGTACAGTGCAGTTTTACTTATTTGTTCTGAGTGGTAAATAACTATGTAACCCAAGATGCACCTTGTTCTCAAAATCAAATGGTGTTGTCGTATAAGGCTATGCGAATATAGAGATCTGTGTTGGCGTGTAGAATTATGTTTGGTACGTAGTTTAAATCATAGATTTAAATGACCGAGTAGACAGTGAAGGTTATTTTTTCAACAAGGGCACAGACGGGATAATCTTGTTTGAATTACGCACACGATTAGACTTGTGGTAAGAATTTATGTAAATGCTGTCTCATCTTAAACTGTTTAAAGACAAAGTGACCTAAAAAGAGTACTAGCCAACTGAAGTCCAATATCCACTTAGAAGACGTTAACATTCACTATCTGAGTTTCACTTCAAATTGCTTAAGTATCGCATCCAGTCTCAACTTTCAGACAGATACCCGTACCTAACTTGTGTCGCGCTTCGCAGTCAATTTATATACGCTGTTATAATTTTTGTATTACATCGAAAAATGCAATTGAGAAATGTGGAACCGTTTTGCTTTATTGAAAGATTTTTGTAATAGATATTAATAGAAATTCAATTACATGATTTAATTAATACAAATATTTTTGTTTCAGATTCTGAAATCAACGTTTTCGTACTATGTAATGCTGAAATCTAGTATAGAATAAATATACAGAATATAACATTTTAAGCTCGTAATATATACAAAAATATGTAGTAATAATAATCTTTTAGTAAAAACACGTTTATAGAAAGCTAGTAAATACCTGCTGGATAACAAATCTAATAACGAGATTTTGTGATAAATATAAAAAGTTCAGTTTGATTAACACGACTGTATTGAAATACGTTTTCTTCAATATTTATAAACCAGAAATAGTAACTACTACCATAAATTACCCGAAGTTACCATAGCCTGGTATTAAGGTCTACGGTTTTCACGCGTATAGGTTCCTAACAAATTATACACTGTGATGTCTGATATTGGAGATTAATAATCTTATGAATGTAATTATAATAATTTGATTTATTTATGTTGTTAACCGGAAATATTTAAATTGAACTAGTGTCTTATACAGCCTGTAAATCTAATACGGGCGAATATTGAAACGGTGGTCAGCATATTACCTAAGAAGCATATTTAGATAACTATTGCTTTAAAATAATTCGGGCCGCAATGTAACGCAACACATTCAAGATGACAAACACGCTAGTTGACAGTTACTTTAAAAAAGCTCGTATCTCGCAATGTCATAACAAGCATGTATGCGGTACATTGCTGCTCGGTAAATTTTCAAAAATTAATTACGAGGTCACCATTAAGTATAATTTAAAAAATCATATTAATTAATAATAACACTAGTAAACGCTATATCTGGTTTAATTGTTCGCCCGTATTAGACTTACACGCTGTCTTATAACTCTACTATAGTAAAATAAGCCCTACTAACGGAGCCTTAATATATTTTATTAAAACCCAAAATTTGGCATTTTTCAACAATTTATTGACGACGAGCGTCTTTTACGAGTACAGGAAGTTGATAAAAATCGAATGCGCCGGGTAGGCATATGAAATTATTAAAATATGGTTTAAGCTCCTGATTACACGAATTAGCAACATGTTTCTTTACGGAGTAACTATATAGGGGCTTGAACAGGTTCCTTCTATTTAAATGTTTGTGTATTTTTACCCGACTGCGGCGAAGCGGAGGGTTATGTGTTTGACCTGTATGTATGTATGTATGTCGGTTCCTGTGTCCGCTCGTAACTACTCAACGGCACATCCGATTTTGATAAATAATACATCATTAGATTCGTCTTGATGGTGCGAGTGTCACTGGGTATGAAGTTCGTTAAAATAAACAAAATGGCGGATTTTATGCAGTTTCAAAGTGCACCGCGGTCGGGTTTTTTTTAGTAAAAATGTGGTTATTGTTTTCATTATCGTTTCTATAAAACTAGCTTATGCTCGCGACTTCGACTGCGGTATAAATTATGATTAGGCAATTAGTCTTCATAAATAGTTTCTGATATTTGTTGATAAACTTGGTTCTAATTAAACAAAACCCTCAAAATTAGGCCCAAAAACTAAACGTTTACTGCGAAAAGCGTTTAGTCTATTTAAGGAGTATTTCCAAAAAAAAATATTCACTTTGTAAACCACCTATTAGGTACTTACACAAAAACTATCTACTAATATAAGAGTATAAAGTTTCGAATCATTATTATTACTCCTCTAATAGATGGTACGTATGGAGTTAGAAACAAACTTCTTACTTTAAAAATTGTGCAGTCCCTAAACAAGCTTTCAACCCCTACTCAACCCGTTTTGGAGATACATTTTAATAAATGTTGAAATCATTTCAGTGCTATTCAGATCAATCAGTTTTAGATCTCGTATTTTAAAAATCGTTTGGTGCTGAATTGCCTATACAAAGTTTCAGTCCCTTTTTAACCCTTTTGGGAATGAATTTTGAAAAAATTGTATGGTCCCTATACAAAACTTCAACTCCCGCTTAACCCGTTTTAGGGATGAATTACGAAAAACGGCAAAATCACTTTTCTTCACTATTATTCAAGAATCTATGTACGAAGTCTCAGATATCCAAATTCAAAAATCATATGATCCCTATACAAAGTTTCAACTTCCATTTAACCCCTTTTGGAAATGAATCATGAAAAACGGTGAAAATACTTTTCTCAACTTTTATTGAAAAGTCTTTATACGAAGCCTCAAGCCTCCTATTTCGAAAATCGTGTGGTCTTTTACTTTTAGCTCCCTTTGGGGATGAATTTCGAAAAATGTCTTCTGATCCCATCCATACGTTTTACAACCACTTAATGTGAAAATTTCAAGTTCCTAGCCTCAGTAGTTTTGGCTGTGCGTTGATGAGCCAGTTTGTCAGTCAGGACTTTTTCTTTTATCGTTTATATAAATACTACTGAACTATTGATTAAAAAGGAACAGTATATTTTAAAATAAAATTATGTACCTACAATTAAGACTAGGGATGTAACGATACACAGTTTTGCCGATACGATACCGATACCGATATATAGTAGTTAATATCGGCGATACCGATACCGATACCGATATCTTAGCTAAATAATGAAGTATGAATTTCAGATATGTTTATGTCCTTATTATAACTAATGGCAATGACTACTGGTTATATTTACCAGAGAGTCAACCTTGAAAGTGTAAAGTAAAAATAATAAATTGTCAACTCAAAATTCTTTTTTTTTATTAAGAACCAAAGATTTAATTAACACAGTAATTATCATTGCACAAGGTAATAGAATAGACCAATACATAAATTAAGTCAGAAATTGAAATTACTTTTAGCAGATTTTTTTTCATACAGCAAATTCTTCAAATATCGGTTGTATAATATCGGCGATACCGATATATCGGCGATACCGATATATCGGCCGATATATCGGTATCGGTATCGGTATCGTTACATCCCTAATTAAGACTAAATACGTAACAAAGTAAAAACAAACAAAAAGAGACAAAAAATAATACAACTAAGTAATCCTACTCAAATAGCCCGCCCCGCGCCATTCCCGGCGCAAAGGTGCCCATCACGCTCGCCGCGTTACCGCGCTGGATCGCGATGGACAGCCTTTGAACCAGGAATGACCCGGAGCGAGGGTCAAGATTCCTCTCCCTTAAGCGGCGCCCAATCTCCCCGATGAAGCTTTTGGCCTCAGACCCCCAACATCCGGTCGTCTCGACGGCGAACGGGACAAATATATAATTAGCGAGACACGAATACTTGTCTCGCTTTTTAGATGCCGCCGCCTCAGCGGCTGCTCCTGCAGACCTGATGGTGCGCCCAAGGTGCGAGGCAGCAAAAGTGCTGACGCACGTGGCGTCCCACAGCAGGCATCTGCCTCTCTGCCAGGGCACTAGGGTCAAACCATCAGGTCTCTTGCCATCCGTCCGGCTGAGACCCGGAGGCTCTAGCATGCATGGTACGTTCGCTGATATTAGAGCTCTCCGAATGATGTCGTTGAGGGAGTGATGGCGAGGGAATCGTCCAGCACAACGACAACAACTTAAAGCGTGGTGGCCGTTACCCTCCACCATGGTGCCGCAGATGCATAAATGACGTTCACAAACATCGCAGCCCAGATTAAAATAATACTAATGTATTCATTATATTGTATTTCTCTCTCTTTCCCTTATCTAGGCCTGATTACCCGCAGGTACATTACTTTATTTGCAGAGAAAACCTGGAAGTCACAGCACGCTTCGTACAATAATATTGTTGGTAATTATCTCACTACCACCTAGTCCGACTTTCCCAGAACACTTAAACTTTCTTATATAAACCCAAGAAGCAAAGACAGCCTCATATGATGGTGAGACAGTCTACTTCATGGTATAATGTATTTTTTGCTTAATATGGGATGTAATTATTTTTTAATCGAATAAATACCTACATACAATAGTAAAAGGCTTTTATTCCGATATTTTGAGATTTTTTCTATTATGCAAAATTTGTCTGACAATAAGATGATGGTTAATTGATGAAATTCACGTTTAATTTTTAAGGTTAGTTTGATGAATGAAAGTTTTACTCTTGTGTAAAACTACGTCAAGAGTAGAGGTAAAGTAGTTTCTAGAGTGTAGGTTGTAGTATATATGGATCCAAGCAACGTAAATCCATTCATTCAATGAGTGGGCGGTAAGAAACGGAATGAATGTGGAGAGCCTTGCGGGAACACTCCGAAACAATTCATTCCCATAAACTTTACACTTAACAACCTAGCTGCTCGTTACTGGAGACTATAGTGAAGTCAAAACAGTAAGATATTTTGATATAACATTAACATATATTATATGTCGCGAAATAGCGGCGTGTCGTAAAGCGTGCCACGAGCACCTGACGACCACGACCACTCTATCAAGAGTGATACCAACAAATAGGCAGATAGACGAGGGACGAATATTACCAAACTATTGTAATAAGGTTTCATTATACCATTTTAGCGACCCAAAACCATGTTTAGTGGTGTTTTAAGAGTTTAAAAGACTCCAAACATAGCTTTTGGGTAATTTTTGTTATTATATTATTTGCATTATACATATCGATACCTTTGGGTTCAATTGGCGTAAAGGACAAAACGCTGGTTTTGAGGAGAAGCAAAAAACCATTTTATTTTACAATAAATGGCTATAGTTTTTTGTTTCTCGACCTATACTTTCGACATGTATATGAAAAATATTTGAAATGCCCGTATCTTTAACCTGTGATGGCAGTTCTAGCTGTAAACAATGTATCATGGAAGTTAGATGTCCTTTACAACTGGTAAAAATGTTATCAATGTCATTTACACCCGTGACTTTTTTGGGCATTTGGAAATGATGGGGTTGTAAATGACAATCTCAGATGACTTTGTTCCAATTTCGGGGCGTAAAGTTAACAGCTATGTAATAAAAATTGACAGTTTTCATCTTAGTTTACCTTAAAGAGACTTGAAAAATATATAAAAAGATGATGAATTCAACTTGGCATAATAACTACTATTAACGACGGGATATTTACCATGTATGTTTGTTTTTATATTCCCGAAATTTCGGCACTGTTGCAAGCGCCATAATCACGGAGTAACTGACATGCAGCGAGTTTTTAGTTGTAGTCTACCCACACACCATAGCGATCTACCCTCTATCGGGTTCGCTTCGTCCGCGCGTTATTCATACTACTACCGTCCGCATTCTCACTTGGAACTCGATCACGTTCACGACACACAACACTTACAGTATCATTTCGCGTCTTTACTCCTGAACATGTATTTTTTCCTTGGAGAACTTACGGATCACTGGATACCAGACGCTCGACAGTTGAAACCCGTCTTCCCGTTTGAAATTTTTATACTTGAGTATTTCGATAGCTTCCTTAACCATTCTGGGGTAGTGGGTGTTTTTCTGTCGAGAGGATCTGTGAGTTGTGCAACTCAATCCAATGATTCGTTTCCGCGTTCAGAAGATGTTCAGCTATTGCCGATTTCCGAGGTTTGTTGTTTTTAAACATTCGGATGTGCTCCTTTATACGGCATGAGATAGTGCGCTTAGTCTGACCTATGTAAGAGCTACCACAGCTGCAGTCAATTTTGTAAACACCTGGGCAATTCACTACCCAAATGATCCTCGTCACACCACCCTCGCCAACTGTACTCTGTAGTAGCGTCACTTATTGTCCGCGCATACAATTTATGTGACGAAGATCTTTTGGGTAGTGCATCGCTGAACATCATCAATCATTGGATTGAGTTGCACAACCCACAGATCCTCTCGACAGAAAAACACCCACCACCCCAGAATGGTTAAGGAAGGTATCGAAATACTCAAGTATAAAAATTTCAACCGGGAAGACGGGTTTCAATTGTCGAGCTTCGGGTATCCAGTGATCCGTAAGTTCTCCAAGGGAAAAAATACATGTTCCGGAGTAAATCCGCGAAGTGATACTGTAAGTGTGTGTCGTGAACGTGATCGAGTTCCAAGTGAATGAAATGCGGACGGTAGTAGTATGAATAACGCGCGGACGAAGCGAACCCGAAAGAGGGTAGATCGCTATGGTGTGTGGGTAGACTACAACTAAAAGCTCGCTACACGTCAGTTACTCCGTGATGATGGCGCTTGCAACAGTGCCGAAATATCGGGAACTCACAAAAACAAACATACATTGTAAATATCCCGTCGTTAATAATAATTATTATGTGAATGACCATGTTAGCTTAAAATCGTTTATTCAGCTAGGCATGTCCAGATTACATTTAAAATTAATATTTTTTGGAAAACGCAATAATAACTACGAAAGAACTATTTTATAACCAGATTTGAAATAAAAAAAATATTAACTAGTCATAAACTGACTACTTAGTGTTTTACTCTCTTCCAATAGCACTAAATCATGATGATGGAAGTGACAGAGTGGCTAATGATTATCGACATTAGGATGCCAAACATTAGGACGAGTACGTAGTGAGTAAAACACTGTAAATGTAAACAATTAGTATTATAGTATGAAAAATAATGAATTCATCATCTTTTTATACATTTTTCAAGTCTCTTTAAGGTAAACTAAGTTGAACACTCTCAATTTTTATAAAATAGCTGTTAACTTTACGCCCCGAAATTGGAACAAAGTCATCTGAGACCGTCATTTACAACCCCATCATTTCCAAATGTCTAAAAAAGTCAGGGGTGTAAATGACATTGATAGCATTTTTACCAGTTGTAAAGGACATCTAACTTCCACAATACATTGTTTACAGGTAGAACTGCCATCACCGGTTAAAGATACGGGCATTTCAAATATTTTTCATGTACATGTCGAAAGTATAGGTCGAGAAACAAAAATACTATAGCCATTTTTTGTAAAATAAAACTGTTTTTTGCTTCTCCTTAAAACCAGCGTTTTGTCCTTTACGCCAATTGAACTCAATTAAAGTTATCGATAGTTTAGACCTCTAAGATTACGTCAATTGCTTTTATTTCAGAATTTAGATACACATTTGTGGCAGTAAATGCCAAAAATAAAGGCTTATCCCTATACAACCCTGCTCTTCTTAAAAAAATGTGCTATAATTAGATTTAAGGCAGGTCTTAAAGGACAAGTAAAAGACTACTTGCCATTTACAGCCTTGTTCGGTTTATCAAATTACGGTATGTATACAAGTATAATAATTTGAAGGCAGGTCGTAAAGGACGCGTTAAAGAATACATGCCCTTTACAACCTCCTTAATTTTATCAAATAATGGTGTAATCATTTTTTAAGCAGGTCGTAAAGGACAAGTAAAATAATACCTGCCCTTTACAACCTTATTCGGTTTATCAAATTACGGTGTCATAATTTAAAGGCAGGTAGTAAAGGACAAGTAAAAGAAAACACGTCCTTAACGCCCACCTCGACTATGCTCTTATGGAAAGTAATCATGAGAAATGAAGGGCTTAAAGGACAACAAGAAAAAAATAGGTCATATACGACAGTATTCGTATTTACCGGCTTACTTTACGATACAACTTTTAAATCGTATTTTATAACTTGACACTTACGTCCCTTAACCTGAGCTAGTTTTGCGAACACGATGAATAAAAACTGGGTCGTAAAGGCACTTTTTTTTAAGATATCGAAATTTTAACTACACAGAACGGCAGAGCTTGAAATTCTGAACAAAACTGTATATATAACTCATTTTCGCCAAAATGTCCTTTACGCCAAAATTGAATCCAAAGGTATCGAATTATTATTATAATCACTACTGATTCCGTTCATCCTTCCAACTAATATTATACATGTGAAAGATTGTGAAGATGTTTGGATGTTTAGATGTTTGGAGGTTTGGATGTTTGTTACTAAATAACGCGGTCACAGGTGCGTTGATTGTGATGAAATTAACATACATAGACCAAGTCCTAAATTGAAACGTAGGATACTTTATATCCTGGTAGGAAGTAAGAACCCCGGGGTCAAAGCTAATATTATTATCATTCATTAAGGGGACAAAGATTTTAAAACATCTTTTAACTGAATTCGTTTTTACGTATCATGACTTACTTTTAGCAACGAAACCCTTAAAATTATAACAGAATATGATTTTTATTTTTTTGTTCCATTTAATATTGTAAAATTCATTACTATTAATTACCTTTCATATTATAATATCATTACTTATTGTATAACTTATTTTAACTGCCTTTATATACAAAGTTGGCTTACTGTTTAGTTTGCCTGTTCTCAGAATTAAGTTCAGATGAGGAGCAGCTATAAAAAACCAAGTTTGTTATAAGAACGTTGTAGTTTCAACAAAAATTTGTATGGAAACAGGGACTTGTGACACCAAACGTCGTGGCCTCATTGTGGGGCCATTTGAATTCGTGAATCCATAGTGGAAGCACGGACTCCTGAAAAGAAGCTTCATGGCCCCACATTGGGGGCACCTGGACAGGGAACGCGTTAAATGACAGTGTTCCATCTTCAACTAACCACGGAATAATAATGAAACTGTATCAATGTGTCATTAACCCATCATTTACTGTATAAATAAGTCGCTAGGTTTTATTTGAAATCTAATATTAATTATGATGAGCGGAGGGTTACAAATTAACAAAAAGAAGAGCGTAAAATAAAATTATGCTACGTGTGTTAATAAGCTTTCTGTGTGGATCTTGGTATGATCATTATGAAAAATATAATTTTTATTAGTAGAATCCAAATCAAATTTACATATTAAACAAATAAACATTCTAAAGAAGCATTAAATGTAATAAAATATCAACGAGTGATTAAGAAACTGACTTACACAAGGTAACATAAATAAAAAAAGCGATGACTTTAAAGTAATTTAATACAGATCGTGCTGCAGTTTATGTCTATTTAAATAAATCTTCAGACGTACATAATTATATACGTTGTAAATAATTTCAGGAGCTGCAAGCAATCGCTAGAGCAGTGACTTTCTAATAGTTTCTGTCTAGAATTAAAATAAAACAAACGACAGCACTTGTAAACTGGCTGTCAGCAGATGGCAGACTGTAACTTTCTTTGTAGGTGGTTTTAGGAATATGAACCTACAAAATTATTGTTTAGAATTAGACGAGATTCATATATTATTGGAGGTTCTCTAATTTGTACGCAATATAAAGATATTAAGATACATAAGTAGACGCAGGATGACTGTTTAATTTACTTGTGATATTACAGCACAACAAGGGCTCAGTAGTTTATTGCGACAATATAATTAAAGTGTAAAAAAAAGACACCATGGATAAGTAATGACTGCTAATAACTTAACATTTAAGATGGTAACTATTGGGGTAGTGTGAAGCTTTTGGACGTCTACCTTATTTATTGTTGTATATGTTTTTAACCCCCGACGCAAAAACAGCGGTGTTGTAAGTTTGACCGTTGTGTGTGTGTGTGTCTGTCTATGGCACCATAGCTCTTAAATGAGTTAATCGATTTGGATACGGTTTTATTTAAATTTGAAAAGAGGTTTTCTAGCAATCGTCCTTTGACATGTTTTATCAAAATCGGCTCAGCTGTTCATGAGACTAAGTTGGAATGAAAAGGTTGGATATTTATGGTGTAATAATATTGTATGTACGGCATTCAGTACAAACCACGCATTCAAAAAGTAAGATGATGAACTTAGAATAAAAATTTAGAAAACCCCCGACTAAAAAAAAACCCTAAAAAGTAATATGTACCTGCATATCTATTGGCCCTTGAAAGTTTTAGGATGAGTTGTAATATTTTGTTTGTTGTCGGAGGACATATTACATGCAAACCAAAACAGAAGGTCCCCTGACTGCAAACAAAATATTACAACTTATCGTAAAAACCTAAGGGGTCAAAAGATTGGTACTATTTTTTACTTTTAGGCTTTTTTCAGTCGCGGGTTTTTGATAATTCTTATTTAACGTATTTTTAGCACATTTTGTAGTACAAAATATAAATTTAAAACCACGGAGTCTCGTAATAAGGGTAAGAAAATGTGCGTAGCAAATAAGCTCGAAGTCTCGGTATTATAACTATTGAAGTTCTTTAATAGTTACATGACTAAATTTGTTCCGCGACGACGTTATTTCATATGAAACAAATCATCAGCGTACATGATGGCAAAAAAAAGAAACTTCATACATCTCGGATGAATTTACGAGGAGTGAAGTGATTTCGCAGCCAATAGCGAGTCAGCGTTCATAAGCAGAAAGTTTTTCGTAATGGCTGCTCCATAAAAGAAAACGGGTGAACAACTGAGCACGTCTCAAAAATATTGGCCACATCGGACCAACTTTGCTAGTGGTGCCTTCCGACTTGCAGAGTTTTCTTTCTGATTGTACGTTTTAGATGTCTATTTCAAATCGGTGAAACGTTTTTTTGTAAGATTAGAATTTTAGATATGAGTTTTATCTCTTAACGCAACTTACATCAATATGATTTATAGATGCATGGGTCCCAGGCTGCTGTAGAATTCTAGTACCTACCTAAAAACAAGTAATGTAAACGCAGAATTTCAAAATAAATAAATCTTAATGCAACAAGGTCCTACTGTAGTGTAGCCATATAAACAAATTGTTTAAGTGTGCACCCTATTTTTAATTCTTACTGAGATATTGACAGAAACTCAATTATTAAAACATGACGTAAACGAAATATCCAATGAAAAACACTATGTAAAAACACAACAAGATACAATCAGGATAATGATATAGGAAATAATAAAGCTTGAAACGATAACGCAAAATTTCTTCCCTGTCACTACCTTAGGAATTATTAATAAGTCGGGTCTACATCAACCACATAGCGTTACGTACATAGGGAATGTGCCGAGAATTCTTCAGGCCAAATAAATTTTACTGGTAATCTACCTAGATTGAACCAACCATGATAACTTATTGATTTAATCATTCACCATGACCCGGAAAAGGCATTGGCGATTTGGCAATAGAACCACTAAAAAAATATTTTTGCAATATACCATTTTCTTTATAATTTTTGTGTAGCGTAAGACGTAAAAACAGTATACTTGTTTCACTCAATAGTTAAAACTTAAAGGAATACTTACGGTCATATAAAAGTAAGTAATCTTTAAAAAAAGGTAGGTAAATACCTGTTTGATGAAGATCGTTGTTTGTGGTATGCAGGGTAAGGTATCGTTGTTTGTACTGCTCTTCTTGTTTTTATGATCCGGCTAAAAATACAAAATTATGTTGAATTGTTACCATAGGTATTCTGAATAACTAAAAGTTGTCGCTACGAGCGCTATTTCATTCTTTAAGAAATGAAGGTTGTGTACGAGATTTTTTATGCGATTAAAGCGAGATGCTGTTAGTCAATACAATAAATTATTAAGCTTACGCAGATAGCGTTAAATAAATATCATTATAAATTGTTAAATTTCAAATTTCAATGCCATCTCAAAATAAGGAGAACTGATTTAAACTTTAACGATTCTCACTCATTATTATTGTTACGTTCGTGGGGTATAGGTAATTTCACGAAAGTTGAGGCCACGCACACAACAACACTGTCATGTAATGACAGCGGGATTTTGAAATTACTGTTCTTTTTTCGTACCGACAGCAGGTTCAACAGTGAATTGCAAGATAGACCAAAAAGTTTGTTTAAACTATAGCCTTTGTGTTTATTACTCACTCATTCATTTCATTCATTCACTTTTTTTGCAATGAGTAGGGTAGACCGGGGACAATTGAAACACGTTATGAATGAAACAAGTTAAATTTCTCGAAAACCACAATACCTACGCCGATGAGGCAATACTCACGCCACGCGGGCGGCCATTTTACAAGTTTGAACCAGTAACGCTCGAGCACCCGACTGGCGAGGCCATGTCAGGGAGCCGTTGAAAATTTTTGACCAAAAAAGTAAGTATCTGTGCTCTCATATATTTTCATATAATTTTGAGTTCTTGTGTAGTTTGACAAATTGAACTTATTAAATGTTTTGTGTGTGAATTATAGAATATTCTAAGTGCCATTAAACAGTGATGGAGTGTTATTAATAGGTTAATATTTGACCTTGAAGTTAAATATGTGCTTTGGGGACGATAGAAACAACGAGCTTGTGGACGATTGAAACGTTTCAAACGGCCCCATGTTTTAACCGTCCCCACAAGTAACCGACAATAAATAAAATGGGGTTCTGATTTTGAGAAAATATTTCTTTTAACATTATAGGTGGCTTTCTCTGATAATGTTTTTATTTCTGTTATTTATGGTTTACCTATAATTCACCGGGTCAAAGGAAAAACCAACTATCTCCTACAATTAATGATTGGCAGATAGGTGGTTTTGCCTTTGACCCGGCGAATCGTTGACATCAATATCTCATTATTGTATAAGTAACGAGCAATTACCTATTATTAATATATTTTATCTGTAAACTACCTAAGTTTCTACGTTCGTTAAACGTAAAATAATGTTTTATTTTTAAATTCTGCAACAAGTTGATTATTATGATAGTTATTTCGAAAATATATTTTATGCGGATATGGTTAAAGTTTTGTTTTATATTTTATATGGCGTAGGTACGTCTATCTTGTTGGCCTATAGACTCGTTATGATTGAAACATGGTTATAATTGAAACAACCATTTTGTATGAGACATATTTATGTTTTTTTTCCACTATTCCATATAAGCGAATTTTATTGTTGTATTAAAACTACCATGATAAAGCTAAATGTAAGAGGTAACCGCAAAAAAAAATTTTTTTTACATCCGTTTCTTTAATCGCGATCTTCAGACGATGATAAATTTTGTAATTTTGGTACTACGATAGTGATCTTTTGGTGATCTCTTTGTATAACATGACAGTCAATAATAAAGATAAAAATAAAAATAAAGCCATGAGACACTTTTCCTGACAGGCGCCGTCATGTCTCAATCCATAGCCCAGTATCTAGTCCATAATGCCACCACCATAACCCAGTAGAGTTAGATTCCATCAATCAACAATAGTCCTTGCATCTGGCGGGGGCTGTCTCTGCGTGTGTCCCATGACACGGGCAGGGACAGAATCCGCTGGGTGTACACGTTGCCTTTCATTAAATTGTTGAAAGGGCCTCTACGCGTTGGCTTCGGCTCCGCGCACGCCTCCCAAAGGGCCGGGACACCATTGTCCCGTGTACGGGAAAGACATAAAAATAATAAATTTAATTTATTTTTCACAAACTTATTAAGTTGTTTCAAATGACCCCGCATAGTGTTTCAATTGACACTCATAAGGGGTCAATTGAACCACTCTCCCACTTCCTCTTTAATTCCCTATTATAAGATAACCATGGGCAATAGACCTTTAAAACTAATTTTATTTAAAAACTACATAAATTTCCTTAATAAAAATTAGTTCCACACCTTTCTAAATATAAAAATAAAAATGTTGCAGGCGATTAAACATAAATTGTTTCAGTTGTCCCCGGTCTACCCTACTTCATGTAGCTGTGTGTGTAATCATTCACCTCAACTCTCGTGAAATTACCTATAGGTAACGTAATAGAAAAATGCACTAATTAAAATCGTACAGTTTATTACAAAATCACTTCATACTTACTTTCTTAATAAAACACTGAACTAATTCACTTTACTATAACGCACGTATTCCTGGGTAGTTAAAAACTGACTTCGAGGCGGCGTTCTACGCGGCTTTTATATCCGGAGACCTTTGGTATAGATAGATCATTCCGAAAAATCCTATCTCGAATGATCGGTCCGATTCCAGGAAAGCCGACCCCGCGGTACGTGACGCATCGCGAGCGTTCTAGATAATCTAGATTGTTCGATGCACGACTCGACTGCAACGTTCTCGACTAATGCTATCCCTTTCTAGGAATCTTTTGTCTCTTTCACACACTTCTAGATTTTACACATTCTCAGTATAGCTATCTCTTTCTAATAGTGCTGTCTCTTTCACTCCTTCGAGACATTTCGCCATATACTGAAATGTACTTCAAATGCCCATAAGGGGTCCAGAAAACGCCTGAAAACGGTTTTTCAGGCAGATGCGCCATCTGATAGAGGTTGGCCTGAAACGGACTGAAAACATGTTTCAGGCGCCTGAAAACAACGGCAGCTTGGGTGAATTTTCGATCTTCTAGTATGTGAAAGAGCCACCCCTGAAACGGTCAGAAATCACTTTCATCCTGCTCAACACGTTTCTAAAGGACGAAAAATCACGTTTGAAGTTTGAACCTATGCCACCGGCGCAACATTATTACAAAACGGGACTTAATCCATGAATGAATTCTTTTCTGACATCTTAATATAAAATATATACACTTGAAATTGTAACTAAATTGTAGTAGTAGTGTAAGTAACAATTCATTGTAATGTAATAAATGCGGGCATAATTATTTAAATCTAGCTAGTAATTTTTATTGTTTTTCAATTTATATACCAATAATTTTTGTTATGCTTATTTTGCTTCTTCGAATTAATTATTATTACATTATGCATTATCATTGTTATTTTATTGCTTAAATTTTGTGAAATTTAAATTTATTTGATTTTATTCTACTACATTTATATATAAATAATACTAACAAATAGTACTTAAGTTAGAGCTTACCACTTTTCAGCACTTGGGCTTTCAAATGCGGTGGCCTGGGAATGTGGTCTGTCAGGCCAATTTGTCTGCGGGTAGGCCAGGTGCGAGCAACCGAGCAGCCTAATTGTACAACTTGATTAACTTCCAATACTCATGATTGTGCTAATGAACCTTGATGCACGGGTGGAAAGTTGGCAATGTTTCTAACACTAACGATCCGGCGAACCACGACATAAGTACCCTGTCATCCAGATAAATAATGCAGTCATATGTTAGTATAAAGTTGGTATACCCATGTATATATTTCTATGAAACAATTGGGTTGATATGACGATTGACAGACGCCTAAACCAGTGCAGAGGCCAGTATAAAAAGTACACATTGTCTCTTAAAGGGTGGATAGAAGGAATTTTAAAACGGGAAACGAAAATATGTAGGTTTGAAAAAAACTGGAAATACCGTGTAGACCTAATAATAGTGGGTCTGCATCTAGTTACCTATAAAAGATTATAAAAAGTCCGGTTTCTCAAAAGGAAAAAGGAACCCTTATAAAGATTACTCACGCGTCGTTCCTTCCGTTCCCATGTCACATATAGACAGTTATTATGTGAAGATTAAAAAATCGTAGAATTTTGTACAGTCGTAACTATGCAATTATTTGCTAAAAAATTGACTATGATGGACAGTATCGTTGTTCAGCTAAAACACAGCAAAAACTAAAAATAAGGCTGGGCATGACGTCACAAGCCAGTATTTCTTACTAAACTGCATACTAGCTGAGCATTTTGACACTTCATGAAAAGAATAATCTATTATTTAGTTGAGTTATCATTCAGTGTAATTATACTAAATTCAGATTGATTCATTTATGTAGGTAGCACAAGGATATAACAAAATTAAACAGTTGTTAAGAGATCGCTTGCGAAAAAGTCTCTTGAAAATAATTACAACTTGAAAGAATTATTGCTTCTAGTGAAAGGCCAGGCTTGGTGAATTCGCGCCATCCATATTGTCCAGTGCGACATAAATACGGGTGCAATCGCAATCACAGTAATGTATAGCGATGAAAGCCTCATGATCGCTGTTTATTTGCCCATTTAACTGCTATCTCAATTGCTTTCGGAATGAACATTGTTCCCAGTTAAATACGACAACACGTCTTTTGTGTTCAGGAAAACTAAACTTTATAAAAATGCAGTCTTTGAAATCGTACGAAGTAATAGGAATAGCAGGGTATATATATATATATATATATATATATATATATATATATATATCGATACCTTTGGGTTCAATTGGCGTAAAGGACATTTTGGCGAAAATGAGTTATATATACAGTTTTGTTCAGAATTTCAAGCTCTACCGTTCTGTGTAGTTAAAATTTCGATATCTTTAAAAAAAGTGCCTTTACGACCCAGTTTTTATTCATCGTGTTCGCAAAACTAGCTCAGGTTAAGGGACGTAAGTGTCAAGTTATAAAATACGAATTAAAAGGTGTATCGTAAAGTACGCCGGTAAATATGAATACTGTCGTATATGACCAATTTTTTTCTTGTTGTCCTTGAAGCCCTTCATTTCTCATGATTACTTTCCATAAGCGCATAGTCGAGGTGGGCGTTAAGGACATGTTTTCTTTTACTTGTCCTTTACGACCTGCCTTTTAATTATAATACCGTAATTTGATAAACCGAATAAGATTGTAAAGGGCAGGTATTATTTTACTTGTCCTTTACGACCTGCTTAAAAAATGATTACACCATTATTTGATAGAATTAAGGAGGTTGTAAAGGGCATGTATTCTTTTACACGTCCTTTACGACCTGCCTTCAAATTATTATACTTGTTTACATACCGTAATTTGATAAATCGAACAGGGCTGTAAAGGGCAAGTAGTCCTTTACTTGTCCTTTAAGACCTGCCTTAGATCTAATTATAGCACATTTTTTAAAGAAGCACTGGGTTGTATAGGGATTAGCCTTTATTTTTGGCATTTACTGCCACAAATGTGTGTCTAAATTCTGAAATAAAAGCAATTGACGTAATCGTAAAGGTCTAAACTATCGATAACTTTAATTGGGTTCAATTGGCGTAAAGGACAAAACGCTGGTCTTGAGGAGAAGCAAAAAACAGTTTTATTTTACAAAAAATGGCTACAGTATTTTGGTTTCTCGACCTATACTTTCGACATGTATATGAAAAATATTTGAAATGCCCGTATCTTTAACCGGTGATGGCAGTTCTACCTGTAAACAATGTATTATGGAAGTAAGATGTCCTTTACAACTGGTAAAAATGCTATCAATGTCATTTACACCCGTGACTTTTTTAGACATTTGGAAATGATGGGGTTGTAAATGACGGTCTCAGATGGCTTTGTTCCAATTTCGGGGCGTAAAGTTGACAGCTATATAATATAAATTGACAGTGTTCAACTTAGTTTACCTTAAAGAGACTTGAAAAATGTATAAAAAGATGATGAATTCATTATTTTTCATACTATTATACTTATTATTTACATTAACAGTGTTTTACTCACTACGTACTCGTCCTAATGATTGACATCCTAATGTCGATAATCATTAGCCACTATGTCACTTCCATTATTATGATTTAGTGCTATTGAAAGAGAGTAAAACACTAGTAGGACATTATTGTAATGTGATATGTATGTTAGATTGTAAGGTATTTATTTATCTATGGGCCTTTGATGCCTGAAATAAATAAATAATAATAATTATTATTATTTCCACCCTTGTTCCCGCAATTTAGTCAGTTTATGAATAGTTTATATTTTGTTTTTCAAATCTGGTTATAAAATAGTTCTTTCATAGTTATTATTGCGTTCTCCAAAAAATATTAATTTTTTAAATATAATCTGGACATGCCTAGCTGAATATACGATTTTAAGCTAACATGGTCATTCACATAATAACTACTATTAACGATGGGATATTTACAATGTATGTTTGTTTTTGTGAGTTCCCGATATTTCGGCACTGTTGCAAGCGCCATCATCACGGAGTAACTGACGTGCAGCGAGTTTTTAGTTGTAGTCTACCCACACACCATAGCGATCTACCCTCTTTCGGGTTCGCTTCGTCCGCGCGTTATTCATACTACTACCGTCCGCATTCTCACTTGGAACTCGATCACGTTCACGACACTCAACACTTACAGTATCACTTCGCTTATTTACTCCTGAACATGTCTTTTTTCCCTTGGAGAACTTACGGATCACTGGATACCAAACGCTCGACAGTTGAATCCCGTCTTCCCGGTTGAAATTTTTATACTTGAGGATTTCGATAGCTTCCTTAACCATTCTTATAGTGTTTTTCTGTCGAGAGGATCTGTGGGTTGTGCAACTCAATCCAATGATTCGTTTCCGCGTTCAGAAGATGTTCAGCGATTGCCGATTTCCGAGGTTCGTTGTTTTTAAACACTCGGATGTGCTCCTTAATACGGCATAAGATAGTGCGCTTAGTTTGACCTATGTAAGAGCTACCACAGCTGCAGTCAATTTTGTAAACACCTGGGCATTCAAGCGGAAAACGGTCCTTTGGCGTACGTAGGTATTGTTCCAGTTTTCCGTGGGGAGTGAAGACAGTCTTCACCGAGAACTTCTTTAAAATATTGGCAACTTTATCTGTCACTTCCTTTACATATGGTAGGTACGCCGGTGATCGTTCAACTTTATAGTCCAGGTGCTTAGGCAAAACGGTGCGTCTAGGTGGTATAATCCGCCGATTATAACCATTTCTCTGTAGAACGTTCTTTAAATGTGTCAATTCACTACCCAAATGATCCTGGTCACATAAATTGTATGCGCGGTCAGTAAGTGACGCTACTACAGAGTACAGTTGGCGAGGGTGGTGGGATCATTTGGGTAGTGAATTGACACATTTAAAGAACGTTCTACAGAGAAATGGTTATAATCGGCGGATTCCGCTTTAATCCCCAGGTGTTTACAAAATTGACTGCAGCTGTGGTAGCTCTTACATAGGTCAGACTAAGCGCACTATCTCATGCCGTATAAAGGAGCACATCCGAGCGTTCCGTAATGTGTGTGGTCCGTAAGTTCTCCAAGGGAAAACATACATGTTCAGGAGTAAATACGCGAAGTGATACTGTAAGTGTTGTGTGTCGTGAACGTGATCGAGTTCCAAGTGAGAATGCCGACGGTAGTAGTATGAATATCGCGGACGAAGCGAACCCGAAAGAGGGTAGATCGCTATGGTGTGTGGGTAGACTACAACTAAAAACTCGCTGCATGTCAGTTACTCCGTGATAATGGCGCTTGCAACAGTGCCGAAATATTGGGAACTCACAAAAACAAACATACATGGTAAATATCCCGTCGTTAATAGTAGTTATTATGCCTAGCCGAATTCATCATCTTTTTATACATTTTTCAAGTCTCTTTAAGGTAAACTAAGTTGAAAACTGACAATTTTTATTACATAGCTGTTAACTTTACGCCCCAAAATTGGAACAAAGTCATCTGAGATTGTCATTTACAACCCCATCATTTCCAAATGCCCAAAAAAGTCACGGGTGTAAATGACATTGATAACATTTTTACCAGTTGTAAAGGACATCTAACTTCCATAATACATTGTTTACAGCTAGAACTACCATCACAGGTTAAAGATATTGGGATTTCAAATATTTTTTATATACATGTCGAAAATAAAGGTCAAGAAACAAAAAAACTATAGCCATTTTTTGTAAAATAAAATGGTTTTTTGCTTCTCCTCAAAACCAGCGTTTTGTCCTTTACGCCAATTGAACCCAAAGGTATCGATATATATACATACCCTGCTATTCTATGCTATTCCGTGTATATACAGTGTGTCTGGGCAACGATGTCGGAGCTTTTAAGGGCGTATAGTACTATCGATCTTATCGATAAATCTTCAAGCGGATTTATTTTTGAGTAGATGGTAATTAAATGGCGGCAATTTAAACATTTCAAATAACTGAGCACGGGCGCACGTGGTAATTTTGCCATTATGTGTCCATTATCCGTCCTATAAATGCAAAAAGAGTATTATTGGATAGCTAAATGTGTAAGCAATCAATTTAAACTAATAATTTTATTCAAATATTCCAATAACAGGGCAAAAAATCGACATCACATTGCGTGTATATAGTTATATACACGCAATTCGCTTTTTTGCTTAATATTTTTTTTTTTTTTTTTTTTTTTTTTTTTATGAAATAGGGGGCAAACGAGCAGACGGGTCGCCTGATGGTAAGCAATCACCGTCGCCCATAGACACCTGCAACACCAAAAGAGTCACAGGTGCGTTGCCGGCCTTTCAGGTGGGAGTACGCTCTTTTCTTGAAGGTTTGAAGGTCGAATCGGTCCGGAAACACTGCAGGCGACAATTTATTCCACAGTTCAGTCGTGCGAGGCAGGAAGTTTCTAGCAAAACGCACAGTTGTGGACTGCCAACCATCTAAGTGGTGAGGATGGTAATATTGTCGCGTAGAACGATGGCGGAAAGATGCAGCAGGGATTAATCCGAACAATTCCTCGGAGCATTCCCCGTTATATAGACGATAGAAGATGCAGAGCGAGGCTACATCTCTACGCAGTGCCAAGGAGTCGAGCCGATCTGAAATAACTTGGCAGCCGACGATACGAGTCGCTCTCCGTTGAATGCGGTCTAGAGGGAGAAGCTGGTACTGGGGGGCCCCAGCCCACAGATGAGAACAGTATTCCATATGTGGACGGACCTGCGCCTTATACAGCTGAAGGCGGTGGGCCGGAGTGAAATACTGTCTCGATCTATTGAGCACACCAAGCTTCTTAGAGGCTAATTTAGCCTTACCCTCTAAATGGCCGCGGAACTGGACTTCACTCGATATGTCGACGCCAAGAATTCCGATAGTGGCTGTGGCAGTAAGGGGGATGCTCTCAAAACGAGGTGATGCGACAAACGCGAGCTTTTTGGCGGTGAAAGCGCAAACCTGTGCCTTGCATATTGATGCAGTTTAGTCGGAAAACAGATGCCACAATATAACTAAATACCAAGCGGGTGTTTTGGATACAATTCTAGAAAATATAGGAAAATGGGCCTTTATGGCCTTCGACAATTCAATGTTAGTAAGTTTGTAGAAACGCAAAAAAAAACAGTCCGATTCAATAAAGCCCGCACAAATAAACCATATCACAATATCACAAGAGGCTTCACAACAATATCCTTTCGCTAATTTACACATAATGCTTTTCCAATAAGAGAAATTCCTTTTCCATTGAGTATCTCGAGTCCCAAGTCTGAACACCTTTATCAAAGCTTCAAGAATAATCCCATTTCGCAAGGGCGGATAAATACGTCGTATTTACTCGTTCCCAGGGCGATCGATTCGCATGACATTTGAGATTTGATCGTGTTAGCACAAGCGATTGAAGTGTAGCAACTGACTTGATATTTTGGCGGGCGGTGAATTTTCGAAGACTTTTTCAATCACATCACATGCAATATTTTTATAAGGTCTTTTTGACATACAGGCTGTTAGGTAATAAATGGATAACCTGGGAACTGATGATAGAGGGCACTTGATCTATCAAATAAAGCTAATATAGGTTTTGTAAAAGTGGCACAAATTTTGAGATATTTTGACTTTTCTCAAAATTTAACACTCGCCTACTTATTTTTTTGTGCCGCACCGTTTTTTTAGTTACCACGTATTATTTTATGCCAAACTAATCTTAAATAAATGTGTTAACAGTTCTACAGTAGCAATTTAGTGTAGCTTATGTAAAAATTCTATTTTATTTAAATTAGGGAATGGAGCATTTTTTGAAACTTTGATTGAAATTTGACCTCATGTGGTGTAAAAAAATACATGGCCACCTAAATGCCCATTAGCTATAAAACATCCTTTAGTCCGTTTTCACAATTGCGGTTTCACAATTGGCTGCTAAAGAAGAAAAAAATTTCGCTGTTTCACAATTAATTGACTAGACAAGAATTTATTTTCTGTTTTCGTAATTGAGTTTCACAATTAACTGCGAAACAAGATTTTTTTTTCTGCTTTTGTAGTTATATGATTACCAAACAGGAATTATTTTTACTGTTTCGCAATCAATTACCAAACCAGAATTTATTTTCTGTTTTCGTAATCAAGTTTCGCAATTAACTGCGAAACAAGATTTTTTTTTCTGCGTTCGTAGTGGTATGATTACGAAACAGGAATTATTTTTCAGTGTTTCGCAATTAATTATCATTGTAATGTTACACCTGGTTATAAGTTTTATATAAAAGCAAGTTTCCTATCTTCCGTAGTATTAAAGACGCATTTAATTTTTAAATAAATGAAAACGCTTATATTCTATACATAGGTCTCTCGCAATGATCGCCACAATTGGGGGATCCATGTCGTACAGAGGACGTCCATTATGTTGATGATTACTCATATCCTAAGATATATCTAACTATTCCTCAAGACCCTCTTAGCGTATTAAATAAGCAAAAATAAATATATGCATATTGTCATGGAATATAAAAGCTCATTCATTCCGATGTCATTGATTCCGTGAAGTATGGGACGGGTGCTAGTGTGGGGTACGAATTGCGTAGACACACTGGCCCCGTCACATCTCTACCGAACCTCAACAAGGGCGGTAGCAGCAGCAGAGGCGGCAGACACCGCCAAGGTAGGAAAATACAGTGATGTCGGCGCAGAATATGATTTTGTTCCTTTTGGTGTTGATACCCAAGGTCCGTGGGGCCCTGGCGCCCTAAGTCTCTTCAAGGACTTATCGAAGAGACTCAGGGAAACCACGAGGGACCCCGAAGAGATGGCAGCTTCCTCGCTCAACACATCAGCCTTACAATCCAGCGAGGAAATGCTGCCAGCATCTTCAGAACCATGCCGCAGAGCCCATTTTTAGGTCTATCTACGTTTTAGCTTATATATTTTAATTTAGTGTTAGTTAGTCTATTTATTAATAAATTTTATTTTATTTTCATATATCGTCATAAGATTCATTAGAAACAAGGTTTTGTTTCTAATTAATCTTATGAAGATATATGAAAAAAAAACTAATTGTTAAAATAAAGTAGGTAACTGTAAATTAAATATGACATCACCTTGACAAAAAATGTACTTATTTTCTTTTTTAATGTTTACATGAAGGAGGTTAAAACCTAATACAAATAATTCTTGTTTCACAATTAATTGTGAAAAAAGAATAAGGAATGAGTTTGGTAATTATAATTGTGAACGAAGAAAATATACTCGATTACGAAAACAGAAAATAAATTCTTGTTTGGTCAATTAATTGCGAAACAGCGAAATTTTTTTCTTCTTTAGTAGCCAATTGTGAAACCGCAATTGTGAAAACGGACTAAAGGCAAACCATGTCCATTTAATGCACATTTTAAAATTATAAGCATCCTGTAAATAAAACTTGAATAACACGTGTGACGTACCGCACATTTCGCGGCCGTGCTCTTTATGCTTTATAGAAAAAAAGTTTACATGATTATTATAATATGAACGGGATTGAATTCTAATTCAAATTGGATATTTTAAAGCAAATTGAATCACCATTTCTCAATGATGATTCAATTTCCTTGAAAAATTATGTAAAAAAGTCATATTCACTACTGCCTTTTTGCTCCAACTTTCTCAAGTACAGTCGAGGAATTTAATTTCGTATCGTATAGCATACTGTCATCATAAGAGCTAGCTAGAGTACAACGTTACTTTGACATATCACACGCATTGTTTTATGTCAGTAACTAGGTAACAGATTAACAACGTTGACATGGTGAACTGAAATTTCATGAGTCATGGCACTACCAAAAAAGGACGACAGCCGCGGAATCGAAATTCGAAGAAAGTCCATCTTTCTCACTCTTGCAATATTCGAATGAAAGGAACGCAGATAACGAAATTTAGATTATCGACGTTTGCGGTAGACTTTCCGGAGTCTGGATTCGGAATTATTTTAAAATTTTCTCGATTGACACTGACACCTACTGACACGTATTCGCAATTAGATGAGACTTCGCAAAGAGGTTATCTGTAATGTGCAGTGACAAATAAGACGTATCATTGACATTTAAATACTATTACTGAAATAGAAATTTCGACCTTAATGCATCGTGAATGCTTAACAACATTTCAATGAAGAGGGTAGGAAATTAAATTCCTCGACTGTACCTAGGTATGCCATCTTTCTCATACCTACCTCTCGGTGTTCTTGTGTTGTATTTAAACATGACGTAATTACCTTTTCAAGAACAAGGCAGTAATATAAAAATTAAAGATGACTTGGGAGGAGTAAATGCGTTTAATATAATGCGATAGTATCCTTTATCCGATAACTCGCATATTAAACGCGTAGTAAGTTGTACCCGACCGGCGTGAGGGTACACAAATTAGGGAAGAGTGGAGAGTTCTTGTGTCTGAGGCCAAGATCCTTCTTGGGTCGCTGAACCAACGTAGCAAGTAAGTTGTTCCATGGCCTAAACTACCGTGGTATTTTTTTTTTCAGAAACACTTAATTCAATTTAGTTTCTCAAACGGGTAGATGAACTTATAAGAGTATTATAACGAAAACTTTTCCCATTCTCACCTGAAAATGTTCACTAAATCTTAAAATATAAAATGTTTTCAGCACCTTGCAAAGGTCTTGTTTAATTCAAGCCTAGCTTTATTGAATTTCTTGCGGGCCATAAGCCCACCCCAAGGTGGAAACTCGTCGCAAAAAAGGAAAACAAAAAGTTTACGTTCATTAAACTTGGCACTCCCGACACGTTGAGAAGCTTTTAATTATATTTTCGAGGGCTGCGGTCTACAGCTATTTTATTAATATTATTTTCTGAAACACGTATACACTAACAGAGAGTAACTTTGTTTTTATAATAATTAGAATAATAACTGGATACATGTGTTGTTCGGCTTACGTTACGTACTTATAAATCAGTTTTTTTTTATTTTAACATTTAATAGGCTTAGAAACTAAAAAACTGAATAAAGACTTATTAAGGTATATTTCATCGGGTGACAGCCAAAACTCACTAATTACATTCAAAATATTGAATTGAAATTAAATGAAATAATTTATTTTTGCAAGTAGGCCTCAAGGGCTCTTTCAGGGTACGTATCATAACATATAAAGTCATTATACATACTGTCCCAAAACTCAACGATAAGCCGGCACCAGAGGATGGAGCTACTTATGATTAGTCGAGAAAAAATAAGGAAAAAAATATATATCTCAATTATTTTTTCTCGACTAATCATAAGTAGCTCCATCCTCTGGTGCCGGCTTATCGTTGAGTTTTGGGACACGTTGTATAAGGTCCTAATTTATTAGTTGCAGATATTTTTACAGCTGATAGTACTCGGTCTCTGGAGTATATTAAAGCATGAAACATTATAGCTTTTACGATGTTTTTTTGGAGAAAAAGGAAAAACAAATTTGCTACGTAATAACACCCTGTTAATGTGATTACTAAATGAAAACTCATTGAACAGATTCTAGTAGCTCTTTTACGTACCACTTAACTGTAACTGGCCACGTCACGTCTTCATGCTAATGACATTTGCAGTTTTCCCGTCGAACCGTTACGACAAACAATTGTTGACATGACAGATAGTGTTATTGTGACATGTGATAATGCACGTGGTGATTTTTTTTAGACGAAATTATAATTAATTTTTTTGTTAGGTAAATGAAATCAAAAAAGTTATATGAAAAGATTTCTTAATTTTTATTTAAAGTTAATTATTTTAATGTAAAGTAGAACGTGTTAAAATATCTGCAACTAATAAATTAGGACCCTATATATAAGTTCAAAACACATATGTTAAAAATATATAAAATCAAAATTAATAATGATTGAAAATCATAACAGTTAAAATCCATAATGTACGTTGGTCATAATGGTCGAAATATATACTGACGAAATGCATATGTTTACAACTCATAAGTTCAAAATATATAAAGTCTAATGATATAATGTTTATAAGGAAGCATGGTCGAAATCCAGAACTTACGTTTGGGGAATGAAAGGCGTTATACAGTTAAATTCAATTGTACAAACATTGATTAAAAATAGCCGTGTACTAGAAAAATTAAGTATTTATTCCTCAAATGCTTGTTCTTTTCAATTAAGTTGCGACGTTTTATGGTTGCAAGTGATCCTAACACGCTCCTCCTCGCTTCGCTCGTTGTCGCACTTAACCGGATTCTTAGACTACATTTTAAAAATTTCAATATTCTGAGTAATGTGAAAGTTTAAAATATTTGAGTTTTTGAGTAATTTGAACCCAAAAGTTAGGTGCGACGATGAGCGAAGCACGGAGGAGTGTGTTAGGATCACTTGCTACCAACACACGCCACAACTCAATTACATTATATGTGGGCTCCATGTGAATTTGATTATTAATTATGAAAACTGTTCTTGCCAATGTAATAAATGAAGAAAAATATTGATTTTATTGTTTTAATTTCATACTATACGTACAAATACAAACAAGGTAGGTGGGTGTATTTTCAAAGACATAATTTCTCTGGCCACAAATATTTAAAAGATTCCCCCTCACTAGACTGGCATTTGTTGGTTACTTGGTAGGACTTGACATATTCTATATTGTAACCAAAAGAGCCAATTCTAGTAAGGCAGAATCTTCTCAGTATTCGCCAATATGTCATGACAGCAAAATGACGTTTTTGAAAATACACCCAGGTAGTAAGTAAGATTTATTTCGCTGTTACAAAAATAGTTAAATATGTATAAACTTAAAGGCTCGGAGGTTACGCTATAATTAACCTTTATACCTGTGTTACTGTTGTTCCAAAGCCCATTATATATTTTGACCATTATGCATATCAAGCTTAGGAGTTGTGACCATTATGAAATTCAACCGGTATATATTTTGACCATTATGAATTTAGAACTTATGAGTTTTGAACTTATATCAAACAACTTTATACATTTAGACCCATTATTTATTTTGAATTTCTACATTTCGACTTTATTCATTTCAACCGTATATGTTTTGACTTTATATATTTTGATACGTACCCCTCTTTCACATGTCTGATTCTTTTGGCGCTTCGGCAAATGACATTCTGGTGAGAAGAAGCGCCGGAAGAAACTCTCTTTTTCAAAAAAAATTGCATTACAATAATTGTGATAATATTACATGCAATTTCATTAATACAATGCATCAAACAAATACTTAATTACATTACATACATGACAATAAACATGAAACTAATTTTTTTAGAGATGTCACAACAAGATAAATTAAAAGGAAAAATAAAAAAAAATAAAGAGATATATACTAAAATTAATGGAGATGTACGGGGTCTCCCTTGTCAAAACATGTTTTGGAGGTGTAAAGGACCTTCGAACGTCAAAATACAAAATGGGAAACGAGATATAGACTACTGAACTATCATTCAAATTACATGCTTTACAAAAAACAGTATATACATACATATATGTATATATATATATAGATAATCTAAATTCCTTACAGATGTATTTGGCCTCTAACGTTCAAAGTTAATTACGTATAAAAACGGACGCTATGCGATCAAGCTATAAGATAAAACGTTAACTTCAATTGAGAACAAGATGTAGTCCCTCACGTTAGTTCTATCACATAGTCATCCGATGATTAAGCTCTTATGGTGATTCGAGTGTGTCGGTTTTCCATACATAAATAAATAGGGTCATCGTTTGCTTTCACGGCAACAAATACAAATACAATACTTGCTACATTTTGTCTGAGTGAAATGGCATAATGCCCATTTCACTCAGACAAAATGTAGTAAGCTAGAAAATTAAACACATTTCAACCACAATTGAAGTCATCAACGCAAATGAGGACCCTCTTTGTTTTTTCGTAGAGAACCCACCTTATAAAGCTAAATAGACTTTTAAAAGGGTAATTGCTTGCGACTTTATGATGCTCCCGTTTAGTCCTTCACAATCCACATGTTGACGATAGCCCCACCGAACCCTGAACCCCGAGGACGAAGAGGAACGCCACCTAAAACGTCTATCAAAAGAACCTGTTTTGTAAGTAGCTCGTAAGCACTAGGTTTAGAACCTAGACCCATGTTTCGTAAGTTAGTACGTAATAATGGAATATTTAAGTATTTACGAGTTTTTCGCCCATAAAAGAGGCCATGTGTAGTGTCTAGCAACTCATTAGACCCTGTGTAACCCTTAATTTCTGATTTCCCTAGTAAAAGTAGGAAAAACTCGTAACGAATGTGTAAATCGAGTATACTTCGATTTCACTGGCAACTAGTACTAGGAGCGGCCAGTGAACGACTTGGGTAGGAGTTCTCGACACACCCACTCGAGACTCCTACCGGTCAGAGCCAGCTTACCATGAGGATTGTGAGGCGATGTATATAGCATGCCCATAATTACCATGAGGATTGTGTAGTCGAGTATATAGTACGTTAGTCGTTACCATAACGTAAAACGGCAAAGAGCGAAAGTTTTCGAACAACTTTGTGTATCGATGCCTTATAATTTCCCGGTCTGACCACGAGAATTCAGCGTACGCTGGTATCATTCTTCACGGAATTTTCCATCACGCAATATGACGCAACTGTTGTGCAATACTTAGTACGTAAATACCCGAGGAGCTCATTCGGAGCTCAGTTGGTGTCGCGAGTCCAAGTCGTAAACTCATAGTGAAAGTCTGAACCGAACCGAACCTATAGTGATCCGAACCTAAGTACTAGAAGCCTAGCCTATGACCTGAGTGAAGTCTAGGTAGGACTAGAGCCAGTGAATCAGTTATTATTTTACCTCGCGTTGTGAGCCGATCTCACCCAACGATCAACAAGTATTCTTTTAATAGTGTTAAACGTGTAAATAGTATAGGAAAGTATAAGTGTTTATTTACTGTATATAACTTGATTCTCTGACTGATTATTTTTGTGATTGTTTGTGTATTCCCGTGTAATAGATTAAGTGTTTTGAAAAGATGGTTAAGCCAGTGTCGGTTTGTTAGCGCTATTCTTCCGCATGGTAAAACCCTAGGAAATGCGCACTAGAGTCAGTGATTTAATAAACACAAGTGTTAAATCAAAACCATTTATTTTCTTTGAGTGAGCCAGTAGTTGATCCCCCTGTTAAGTATTAATTATCCAGGAGTCTTACAAACTCCTGTAGTTGAACCTTTTAATATTAAACTGAGCTGTCGAAGCTGTGAACTTCTTTCATATCGCTGTTAACTGCGGGACCCCGCGACAGCCGTAGGTGCGTAGTTAACACCACATACATAATCTTGCTTTTAATATTTCATACCGTATTTGATTTAAAAACTAGATTTGGATGAGATTAAATCAATTTATACTCGTAGTTTTAAAATCAACAAAGAAGCTAAATTCATAAAATTGTTCTCCAAAACTTTAAGTATTTAATAAACGAAGAAAAGCCGTAAAACTATGAATCCTCTTAAAATGTAACATGGGTTTTTTTATCAAATACAAACTTACTCGTAGGTAATTAAGGACACACGTCTCATTACATGAGAATATTATAATAGTTTTTTAGTAACCGACCGAAACTAGTTTTCACGGCCGAAACCAAAACCGAATTCCGGCTTTGATCTGCCGAAACCGAAACTATGATGGAACCCGTTTTTTTGCCGAAACTAGTCCGAAACCGAAACTGAAATTTCGGTCGGACTCTAAAAATTATTAAGAATGGTATATGTGCGGCAGTTCGTTATAGTATATTTTAAGTTTTTCTGCATTAAACATCTTTTGATTTTTCGTTTTTATCTAAACCACTGTTAATGAATACAGGAGAAACTGAAATGAAAATCGAAATTCGTTTCAAACGGGAGACATTCCTAATTGGTTTTTATCAAGCCTTAGCCGAAATAAGAAAAGCATAAATTTGACATACCGTGGACTGGGGTTACTCTGATTCACGGGGTAACATTGATCATCGATTTTTAAATCCTATACCTTTGATTTTGAACACGTTTAATAAGTATTTTGATTGAGGTAGCCTTACCTTAATAATAAATTGTTCTGAATGCATTCAAAAACTAACATCTTATAGTTGAAAAATCGATCATCAATGTTACCCCGTGAATCAAAATAACCCCAGTCTACCGTAACCTGTTTAATTGTTGATTAAAAAGAAAAAAAATCTTGTGGTCGTAATAAATCCGTTAAATATGAACTTATTGTTTTGAAGCCAATAAAATAAATCTAAATCTATACATATAAAATAAGTAATCCTAACTGAATTCCACATGTAGTAACTTCCATGGTATCGAAGGTCCCTTCGCCGCCGAGGTAATACCATGTTTCAACGTCGGGGTAATATCATTTTTTTACGTGATTATGTTCCGTTTTGTTATAATAATAAGTGAAAATCGTGAAAGTGTAGTAATGCAGCATACGGCAGTGCCCCCGCCAAGTCGAGCCCGAAGCAAAGACTGCCGTATCATCCTTTACTGTAACCATTTCGCTGCATTTTCAGGCCCCTATTTGAGAACCTCTGGATAAGACCAGAACGCAGCAATTTTCGTCATCCAGTAAGCTATAATCACATACTTAAAATCCAAAATTTCAAGTCTGTAGGTCATTTAGTTCCAAAGTTAAGCGAAAGCAAAGTTTCGCATTTTAGATTTAATACTGATTGTACCGAAAACTGGGTTGAAAGTTTGTTTAGGGACCGTACAATATAAATTCAAGTACCTAATAGGTTTAATAGTACATTACACAACTAGGGTGGTAAAACAAAGAAAGGCAGAGATCGCAGATGTTTGCGACCCGAGCTGCAAGCGAGGGACGTAAATTAAATATGCGATCGAGGGCTTTCTTTATTACCCCCCGTGTTGTGTACATCATTTTAAGTCTAAACGTGGCCAGAAAGAGGCTTTTACCGCACGCTACGCGTTATGGCCAGGTGTGGCATAAAACTCCATACGCAGCATATATTATCTATATACATAAAACAAAGTCGGGTTAGTTATACAATTTAGAACGGGTGGACCGATTTTCTTGATTTTTGATTTTTTGGGTTTGTCTTCGCCCCGAATAGCAGAATATTTAACTACTAAAACATCTAAAAAATTAAATTTTCTGAGGCGAGAGGAAGTTTGTTGGGGCTATACGCCGAATTCTAATTCAAGACCAAAACAACCACGACATATCTGTCACTGTCAAATGTGCTAAAGTTACTTATGTCATTGTCAAGTGAACATTCCAGAAACCCAACCATTTTATATCAATAATTAAATGATTGTTTATATATTTCTAAATTGTGACTAACATTTTTGATAAGAAGTAAATCACTTTAAGGAACAGTGACAAGAACGTTTAATTAAAATACTTTTAAAACCGTTTGTAGCGGTCAGGTTGACAATTCAAACATAGAATTAGGTCTTCAAGATTAAATAGTATTATAGCTTAGTCGGAAGTGTTACAAGTAGAATAAAAGTTTTTCTACCAAAAATCAACTGTGCATGTATATTAATTCGGGCATCTTATATTTATGTAAATAAGTAATAGAGACTTGTTTATTTAAATTGAATTTTTAAAACTACTAATATATTAAGAATACTAACAATAATATCAGTGTAGTATTGTCATAATTACATAAATACCATTGTACACTTACGTTGGCTGCTACGCTTGTTGATGTGTGTGCACGGCTCGTAAGTACAAAGCGACTGGCTCACTAGTGCTTCAGTTATCTGTTAGCGAGGCAACTTCCGGCTATTTATTTTAAGGACCTTGGTACCACAGAGCTGCTTGCAAGAATATTACGACATAGTTCTACATAGCTCAGCATTTTCAAAACTTTTTTTTAAAGCCTGAATAACTCGCAACCCTAGTGGGCGTAGCGATTGTATGACCGGGTGGTCGGCCGTGGCGTTCCCTGGGGTCGAACCAGGTCGCTAGCCGGACCACCCCGGGTTAATCGGACTGGGTGGGTGCCGGGGGCGCCTGGAGTCGAACCCGGTCGCCTTGTCCCGGTCCACCTCGATAGGGTCGGACTAGGTGGGGGCCTGAACGCCTGGAGTCGAACCAGGTCGTTTGGCCAGGGCCACCTTCACTTTTCGCTGATTGCTCAAAGTGAGCAGCGGACCAGCGGGAAGGATGAAGCGGATCAACCTGTCCTTATGTGAACGTGGTGGAACCTAATGGGAATTATCAAAACTGAAATACTTAACAGCAGTTTACAATTGTGTTGGAAGTAAGAAAATAATTATAATTATATCATCTCACAAAAACCACTTGAACTTAATGTTATGTAGGTACCAGTGGCGCGGCGTAAAAGATATCTTTGGGCAAGCCGGTGCAGATTTGGTGCATTTTCCTTAAGAGCAGTAGAGTAAGGTGGTCAAATGCCTGATAGGCAAGCCGGTAGGAATCGAGTTCTTTTGACGCCACGCCACTGTAGGTACTCAATATTTTATGAAATTTCAAATTGCGATAATATTTCCGCAACAAAGTCTTTATAGGGACGTATTTGCAGCGATATACAGGTACACAAAGCTCCCTTTCCGGAAGAGGTTTAATAATGTACGTTACGGTGGCCTCAATCCGCCTGGACAGGTAAGTACCTACACAGTCGCCCATTTTAGCACTTTGTCATAACGAACTTACATAAATAGATTACGATATATATATATACAGTAGGCTAATAACATCACCGTCGCCATCTTGTCTCTAATGTTATATTTGATTCGTGTACTATAATAGTTCGAATAACTGCTGCGGTCCGTAAAAGTGAAGCGATGGATGGACCGAAATATTTTGACCACGTTACGAACTGTTAATTACTGGTTTAATGGTAATATTTTCTACTTTTTCCTTCCTATCCCTTATATTTATAGTGATATCTTTTTATTCAGTAATTAAAATAGTTTAAAGGTCAAATTATATTAGGGACGGGAATGACGGCAAAGGCGAAGTTAATTTGAATAAACAACGTCAATTAGAATGATCAGCTTTAGTATTTTTAATATGTTATTTGGGCTAATTCTTCAGAAATATGTCTGCGGTCACCTCATTCATCTGGCCCTTTTTCATACTAAATGTATGGAGACAGATGAATGATTCGCAGACATATTCTGAAGAATATCCCATTTACCCTCTTGCACATAAAAGGAGGCAGTTGCAACTTTGTATATATAGCATTATGTTTTTGCAAAATTAGGAACAATTACTCGTATGATGTCGGATGTTGGCTTGATCTGAATTTATAATAAAAGTTTCATTATAAGTAGTTTACTATAGTAAAATTGTGTACTTATATCTAATCATGACTTTCTTGTAATCTATTTTGGTCTTTACTTTGAGATGTACATAAAGAAAGAGTACTGTAACGAAGCTCTAGAGCAAAACGTAATAAATACGTTGTCACCTCAAGGACTAACTATCTAATATGTAAATCCCATGCTCCCGAATTTACATTATTTTATTTTCGAACTGAAACACTATGCAAAACATTAAAACTAGTGGCTCTGTGAGATGTAGACCTCGCGAGTATGCCAACCCATGTGGGTCAACAGCTCCGCTATTTAAAAAAACACAAAAAATTAATCAACAAAAGAAATAATTATATAATTATCGAACCTCCTCATAAAACCTAAACTCACGATAATCAGTTGACAGCAACCTGTAGAGGAAAACAGCCGAAGAGACATACGAAAGCATTGTTGCCCAAGCTGAAACGATATGGATTCAATGATTGTTTGGCCCCAGAAATAAGTAAAATACGTATAAATTAAAAATTTTAAGAACCCCCGACAAAAAAATAGTATTTTATGCAACAGTTGTATAAGTAAGCTCAAAAAATACGAATGGCGCGAGTTGCGCAAATAGAGACGCCATGAGTATTTTTTGACATAATTATACAACGTTGATACAATACTTTTTCTACGACTAGGTTTTAAAATATAAAATACATAATTAAACATAGCGAGCAAACAAGTCAAATATGACATATGAATATGACTGACAGTATGTGTCTATGGTAAACTTTATTTTTAATTTGAAGTATACTCGCTAGTGTAAAGTATTTTTAATATGGCTGCGTGCAGTGACCATATTAAAACTACTTTTTTTTTATGTTGGCATCAATGAATTTAGTTCGGAAAGTTTTGTTATTCTTAAAAAGCGTAGGAGTTTAATTGTTTGTTAAGTTGGTAGTTGTTAAGTTTTATCGTAAAGTTAGAATTGAGCGCTTAATCCTTGACCTAAGTTTAACCTAGCTTTAGAAGTCTGGCTGCGAGCAGTATCGTTTTGCGACTATAACGACACTAGTGCTGTTATGGGGAATAGAGTATGGACTTCTCTGAACTTATATTATATATGTTCTTATATTAGTGTTCGTGACCAAGTAAAAGACAGATAAAAGAACAGGAGTAGAAAAACGTTCTTTTTAATATCGTCACTGCGTGTCACTGGCGAGTATACGTCAAATTAAAAACAAAGTTTACCATAGACACGTACTTATTACATTGTCAGTCATTTGTCATATTCATGTTTACCGCTCGATTGCTGTTCTTTGCCTTATTGTTTGCGCGCAATGTTTAATTTTGTATTTTATTTAAAACCTCGTCGTAGAAAAAGTATTGATGGCAACGTAGTATAATTCAGTCAAACAACGCTCATGGCGTCTCTTTGCACCCACGCCACACGCCACGAACCCGTTTTTTCGCGCCATTCGCGTTTTTTGACCCCACGTATACAACTGTTGCATAAAATACGAATTTGAGTGTCCATCAAGATAGCGTTCACCGTAAAGATATTCAGAATCTGATGCAGCCAATAAATAGTACCCAAATAGTACCGACGAAATACCTAGGTGAAAAAAATAGTACCCTTAAACTTTTCGAAATATAAGGCCTGTTCACGGTGTACGCTACCGGGCGTCAAGCTGGCGTACACCGTTTGTATCTCTGGAACGGCTTTGTTTTTGGAAACGATTTATATCTCAAAAAATAGTACCCAAATAGTACCCTAGGGCCCTAAAATTTTATTTCTCTAGCTATCGTAGAAGCCGAGATATTCCATAACTTAACGGTGTACAAAATTTCACACCGTCAAGCTGGCGTACCCGGGAATTTCTTATAGAAAGAGCTCACTATATCTCGGCTTCTACGATAGCTAGAGAAATAAAATTTTAGGGCCCTAGGGTACTATTTGGGTACTATTTTTTGAGATATAAAGCGTTTCCAAAAACAAAGCCGTTCCTGAGAAACAAACGGTGTACGCCAGCTTGACGCCGGTAGCGTACACCGTGAACAGGCCTTATATTTCGAAAAGTTTAAGGGTACTATTTTTTCACCTAGGTATTTCGTCGATACTATTTGGGTACTATTTATTGGCTGCATCAGATTCTGAATATCTTTACGGTGTACGCTATCTTGACGGACACGAATTTGATGTTTTTCTACGACGTTTTTAGATACGAGATTTTAGGGTCCCGTAGCCAAAATGGCAAAAACGAAACCCTTTGGTTTTTTCATGTCCGTCCGTCCGTCTGTCCGTTTGTCACAGACATTTTACTCAAAACCTACATGATGGATATTGATGAAATTTGAAATCGCTCCTTGAAAATCATAACGTCATTAAACGAAAATCACGATTTTTGGGTACGGGGCTTGAAAGTTTCCGAAATATTGAAACGTGTAAAACTACCTTATTTGTAATAAAAGTCTCATTTCTCTACTGTGTTTTGTTAAATACGTGACTATGCTTTTTACTGATAAGAGTAAATTCTGTCTTTTGTTTTATTTTTCTGATAATTGGATTTAAAGAAAATAACACAATGTCACTTTTCCATTAATTTTTGCTTAATGTCACTTTTCAAGCCTGTGTTTTCCTAAACTTTAATTTAGTTTAAGGAACAATGACACTATGTCTGGTTATTTGAAAGAAAAATCCATGTTTTTGTATAAAAACTCTTAAAGAAAACTTGTTAAATAACATTTATTAACGCAAATTATTATCAGTCTCAAAAACAGTTAATAATTTAATTTATTACACACCGTGACATTAAACAAGTAGTCACAAAATAATCAAACAGTAATTTGTAAGCAGCTTTAAACATGAAACAGCATTTTTCAATTGATCAAAACGAGTAAATTTATAGTATTTTGAGCTGACAAAATTGACACTATATCGAAAACGACGACTAATAATGCTAAAAATCATTTTAGTTTTTAAAACCACAATGTCATTTAACGTACTAAAAATACAGTACATCTTTATTATTAGCCTGTATCAAGGCTCGAAATTTAAAATAAAACGGACATTATTGATATACTGTCTACAGATTTCCATTACAGATTCCTATCTCTACAGATTCCCAATTCTACAGATTACCAATTTTTCAGATTACCGGTTCTACAAATTCCCAATTCTACAGATTACCAGTGCTACATATTTCCAATTCTACAGATTACCAGTTCTACAGATTCCCAATTTTACAGATTACCGATCATACAGATTCCCAATTCTACAGATTACCGATTCTACAGATTCCCAAACCTACAGATTACCAGTTCTACAGGTTACGTACCTACACTTCAAATAATAATTCTCTAAGAATATATAACAGCACGATTAATACGGTCATATCTGAAAACATGTAAACGATTTTCAAGTTTACTATTTAAGCATACAATCCTAAGTGTAATTTTAGACGAGACTGTATAATCCACTTCCGTTATTGTTGTAAGAAATGTACCCTTAGTTAGTTAGTTAGCCTGCTTCTCCTTGTTTTACCATGAATATGTGATTAGAGTATTAATAAAAGTCAGAGGTTGCACCTTCTTATGGGGAAATAAAAACTTTTTATTAAAATAAATACTTAATTTCTGGCTGGTTATCGCATTTTATCACAAGTGCTCATTATCGTGTTTTCAATTAAAAATGTATATAGCTGAGCATCTGTTGAATTGGCAATCTCTAGACAAGAGAATCTGTAGAATTGGGAATTTGTAGACATGAGAATCTGTAGAATTGGGAATCTGTAGACTTAAGAATCTGTAGAATTGGGAATCTGTAGAAATGAGAATCTGTAGAATTGGGAATCTGTAGAAATGAGAATCTGTAGAATTGGGAATCTGTAGAAATGAGAATCTGTAGAATTGGGAATCTGTAGAAATGAGAATCTGTAGAATTGGGAATCTGTAGACACGAGAATCTGTAGAATGGGGAAAGGTCAAAAACGTCATTTTTTGCATAGTGACGTTATGATTTTCAAGGAGCGAAATATAGGCGTCATGTATGAGTCGCTACTTAGTTTGGTAGTTAAACAACTAAAATAAATGTTTTTAGGGGGGGGCACTCCATACATGTTAAAGAGGCTAAAATTTTTTTTTTTCAGCAAATAATATCAACGCGTGGTACATAATTCAACTGCTATTTTAAAAACATTTTAAGGTTCCTAAGAAATGTTTTTGATTAGGTGAATAACTTTGGAAATAATCGCTCCGAAATTTGGGAAAATTGCCCCCCCCCCCCCCCTCTCTATCATGTAAACCGTGTGTCCGAAAAATATGAAAAAAATTACAAAGGTAACGCTTAATTAATACTTTCAATGAAAATTATTTTCAACACGATGGGATTAACTTTTTTTGAGTTATTGCCGATAAACTGCACTTCTCAAAAAAATGACGTAGTTGCTATGAAGATACGCTCTTTTGTTGGTGTACTTTTTTACATAGTATTTTTAACTACTTGCGCCATACTGAGATGAAAAAAAAAAACAAGTTTATTGACTGGACGGTGATAAAGTAGCCTTGCACACTTTAAACTCCGCAGTAGCTACGGCCTATGTAATACATTCGGAGTTTGTTATGTTATCGCGTAGCTCTACGTGGTTGCTAAAGTGTTACAAGATAGTTTTCCGGTTAGGGCGCTTTCAATCACTTTGCGGTTCACTACCACTTCTGACTGATCTTATGAAGAAAGTTTGAAGCTGCAAGGTCCTCTGCACGTGCCCTGTAGTAATTTCAAGTGAGGCTGAAGGCGCGAAAAGAAGCGCTCCAGGTCATTTTATACAAACCGTATAGCAAATTAGGCAATTTTAACGAGCCCGAAGACTGGCAAGCTTCTCAGCAAGCGTTTTATATCCACAGTAACTCCAACGGAGTCCGAAGGCCGAGACCCGCTTAAGGCCAAAGGCATATTTGAGCCCGAAGGACGAGCTTCAGGCTGCAAAGCCGAAGACCGAGCGTCTTTGCAAGAACCTGTGTTCTGAAGTAATATAATAAACAAAAGTCATGAAACATCTCACGCTAGCAGAAATCTTGTCATAGTCTTTTTCGTAGTCAGTTTTTTATTAGGGTTCCGTATCAAAATGATAAAAAAAAGAGCCCTTATGGTGCGACTCTGTCTGTCCGTCTGTCACAGCAAGATATCTCAGGATCTACTGATGCTATCGACTTGAAATTTGGAATATTAATAATATTGTCTTCGGTTTTCGCGACTATCACTCATAGTAATAAAACAACTTAAACGGATTAAATCGCGTATATTACTACATTTTAAGTCCCGACGTTTCGTAACCCTTATCAGCGTTCGTGGTCGCGGGTAGACTGAGACCGGCTTTTTTTAAAGCGGGTAGGTTTGCACAACAGTAATTTTGACAGAGGAAATTTATGATTTTCTCAGTCTACCCGCGACCACGAACGCTGAAAAGGGTTACGAAACTTCGGAACTTAAAATGTAGTAATACACGCGATTTAATCCGTGTAAGTTGTTTTATTACTATTTGGAATATTGTTAAAAATCCGAGCCTATTGGACGAATACAATTTTTTTATGCCTTAATTTTTTTTAAAGGGGTATTATATCGAGTGGAATCTCAAATGAAAGGGCTTAATGTGTAGATTCCAAAACCGTTTTATTTTTTTCTTAGATATGTAGTTTTTGATTTAAGACAAAAAACGTTAAAAAATACCATTCCCCCCTATTATCTCCGAAGTTACTGAACAGAAAAATCTGTAATAATTACCGATTATTAATATCATTCTAAGTATTACAGGAAAAATAAAACGGTTTTAACGGTAAAACTTATTTTATTTGCTCCTACTAAACTAACCGTGACATTATGTCGATGTATGGGGACAACAGTTTTTCAAGAGCAAAGTTAAGTTTGTCCCACCATACAGTCTATCTTGAATTATCTATGTATCTACTGACGAGTTTGTACGGAATCCTCGGTGCGCGCGTCCGATTCGCACATGACCAGTTTTTTTTTAAAGTAATGACGAAATTTCAATCTTGCGGACCCACTTCGCCATTATGCGGTGCCTGCTTCATGTTCGTCTCGCGAAAGCTAATCACATTTTTGGCACATGTTCAAGCCATATTTCTGCGTTAACCCAAGATTTTTGTGTACATATACCACTTACCATTTCTTTGTTTATTATTTGAATTCGAAATACTTAAACAAAATACAAATCGAGAACTTGGGTGCCTAACGGTCGCTATAACAACTAAATATATATTAAGGTCGGTATAACGATTAAGGGATATAATATATTAATGATATAACAGCATATGGCATATTCTTAAATACTCTATCATCCGGCATAGTAAACTTTTGATAGAATAACTTTTAATCCAATACTACTATGGTATAATGTATTCGCTAGGTGCAAAGTACTATGAGGGGGTAACATAATCTATCGCAGCGCTCATAGTGGCTTTAAATAGAAATAATCTAGGCTCTGTCATCTGTCATATCTCTCAATATCAAAGCAATCTGTTTAGACTTAACTACCTAATCTCAGTAATTTATTTATTTAAACTTTATTGCACAAAACAAAACTTATCGTACAAAAGGCGAACTTAATGCCATAAGGCATTCCCTAGCAGTTAACCTTAGGGCAAAGCAGATTACTTGCAGTAATCGCATTATTCCGCCAACAAAAATGGGTCACAGCCATTGTCGTGTTGTTGTAAACAGCATGAATACGGGCAGAAATAGTGAATGCTAGTTTTACAGATTCTCAAAAGCTCCTTAGAAACTGGAGCAATGCAAGAAATGGATAGCTGCCTTTCGACACGGTTTGTGGCTGAAATTTTATATGACTGACACTCACAAATCCGGTCTTCAGAATGATACTCATTTAGATCCGAAAACGATATTTAATTTATTACTAGCGTTACAAGGACAATTCTATATGTTTACTATTATTTCAGGAAACCGTTAAAGTAGCTTTATCTTCTTGTTTTACAGTAAAAGTACAACTAAACATGAAGTAAACAAACCCTGACACATCTAAAATACAATTCTCATTTAATTTCAATGACTAAAAATGATTTCTCAACGTTTTGTTCACCCAAAAAACGGTATCACAGGAATTTTGAATATTAAATACTACGTAGTTTTTATTAATTTTCGTTACAATGTCGCGATGAAATTTCAAAACGTCAGAGCCTCAGAGTCACTAAAGTTGCGGACGCTAGGCGGCGCTGAAGTCGTGCACGGAGCCAATAGTATATTTTAAATAACTTTTTTACATATAACGTTCATTGGGTGTATTACTGATATTATCTGAAAATATAATATCTATAGACCAAAATTGTAGTAATTTTTAGGTACGATTATGAATGAAGCAGGGATTGGTAGGCTATCTTGCGATCACATAATACCCCACTTACTGTCTAAGAAAAAAACCGTGACAGAGGCACAGTTAGGTACGACGACGAGCGAAGCGAGGAGGAGTGTTAGGTATCTTGCGATCACAAAATACCCCACTTACTGTCCAAGAAATAAAAACGGTACGGCGAGGATGGTGCTAGTGAGCCTAGTGACATAGCCAACCTCTTCAAACATCAGTTCAAAATGGAACCTCTGGCAGTGGACGCAAAACAGCAGGTGCTCGATACTGAAAGTTGTGTGAGCGGCTGCTCATTCAGAATAACATCAGCGGACACCTCTAAGGTTGTTCGTCAAATGACGAGAGGTAAGTCGCCCGGACATGACGGCCTTAGCATCGAGCATCTGCAACACGCGGGTGCTCATCTACCCAGGGTTCTGGCGATACTCTTTACTTTCTGCATTTGTCATAAGTACTTGCTGGACGATCTCATGAGGACGATAGTGGTACCGGTTATAAAAAATAAAACTGGTGATGCCTCCGACAAATCTAATTACGAGCCAATCTCTCTAGCCACTATCATGACAAAGGTACTGGACAGTGTGCTTAACACGTACCATAGTAGACATGTAAGCCTAAATGATGCCCAGTTCGGTTTCCGACCAGGGCTATCAACTAAATCGGCTACACTATGCCTTAAGCACACTGTTCAGTATTATACCGATAGAAACACAGCGGTATTTGCATGTTTTTTTGGATTTGTCGTGAGCATTCGACTTGGTCTCATGCAATGTTTTGTGGAATAAGTTAAGAAGGGATACACGTCTGCCAGTTGAAGTGATATAAATATTTGAATACTGGTATGACAACCAAATAAACCTGGTGCGCTGGGCAGGGGAGTACTCAGATCCATACAAAATGAAATGTGAAGGAAGACAAGGAGGGCTAACATCACCCACCTTGTTTAATGTTTATGTGAATGGGTTGATTGAGGAGCTCAGCAGCGCAGGTGTGGGTTGTTCGGTTGATGGTTGTTATGTTAACAACATCAGCTATGCAGACGACATGGTGCTTCTGAGCCCCTCAATCAATGCACTCAAGATATTGCTGGGTATATGTGAGAGATATGTAGTGGCCCATGGCCTTATGTATGATGTCAAGAAGTGTGAGATCTTAGTTTTTAAATCTGGCAACAAGACCTACACAACTCCGCTCATAACTCTTAATTCCACTCCTCTTCAGACGGTTACAAAATTTAAATATTTGGGTCATTGGGTCATTGAGTCTCTCAGAGATGACATTGACCTGGAAAGGAACGCAGAGCACTGTCGGTTGGGGGAAATGCTTGCGCACAGGTTTGCACGCTGTTCTCGCGAAGTGAAGATTACGCTCTTTAAAACCTATTGCTAAAATTTGTGTCACAAATAAATGTGTAATGTAAATTAAAAATAAATACAATGCAGGCCTAAGCCGGCAATGTTGTATGAAATTCCATTATATGCTAAGTGTCAAGCTGCACCGGAAACGAGGTGCTTTACTTAACGAAAATTGTATAGTCAAAAATCAACACTTAATAAAGATAAATAAGAATAACGATACTCTGTCTTATTAAAGGACTACGAGTTTGCGGCGCTTGCGGTTGAGACTCTGGTACCCTGGTTAGCCGACATGAAAACCTTATGAGGGCCCTCTTGCTGCGGCTGGTACATGCCTCGGCAGATCCCAAAGCAGGCGCCTACCTCTCGCAAAGAATACCACAGGCAGAACTACTTGAGGAGGTGTTATTTTTATAATGTTTGTTTTTAGGTAGCTTAATTTAGCTTTTAGGTCAATTTAGTTTTCGATAATATAAAAAAAATACAATATGAACCAAAAGTATGTTTTTACTTTTACCTCATATCCTTTGTATTATATTACTATATTATTTGGTATTAAATGTAGCGTGCATTATATATTTTCTTGTTGGAAACTAAAAAAAAACCCAAACGAAGGGTTCCATAGTTCCATACCAACGTCGAGCAAAAAACGTAAAACAAAACAGGTTTCTTGTTTTGAGGCACCACTCAATTTTTCATTTGATTTTGTTTTTATTATTAATTGTTGTTATAGCGCACACATTACGTTACGTACACATTTTCTAAAAATTTCAAGTCACTACCCTACCTCTTACGGTTCAAAAGATTCAGCCCTGAAACAAACGGATGTACGGACGGCGACGATGGACGAACAGACGGACAGCGGAGGCTTAGTAATAGGGTCCCGTTGGCACCCTTCGGGTTCGGAAGCCTAAAAAGTACGTACAACGTTAATAAACTTTTTTTTTACCTTAATAAGAATTCTTCTCACCTTATAGAGATGCCTTTCATCCATATTGAGTGTATACACGAGCCTATGAAGAAAACTCATGTTACCTCAAATACAATCAAGTTTATTAAGATACCGAAACCAATAACCGAAGTATCCAATGTGAGTTAGAATTTACGAACTTCCACCGTGTATTTAGCCCACGTCGAGCAAGAAATACCCACACGCCCGATGCATCGACTGCAGTTCTGTTCTCCTAGCCTAATAAGGTTATAAGTCCTTAACAATGTCAACTAGATTGACGTCCTTTCAGAATTGGCACACTGATGCCTCGCTTTACGTAAACTGTCTCGTTTTATTTCGTCGACTAGCGAACATCCCCGAATCGCATTGTTCGAAACGATGTCACCGATTTGAAGATAGACGCTCCAAACTTTGTTACGAGCTTCGTATAGAGTGTGGGTCTATTCTATCCTCATGATAATGCTATCTGAATGAGTCAAATTTATTGTTGGTTTATTGTTCTTTAAGAGTTGGCTTGCGTGGATATAATGTCTCACATTGTCATAATAACAAAGGCAGTATGTCTTAAAATATCGTCTTTGTGTCTGACTTGTTTTATTTTTGTTTATTCTCTGATGTAATTTTATTGATTTTAGTTAACATACTAATCAACTAGCCTGTTTAGTATGTATTTGGTTTATGACAAATATTTTATTTACGTTACGTAACGTATTTTTTTTACGTTATTGATACGAACCAGGATTCGAACCCACCACTAACTTTTGAAAGGTGCTTGTCCGAACCACTCAATTTTTAAGTCTACAGTAAATAACCACATTTTTACTAAAAAAAACCCGTCCGCGGTGCACTTTGAAACTGCATAAAATCCACCATTTTGTTTATTTTAACGAACTTCCCAGTAACACTCGCACCATCAAGACGAATCTAATGATGTATCATTTATCAAAATCGGATGTGTCGTTGAGTAGTTACGAGCAGACACAGGAACGGACATACATACATACATACAGGTCAAACACATAACCCTCCTTTGGGCTTCGCCGCAGTCGGGTAAAAAAGGATTTAACTGTACTGTACCTAGGTACAGTTAAATATTAAATGGTATCAAAACTTATACCTGTTTAACTTAATGAAGGCTTCATTTTTGATCGCATAAACTACTTGAGCGCTTGAATATTACAATAGGCTGCAAACAATGAGTGCGCATAATCATGGCCGGCCGAGCGAAGATCACGCGAGCTCGCGGCTGCGGGGGCGCTTACGAGAGTTAAGGATGATGATAATATGGCGACTGGTCGCAATCGCAGATTGGGGAACAATAAATTGCTTACACTTATTAAGTTTTCGTTGCTATGCCACACTTGGCCATAAAGTGGCTTTTACCGCACGCTACACGCACGGAAAAAGCCGCTTTCTGACCAAGTGCAGACATAAAATGATGTACACAACACGGGAGGTAATAAAGAAAGCCCTCGATCGCATATTTGCGTCCTTCGCTTGCAGCATGGGCCGCAAACATCTGCGATCTCGGCCTTTCTTTGTTTTACCACCTTAGTTGTGTAATATACTATAAAAACCCACGGCCGCCATTCTCATTTTTTGACTCTACTTATACACCTGTTGCATAAAATACTATTTTATCATCATGAATAGGTTGTTTACATCTGGAATGTCATACTGACAATGACTGATGTCATTGTGACACTGACATGTCTTGGTAGGGATCCCCTTGTTTTAGCATAATTTTACTAGTCCGGATGTCAGATTTTTTTCTTAGTAAAACGAACGCAGTTTCAATTTCTGTCAAAATTATAATTAATTTAATTGATTGATTTTGACAGGGAAAATTTATGATTTTCTCACTTTACCCGCGACCACAAACGCTGAAAAGGGTTACGAAAAGTCGCGACTTAAAAATGTAGTAATATACGAGATTTAATCCGTTAATATAAGTCGTTTTATTACAATGAGTGATAATCGCGGAAACCGAACACAATCTTATACACGATGGCATCTAATCGGTAATCAGGTACCAGTTTTTCTAACTCAGTAATTGATAGCGGTCACGTTGATGTCGTAATTAGTTACATCTAAACAATTTTTTTTTCTGTGATAATTTTTATTTCGAAATCATTTTTATCCTAAATTCCTTGTCACCCTACTAATCTGTATCTGTGAGATTACAACCTCTTTAAAAAATTAATGGCAATGATAATTTATGAGTAATAACTTGTCACTGTCATGTATGTAAACAAAGTCATAGAAGTCGCAAATATTGAATGAGAAATGTAAATTAGTAATTAAAAAAACATGCCTCGACCATATTTGTGCTCAAAATATCGAGCGTTACAATATTGTAGGTACGTTTATCAATACAAACCAAACAGCTGAAGATGAACTCAAGAATTATTCCACGAAATTCATCCAAACGTACCAATTCTAACGCAAAGTTTGATAAACCGCATGAACTAAAACCTCTGTGACTTCGGACAGTTCACAGTGCTAAACCACGCTCAAGCACCCGGCCGGCCTCAACGTCGTCCTGACCATCTGGATCGACGCATTTTAAGATACTTTGCTCGGGATCCTCGTAGGAGCAATAAGCAAGCAGCGAGAAGGTTTCATGTGAGTCAGTCCTTCGTGAGGCGGCTACTTAAATCGTCGGAATTGCATTCTTTTCATTTTCGGCCATTTTATCAATTTTTATTCGTTATCTATCACGCCCTAACTACTCATACTCGTAGATAAGTTTATTTACTTAAGATCTGTCAAATTTTCCGCGAATGCGATGGAACTTGACGTATCGTGATCACGTGATTTTACTTCAATAATTAATGTAGGTGACCATGTATCCAGTGGTTATTAGTTTAAATTATGTTTTAACCTTTATTAATTAAACAGTGAGGTATTTGTGTGAGACCTCGCCTATTAAGTTTGATTTTAGCTAGATATTAATATTTGTCTACTCCTGATTACCGATTAGAATCCACCCTGTATATCTAGACACGCGGCAGCCCAAGCCAAGTTCAAGCAAAACTTTTCACCCTTCTTTAACTCAGAACCTCTTTAACGTAAACACATAAAACTACGTGTGTTTAATTATATCCATAAGGCCATCTAGAAGCCCAAATTTCATGAAGCTAGCTCAAACGGTTATAAAGATATGAAGGTCAAAAAGTCGTAAATTTTAGCACTGACTGACTGATCTATATATAGTAGCTAAACCTGACCTACTTCCAGATGACCTAGAAGGATGAAATTTGCAATCCAGCTCGGTAATTGTATGTAAACGTACTAAAAAATCTAAAATTAAAAAAAAGGTAAAAAATAGGGGGGTCCCGTTACAAACATTAAATCTCAATACCTGCCTAGTTTTCTTTACAAAAAGTAATAATATCCCACCAAAAACATAAATGTAAAAAAGGAGAGCCAAGTTCAATACAAAAGTTATGCTAGGCTGTGGGCTTCGCCGCAAAAAAGAATGGAGATATAAATGAGTGACAAGTCCTATGCAAAATCCAAATATGTATTTATAGGAACAAAATAACATTATGAACAAGTATTAAACTCTATTTCTTTGCTTTATTGTATACCTATAACAATTGCTGTTATTTAAAAATGTGAGATCTTAAAGTACCTAGGTTAGATTTGACTTGGCCAGTTTTTATCAGAATTAAAATATATATATATATATGTTGAATAACTTTATAAAATGACTGATGTAATGAATAAATGAATACACATACAGTCTCCAAATACCTATGCCCTATACAAAATAACAGATCATTTGAACGTTGCCTTCATGCCGCCAGGCGAGGTCAAAATTGTAGGTTTTAGTTTCAAAGTATCGTATACTCGTAATATATGAAATGGTTGATTCCAACGTGTTATCCGTTGGGAATGTAACTCGATATTTTATTGTATGGAAAAAAACTCGGTTTCGGTTAAAACTCGAGTTTTTTCCATACTAAAAATAACCGATTGCAATCCCTAGTTATCTGTAATTGCTCCAGTTCTCCATTATTAACATCTACTTCCGATCATAAACTTCAACGTCTGGCACCTCGGAGTGACTGCGTTTGCTCAGGAGAGGAGCCTGTCATTCCATAACGTTCTTGTTACAGAAAACGAGTAGGTATATTAGTAAATCGCAAGTGACTGCATTGCTTTTCGCTGCCGCAATTTCTGTTGATATGCAAGCGCGAAAACTCATTTTGATGAATAAGTTTCATCTGAAACTAGACAGCGAGGATATTAAATTCAGCCGTGTTGCGTTAAACATGAATATGGTAATTTCCAGTGAAAATGCAATAATTCCGAAAATGATTGCATTCTAAAATATTTTACCATAATATTTATATACAAGTAAAATGGGGATCGATGACCATAATTTTAGCCAATAAAGTCCATAGAGCTACAATCCAACATAACCAAACAGCAAAATAGACGTCTTAGATAAAAAAACCGGACAAGTGCGAGTCGGATTCACAAATTTGTAGGTACATAATACCCTATAAATTTTGATTCCCTTAGTAAAGTCTATTTTTTATGATTTAATTAAAAATTTATATTTTTATTTTTTTTCCCTATCCTTGTAGTATAAGACGGTATTACATGCTAAAATTGTATGTATACTTCTAAGCCAACAGAAAGTAGCCTTTTAATTTTGGTTTCCTTGAGAGTGTCGAAATTTACGTTCTTTGCGGCATAAACGGCCGTATCTTTTTTTCACGTTAACTTATAGAAGGTTTATATTTTCACAGCTTCAAGGGACCGTAGACCTAAGTAAACCTATGGTTTTATTTTCACTCGATACCTCCACGCATTTCCGAGATAAACAGACGGACAGACAGACGGACGGACGGACAGACGGACAACAAAGTGATCCTACAAGGGTTCCGTTTTTCCTTTTGAGGTACAAAATAATACTTTACGCCAGCCTAGGCCTCACCTGCGGTTCGTGCTATTAAAACCTGGCTTGCGTGTTATTTTTTATAATACCGCCCTGGGTGGCAATATATTTTATATATCGCTGCTGAGATGTATTGAGTTATGCAAAAAACTTGAAACGTTAACGTCTATATTTTATTCGATAGAAAAATATAAGTATGTACCTACTTATAACTCATGCTAGTTTTATACAAGAATTCAGATAGTTTACAGCGTCACTTTTACTCGTAGTTCCAGACTGAATGTCGTAGGTACACTGTTAAAAATTTCCGGAATTTTACATAAAAAAAATTTACAGAAACCTGTGAAATTCCCTAAAAACTGGGAAAAGTACGAAAATTTTGGTAATTTTCCTTAATTTTTGGTAATTTTCCATAATTTTTGGTAATTTTAAATCTCTTCTGTAGATTCACTGATTTTTATGTCTTATTACATAAAAAATATGTAATAATCAATAAAATGTGTACGATTACATAAAATCTGTAAAATTACATATAGCGTCTGGGACAAATACATTTCAATATGTATTTATAAGGCTTCAAACTGTAATATTACAGACAAAATTCTTAATTTTACATATCTTGTAAAAAAACAATTTTTTATGTAAGTTTACTTAAGTCTTTTGTAATATTCATAACAATATCAGTAAAATTACGTACAATATTATGTAAATTTACAGTTTTTATTTATGTTTCAAGAAATCATGTAATTTTCAAGTATATTCTGCGATTTTACATAAAAAATGAGTAATAATCGTAAATAAAATGTATATTTACATCAATTCTGTATAATTACATGGAATGTCTGGGAAAAGTACATTAAGACATGTATTTATAACGATTGAAACGGTAAATATACATAACAAATCTCGTTAATTTACATAAATTTCTGAAAAACGCATTTTTATGTAAATTTACTTGAGGCTTTTGTAATTTTCACAAAAGTATCAGTTAGATCACATACAATATTACGTAATTATACTGTTTTTTTTTTTATTTTTCAATATATAGTGTAATTTTTAATAATAGCGTGTGTTTTTAAATAAAAGGTATGTAAAAATCACTAAAAACTTGGACGATTACATAAAATCTGTAAAATTACATGTAGCGTCTGAGACAAATACATATCAATATGTATTTATAATGCTTCAAACGGTAATATTACAGACAAAACTCTTGATTTTACATATCTTGTGAAAAAACATATTTTTTATGTAAGTTTACTTAAGTCTTTTGTAATATTCATTAAAATATCAGTAAGATTACGTTTAATATTATGTAAATTTACAGTTTTTATTTATGTTTCAAAAAATCGTGTAATTTTCAAGTATATTCTGCGATTTTACATAAATAATCAGTAATAATCGTAAAAATTAGGTCAACTAGATGGCGCTAGTAGTTATTTTAGAAGTAAGCAAATTTCACCTTTCTCGTTGTTTTGAAAGTACGAAACCTCGTGTTTTATGTTGCTTAGATTTTTAGAAAACCATAACGTATTTGTAAATTCAGATTAGTGAATTACCAGTTAAACCAAATGTTTAGTTCATCCGTATACACATAGATGGCATTAGTAGTCTCTGTAAAACTATCTTTCTGAAGCCTGTAAAGTTTCAGTACATATGGTAGCCAACTACTAAAAATATATGGAATGTAACCTAATCGTTAAACATGTATAAAACGACTATGTTAGTGTAATAACGAGTTTACAAAATACTCAAGAGATGGCGCTGTACCGAGCAGCTTGTAATTGTAGATCGCGATGTTAAGATTTTTCCTGATTTAATGACCCTATGTAAGGAGTATCGATTTGTTGAGTTTCCGCTGATCCGCTGCTCACTTAGAGCAATCGACGAAAAGTCAAGGTGGACCTGGTCTAGTCCGACCAATTGAGGTGGACCGGGACAAGCGCCCTGGTTCGACCCCAGGCGCCCCCGGCACCCACCCAGTCCGATTCACTCGGGTAGGTCTGGCTAGCGACCTGGTTCGACCCCAGGGAACGCCACGGCCGACCACCCGGTCAGATAATCGCTATGCCCAGTAGGGTTGCGAGTTAGTCAGGCTTCAAAAAGTAGGAGTTATATGCGCACACTCAGTGAACCGTACAGGACCTTAATGGACCAATATTACTGAATATATGTGAAAATACAAAACATATCAGTAAATAAACACATAGTATTTCTGTAATATTACTGAATATATGTGAAAATACAAAAAAATATCTGTAAAAAACACATAGTACTTCAGAGATATTACAAAAAAAAATTTAAAAATAATTAACATCTATCGTAGAATTACACGAAAAGGTATGTAAAATTACAGAAAATATTATTTTACATAATCTGACATGTGTCAGATATGTAAAATGACATAACATGTAATTTTACATATCTGAGAAATATGTAAAATTTGCTTTATGTAATTTTACATATTTGATAAATCGTTGATTATGTAAAATTACATAGCCCTGTAAAATTACATAATTATGTAAAAACACAAAAAAGTTATGGCAACGAAAGTTGCCATAAATTTATGTAAAATTCCAGGAGAATTTTTAACAGTGTACGTTTAAGTTTAGGAAAAGGAATTTTATGAATATTTTCGAATGGTCTTTTATTTATTAACGAGATCCTTAAGACATACGACTGAAATGCGACCAAAAGCATGTAACTGAACGTGAATAAAGAGTATTATGATAATTGGAATTAATATATATGTTCACTTTTCAATTAGGTCTCAATTCCATTAAAATATACAGACAATTTAATTAAAAACACCGTCCACTGTTCGCACTTCGGTTAGCGGCGAAAATATATGGGGATGTTAATGAAATGAATTTAAATGGGATTCGCGCGTGTTCTCTATAGCCAGTGCACCTGCACATTTCCGAGATTACATCGTGAATATCCAGAATATCTTCCATGTCACTAGACCTGGCAATTTTTTACTACTAATGATCTCAGGAATGCGTGGTTAAAATCTTTTAGATTCCTCAAGAGCGCCTTGTATTGAAGTTGGGTATTATAAATATATTCCATTTGATTCCCTTAGAACTTGCTATTGGAAATTTTAATTAAACTTAGTTAAAAAATTAAATAATAGTAACCGAAGAAAATGTAAGTGATCAAATATAACTTGGAACATGAATTTGTAAATCTTTATTTCAATGCAGTAATAGACAATATTACTCTCCGGTTTTTGCCTGTGACAATATCAAAGTAATAAGTATCAGTTTTTTAATAATAAGCTGCCTCACGAAATGTTACATTATGATTAAGGATTTCAATCCCAGCAGAACGACTCGCCGTTCAATAGCTGAGTAAACCATTGTTCATTGCTCAGTAAAAACTGACCTATTTCGTATTATACAAAATTTGACTACCCTTTTTATTAAAAGTCATATTTTTAAGTCAAAGTCAAAATATTCTTTATTCAAGTAGCAATAAGCACATTCGAAACGTCAGTTTTGCGACTTTTAAGCTAATTTATTTAGAGCAATTTTTGATGCATTTATTATTCTTAAGAAAAAATAGGCTTGTGCGCTCTAATAAGCTTTAGTAGTAGTTTACGCTTTACATAATTCTTGAATTTGTTTATAGATAATTCAGTTATGTTCCTTGAAAGTTTATTATAAAACCTTACACAATTACCGGCATGGCGGGCACTACGAGCTTATGTTTATTTCTAGTATTAATATTATGTACCTATGTCACAGTTCGTCTTAAAATTCATGATGTTTTATATCCATACATAATATTCTCATAGATGTATTGACAATGCAATGTCAATGTCCTTAAGCTTATCTCTTAGTGAGTCGCGATGATTCATCTTATATAATATATCGCTCGAATAGCCCTCTACATAACAAAAAATAATATTAAGCTCTGAAGCACTGCCCCATAGTAGAATACGACATAATACTGTGGAAATAACTAAAATATACTAATCGAGCTGCAGAACTTAGTCTATCCGCGAGATTAGTAATATGGGCACCCCATTGGAGTTAAGAATCTAATATCATACCAAGAAACACCGTACTAGCAATTATAGCTTGGCATTTTCCTTGGTGACACTCCCATGGTCCGCGCGGGAGGCGGTGGACGATGACATATTGGACACCGTTCGTGTGGCGTTCGACTTATTTCAAATTTAAGACCTTGTATTTGTGTGTTCGAATTTCGACATTTATTTGTTATCGCGTCATTTGTTTTTCTTTGAGATCGTTCTGTTCACAATATGGAGAACTTAAAATATCGCTATATTTACGAATATGAGTTCCACCTCGGCACCAGTGCTGCAGAAACGGCTCGTAGGATTAACAATGCATTTGGGAAAGCTACTGCAAAAAAAATACGGTACGTTATTAGTTCCAACGTTTCCGTTCTGGAAATTTTGACCTGGCCTGGTGGTGGTAAGTGTCTGGTGGACTAGTGCCGGTGTCATCTGTAATAGATTTTGAAATTTACCAAAATAACCGATTATAACAGATTTCTTCGGTTTCGTTTATAACCGATTTGCATTCCCTAATCTAATAGATAAGGAGATGGAACGTAGGATAAGTTAAGCTTGGAATAAATACTGGTCACTGAAATTCGTCATGAAACACGACCTGCTGCACGACGGCTGTCCACAAAAATAAAACCAGCAGCCTTTGACACAGTCATATTACTTACTTACAAAGAAACAAATTGACGAGCTTAGAGTATGTCAAAGAGCGATGAAACGATTGACGTTGAAAATTACAAAAAAAAAAGAAACAGAATAAGGAACACAATTATAAGAGAAAAAACAGGTAAAATAGATGTTACCTACCGTGTCAAAAAATTAAAATCGGCTTAGGCAGACCATGTGTGTAGAATGCCTAACGGCACACGGGGGGAAATAACTACGAAGAGGACACCAAGAGATAGCATTAGAGGAAGAGGTAGACCTACGCTAGAGGTAGACTTAAGCTTAAGTATTGGTGGAGACCAGCTCAAGACAGAGCAGTATAGAAAACGTTGTGGGAGACCTTTTTCCGCCTAAAGCGCCATACATATTTGATAATATTACTATAGCTATTATAAATACAACTTAAGATATTAGATAATTTAATTAATGTTAGTAAATCAATACAATTATAAATTTAATAAAAAGGTAATAATAAAAATATTAAATTAGCATAAGTAATCAATTAATTTATTTTATGCCACACCTGGCCATAAATAGACTTTTTCCGCACGCTGCGCGTACGGAAAAAGCCGCTTTCTAGCCAAGTGTAGACATAAAATGATGTACACAATACGGGAGGTAATAAAGAAAGCCCTCGATCGCATATTTACGTCCCTCGCTTGCAGCTCGGGCCGCAAACTTCTGCGATCTCGGCCTTTCTTTAAATTACCACCCTAGTTGTATAATGTACTATATTTGAACTTTATTGCACAAGTTTGGTTTTCTAGGTGGAAAAAAGGACGCGTAGATACCTTTTGGACAATTTAATGAAAGGCAAAGTGTACACTGAAAGGTAAAGAAACATTTAATTTGCCTATATCTGACATATTAAGCTATGAAGACATGCGTAGCTCTCAGACGGGTGTATGTTATAGGGCGGCATTACGACATTCTCCCCACTTCCCGCGTTCGTGTTCAACACGGCTTGCCATAGTTCTTCGTCGCATGATCACACTAATGTCCGTACGCAAGCATCAAGCTGAAAGCGGTTTGAGAGAATGTTTATTGGATACTAGAAAATTACCACAACTTTGTTCGCGGAGGTCTGTGTAGTCGGATAAAAAGTATCCTTTGTGTTAACCGGGGTCTTAATCCATCTGTATGCCAAATTTGATGGGAATTGGTGCGGCAGTTTTAGCGCGCACAAACATCACACAGATCACAATTTTAAACGCTTTATATTTATTTACTTACTTTGTAAGGACATCTTTATTTTCTTAACTTAGGCTTTCTATAATACATATATAAAAAGTAAAATACAAAATGAAATTACAAAATATAAACACATTTTAAAAAAAACCTAAATTAGAGTGCCGCCGGCAGCGGGGCGGGGCCTAAGCTACCGGCGGTTAGGGCTGCAGAGAGAGGAACTTCTTGACTATGCGCGCCGTGTCCAGAAGTACCGCTTTCTGTATCTGACCCTTGATCCAGCCATCTAGCGAGAGTTTCTTGAGATGGTGGTCGAGACTCTTCGCTATAAGCCCATTCGCCGAAACGACTATCGGAACAATGATCGTCGAATCAACATCCCACATGGCGGTAACCTCGTGAGCCAAGTCAACGTACTTGCTGAGCTTGTCCTTCTCGGCCTTCACGAGGTTCTCGTCATGGGGGATGGTGATGTCGACGAGCACTGCACGGCGCTTGGATCGATCTATTAGCACAATATCAGGCTTATTGGCTACGAGTACAATAGTCCTGTTCGTGATGATAGATCGATCGAAATTATTCCACGAATAATTTATTCAAATAAGAATAATCATCCGCCAGTTTTATTTGTCATCCGCGAATAATTTGGTTATTCTTATTCGTTATTCGAATCAATTGTGCCCATCTCTGGCTACGCCACATTGTCCTTTTTTACTAGACCAAGAAAAATTTGTTATTCATGATACGTAGGTTTTTTTGTAATTTATGTTTACTTATACGCGTTCGTGCGTGCGTGCGTGCGTGCGTGTGTGTGTATTGGTGTGTTTAAAATAATAATATCCCATAGTTATAAATGACGTTTAGAATTCACTTATAGTCAGAATAAAACTCCTGTAGTCAGAACACTTTCTAAAATTGAATTGAGGTATATATCTTCTATTAGAATTTCGAAGCGTATACTTTAGACCGATTGTAATGGCTACTACAATAATACCGTACGTGATAAAGCACTCTTACACCTCTTCCAGCGATGTGCTAGGTAATTTTGTATTTGTATTTACTGAAATTATGCATCAAAATAACACATGCCAAGGGACAAGAACATTTTGCACAGGCATTTTATTACAATATTCAATAGCCAACTCTTATTCCTTGCAAACACAAGATTGTTATGGATACCTGTCTATATTGTTTTAGCGTTATTGGTCGACCGCTGGGCAAGGCATCCTCTCTTTCAATCCACTTCTCTTTATCAGCGTTATGCATATATGAACGCCAAAATGAAATTCATCAAAAGAATAAAAGTTGGATTTTCTTCCAATGAGGGATCAGAGTGGCAAAACCCCAGTGAGGTGCCCTGGGCCTATGGTGCACGATGCGGTTACGTAAAAACTACATAAAACCTTGAAAACCCGCCTGAAATAGTAGTTAAAATTTCAAAGCACATAATTTTACTATATCGACTAATTATTTGCATATTAAGTGAATATGCAAATAATCAAGTTAACTCGCTATTGTATGCGAACAAAGGATTCTATTATTATAATAAAAGGTCGGTGGAGAGTGACGCCACTTCGATTAAGATTAATGTCAACTAAGTGATATAATCGATAAGTGGCATATTGGAACATAAATTGCGAGTTTATTTAGGCGTTTAAAAGCAAAGTGGCATGGCATCAGACTTTTGGCATGCCGTAAGGGTGAGGTTGTCGAGTAGAGGAGAGCGGGGCTAAAAGTTCCTAGAGTAAGTTGTTGCAATTGAAATTGCTTTAAATAAAACAGCAGCTGATTATCTTCATAGTAAAAAACTAAAAAAAATATTAAAATGAAAGTATAGTTTAAATATATAGTGCATTTTTTACTCTAAAATGTAAACGCATGAAAAAATATTTATATATTTTGTTTTATAATTGTGTTGTTCCCACTGAGTTTCGGCTTTACATTTCAAAACTTTACAGTTTTTGATAAATAAAATTACCACATTTTTATAAAAAAAAAACCCGACCGCGGTGCACTTTGAAACTGCATTAAATCCGCCATTTTGTTTATTTTAACGAACTTCATGCCCAGTGACACTCGCACCATCAAGACGAATCTAATGATGTATCATTTATCAAAATCGGATGTGTCGTTGAGTAGTTACGAGCGGACACAGGAACAGACATACATACATACTTACATAAATACATACAGGCCAAACACATAACCCTCCTTTGGGCTTCGCCGCAGTCGGGTAAAAAGTTAAATCTCGTCGGACTCGTCCAAGTCATTATTCTGGGCCAGATGAGTGAAAACGCAAGGATCTCGTTTTAGTCTTTTTCGTAGTTAGGTTTTTATTTTTAACTTTATTATATTATATATAAAATTTATTGGATATGGCATTATTCGCCAAAATCTATAATTAATAAATAAACTTTTCGAAATACTAATCAATATCCAAATGTCATTGTTAATAAAAAAAATCGGTTGTCTGTAAAGTCGGTTTACTGACGATAGTCGAACGTGATAACGTTGACCTTGACCCTGACTTTGACTTTGACTTTGACTTTGACCTTGACTTTGACTTTGACATTGACTTTGACTTTGACTTTGACTTTGACTTTGACTTTGACTTTGACTTCGACTTCGACTTCGACTTTTTTCCCAATAAGCTGCTACAATGACATTGACACGCTAAAATGATGGCTAAGTGGCCAGTGTAAATATCTGCCGTTCCACGAATATAATGTCAAAGATTTGTTTTAATAATTTTTAAACTACGATTAAAGCAGGCGTAAAACGGAACTGCCAAAGCAGCATCCACTATTTAAATTTAAAGATTTTTGCCAAACTCAGCAGTGTCTCTTGTCATTCAATAGAGATTTTGACAGCCGTATCTTAGGGAATAAGGGCTAATTTATTAACAATTTGTAAGAAACTATCGTCTTAACGACTTAAGTGCTGGAATAATTTAAAGTACCTATTTGACAGGTAACGGCCCTGCAAGGTAACGGCCCCGCAAGGTAACGGCAAATGACGTCACACTTTTTCGTGCGTGCAGCCGGCTCATCGAATGTGAATTATAAGACGTTATTACGTCAAAAGTAACACATTTTTATAGAACGGACATTCGCATAACTAAGAATTCAAAGATAGCATAGATTTCTACATTTTAGATGAGTAAAAAAAATTGAATAGCATTTGACACATAACCAAATGGTATTAAATAAGTTTGTTTTTGTCATATTAATAATTAATAGATATTTTAACTAAAAATTAATGTAAAGACAAGGTTTATGTATAAAAATTGTTGATAAGACTATGTTCGCTCTTAAAAATTGCGTGATTACGAAGTAATGAAGGTAAATCCGTTTGTTTATGTTTTTGGCCATTTCTATCGGATCTCACTATAGGTACCATAAGTACTTTACATGTTCTTTTTTTTCCAAGACAGACTTCCAGACGTGTTTTTAACAGTCAGGGTAAACAGTTTCAAATCGGTCCATCGCGTAACAAACATACAAAAATCATGCAGTCGAATTGAGTCGTCCTTGTTTTAGAAATCAGTTAAAAATAAATACAATTCGTAAAATAACCAATTCACTATTTCATTGGCACGCACTTAAATTACCTACTTTCGAAATTCATTCAACTTATATTCCTATCTTTGATCTATTTGTTAACAGTTACAATCTTTAGTTGGAATCGTGTTTGGTCGTAGATAAAGTGTAATTTGCACGCAACTTGAGGGACGTAAATCAAATTAAAACTTTTCCGATTTGTGCTCAGATCAACAAATTGTTACAGACATACGAGTATAACCTGGCTAGGAAATATTGGTTCGGAGTCATGCCCCTATTATCATGTTTTTTTATCTCAGTCTTACTGAATCATAATTATGTACCTAGGTATAAACATGATTTATTTTTGTAAAAGCATTTCTGTCATTATTATCTTCTGTAGGCTTATGATGCTACGCTTTGTCACGTGATAAATAAATGATAAAGCATCCGTCATTCTCACACACATATTGTCAGAACGTGACGGATGCTTTATCATTTATTTATCGTGTGACAAAGCGTAGCATCATAAGCCTACTGCATATCATTCAAGCGACGATATCCGAAAATATTTTGTATGTATTGTTAGTGAACAATGGAGGCATATTATTACTTTCTATTTTACTTATACATGAAAAATGTGACTGATGTAAGCAAACCCAATAATCCCGGATGCCTCTAGGGTTAAGATCTGACAATGCAATGGTTGCTTGTTTTGAATACAATCAAATCAATCCCTTGCCCTAAGGGAATTTAAGTTGACCTGTCTTATTCAGCTTGTTTCTCAGTTTGATCGGTGTTGAAATGTTTCTGTTCAATCTATAATTTATCTCGCGAGTTATCAAAAAAGGTTTCAGATAATAGTATCAAAGCCAAGTTCAATATTAACAATGTCGTCGCTGTCAACTTCACCGATAAAAGATTTGAAATTTAATGCCAAGTTCTGTACCTATGATGTCAAAAGTAAATAACTTAATATAAATTGAAGTTAAAATCTGAATTGGCCAGTTTTTACCAGCAAACGTTATGAGTTCGCGGCTCGTATCGCAACTCACGCAATTCGCATTTTTTGAACCCACTTATACAACTGTTGCATAATAGTATTTTATCGCGAATAGAGTCGCAATTAGCGTTTTTCGACTTAATTATACAACGTTGCATACAATACTTTTTCTACGACTAGGTTTCAAATTATAAAATACTAAATTAATCATAACCTGGAAACAAGGCAAATATGACGTTTGACTGACAGTATGTCTATGGTAAACTTTTTTTTTAATTTAAAATATACTTAAATTAAAAAAACTTTTTTATGTTGGCATCAATGAATTTAGTTCAGAAAATTATGTTTTTCTTAAAAACCGTAGGAATTTAATTGTTTGTTAAGTTGGTAGTTGTGCATTTTTACCGTAAAGTTAAAATTGAGCGCTTAATCCTTGACCTAAGTTTAACCTAGATTTAGAAGTCTGTGGCTGCTAGCAATAACGTAAAGTGACTATAACGACACTAGTGCTGTTATGGGGAATAGAGTATATACTTCTCTGAACTCATATTATGTATGTTCTTATATTAGTGTTCGTGACCAAGTAAAAGACAGATAACAGTACAGGAGTAGAAAAAATACTATAATTTAACATTCGTTTTGAACGCACTAAATAAATATACCTATAAACTACTAAACTTAAGGTTTTTGGACTTTTAAATGTGGTGGAGTACTTTAGAAATGGCATACCTAATTACCTACAGCTATATTAGAACTCAACATTTAATGTTGTTATTTCCTTGTTGTTAAAAGCATATAAAATTTAACTGCTTAATAACGCGAAAACGCTATTATTTATTTATTGGTTTCGTAACGTTGACGTAGGTATATCTACTACGACATATATTACTTTTCTTTAGTTACCTATTACAGAGATATAACCGTGAAAGTTTGACTTCATCAATTATCTAATTATTTATATATTTTGTTTTATAATTGTGTTGTTCCCACTGAGTTTCGGCTTGTAATTTTTATAAATGGTGTATTTGTGACAAATAAGCCAAATTTCGGCTTTCAAAACTTTACAGTCATTTTTATAAAAAAAAAACCCGACCGCGGTGCACTTTGAAACTGCATTAAATCCGCCATTTTGTTTATTTTAACGATCTTCATGCCCAGTGACACTCGCACCATCAAGACGAATCTAATGATGTATCATTTATCAAAATCGGATGTGTCGTTGAGTAGTTACGAGCGGACACAGGAACAGACATACATACATACTTACATAAATACATACAGGCCAAACACATAACCCTCCTTTGGGCTTCGCCGCAGTCGGGTAAAAAGTTAAATCTCGTCGGACTCGTCCAAGTCATTATTCTGGGCCAGATGAGTGAAAACGCAAGGATCTCGTTTTAGTCTTTTTCGTAGTTAGGTTTTTATTTTTAACTTTATTATATTATATATAAAATTTATTGGATATGGCATTATTCGCCAAAATCTATAATTAATAAATAAACTTTTCGAAATACTAATCAATATCCAAATGTCATTGTTAATAAAAAAAATCGGTTGTCTGTAAAGTCGGTTTACTGACGATAGTCGAACGTGATAACGTTGACCTTGACCCTGACTTTGACTTTGACTTTGACCTTGACTTTGACTTTGACATTGACTTTGACTTTGACTTTGACTTTGACTTTGACTTTGACTTTGACTTTGACTTTGACTTTGACTTTGACTTTGACTTCGACTTCGACTTCGACTTTTTTCCCAATAAGCTGCTACAATGACATTGACACGCTAAAATGATGGCTAAGTGGCCAGTGTAAATATCTGCCGTTCCACGAATATAATGTCAAAGATTTGTTTTAATAATTTTTAAACTACGATTAAAGCAGGCGTAAAACGGAACTGCCAAAGCAGCATCCACTATTTAAATTTAAAGATTTTTGCCAAACTCAGCAGTGTCTCTTGTCATTCAATAGAGATTTTGACAGCCGTATCTTAGGGAATAAGGGCTAATTTATTAACAATTTATAAGAAACTATCGTCTTAACGACTTAAGTGCTGGAATAATTTAAAGTACCTATTTGACAGGTAACGGCCCTGCAAGGTAACGGCCCCGCAAGGTAACGGCAAATGACGTCACACTTTTTCGTGCGTGCAGCCGGCTCATCGAATGTGAATTATAAGACGTTATTACGTCAAAAGTAACACATTTTTATAGAACGGACATTCGCATAACTAAGAATTCAAAGATAGCATAGATTTCTACATTTTAGATGAGTAAAAAAAATTGAATAGCATTTGACACATAACCAAATGGTATTAAATAAGTTTGTTTTTGTCATATTAATAATTAATAGATATTTTAACTAAAAATTAATGTAAAGACAAGGTTTATGTATAAAAATTGTTGATAAGACAAAGAAATATGTTCGCTCTTAAAAATTGCGTGATTACGAAGTAATGAAGGTAAATCCGTTTGTTTATGTTTTTGGCCATTTCTATCGGATCTCACTATAGGTACCATAAGTACTTTACATGTTCTTTTTTTTCCAAGTAAGACTTCCAGACGTGTTTTTAACAGTCAGGGTAAACAGTTTCAAATCGGTCCATCGCGTAACAAACATACAAAAATCATGCAGTCGAATTGAGTCGTCCTTGTTTTAGAAATCAGTTAAAAATAAATACAATTCGTAAAATAACCAATTCACTATTTCATTGGCACGCACTTAAATTACCTACTTTCGAAATTCATTCAACTTATATTCCTATCTTTGATCTATTTGTTAACAGTTACAATCTTTAGTTGGAATCGTGTTTGGTCGTAGATAAAGTGTAATTTGCACGCAACTTGAGGGACGTAAATCAAATTAAAACTTTTCCGATTTGTGCTCAGATCAACAAATTGTTACAGACATACGAGTATAACCTGGCTAGGAAATATTGGTTCGGAGTCATGCCCCTATTATCATGTTTTTTTATCTCAGTCTTACTGAATCATAATTATGTACCTAGGTATAAACATGATTTATTTTTGTAAAAGCATTTCTGTCATTATTATCTTCTGTAGGCTTATGATGCTACGCTTTGTCACGTGATAAATAAATGATAAAGCATCCGTCATTCTCACACACATATTGTCAGAACGTGACGGATGCTTTATCTTTTATTTATCGTGTGACAAAGCGTAGCATCATAAGCCTACTGCATATCATTCAAGCGACGATATCCGAAAATATTTTGTATGTATTGTTAGTGAACAATGGAGGCATATTATTACTTTCTATTTTACTTATACATGAAAAATGTGACTGATGTAAGCAAACCCAATAATCCCGGATGCCTCTAGGGTTAAGATCTGACAATGCAATGGTTGCTTGTTTTGAATACAATCAAATCAATCCCTTGCCCTAAGGGAATTTAAGTTGACCTGTCTTATTCAGCTTGTTTCTCAGTTTGATCGGTGTTGAAATGTTTCTGTTCAATCTATAATTTATCTCGCGAGTTATCAAAAAAGGTTTCAGATAATAGTATCAAAGCCAAGTTCAATATTAACAATGTCGTCGCTGTCAACTTCACCGATAAAAGATTTGAAATTTAATGCCAAGTTCTGTACCTATGATGTCAAAAGTAAATAACTTAATATAAATTGAAGTTAAAATCTGAATTGGCCAGTTTTTACCAGCAAACGTTATGAGTTCGCGGCTCGTATCGCAACTCACGCAATTCGCATTTTTTGAACCCACTTATACAACTGTTGCATAATAGTATTTTATCGCGAATAGAGTCGCAATTAGCGTTTTTCGACTTAATTATACAACGTTGCATACAATACTTTTTCTACGACTAGGTTTCAAATTATAAAATACTAAATTAATCATAACCTGGAAACAAGGCAAATATGACGTTTGACTGACAGTATGTCTATGGTAAACTTTTTTTTTAATTTAAAATATACTTAAATTAAAAAAACTTTTTTATGTTGGCATCAATGAATTTAGTTCAGAAAATTATGTTTTTCTTAAAAACCGTAGGAATTTAATTGTTTGTTAAGTTGGTAGTTGTGCATTTTTACCGTAAAGTTAAAATTGAGCGCTTAATCCTTGACCTAAGTTTAACCTAGATTTAGAAGTCTGTGGCTGCTAGCAATAACGTAAAGTGACTATAACGACACTAGTGCTGTTATGGGGAATAGAGTATATACTTCTCTGAACTCATATTATGTATGTTCTTATATTAGTGTTCGTGACCAAGTAAAAGACAGATAACAGTACAGGAGTAGAAAAAATACTATAATTTAACATTCGTTTTGAACGCACTAAATAAATATACCTATAAACTACTAAACTTAAGGTTTTTGGACTTTTAAATGTGGTGGAGTACTTTAGAAATGGCATACCTAATTACCTACAGCTATATTAGAACTCAACATTTAATGTTGTTATTTCCTTGTTGTTAAAAGCATATAAAATTTAACTGCTTAATAACGCGAAAACGCTATTATTTATTTATTGGTTTCGTAACGTTGACGTAGGTATATCTACTACGACATATATTACTTTTCTTTAGTTACCTATTACAGAGATATAACCGTGAAAGTTTGACTTCATCAATTATCTAATAGCGTTTCGAATAATCACTGTCCGCAAAATTACCACCATTTACATTTTAATCCCACATAATCTGCGAACAAACGCACCATCTCCGGTTAAACAGTATATAGATTAAACCTTAACGATGTGATCCCTATTTAAGTTCTGCTGGCTAATAATTTAATACTTACATAGGCGTAAAACCCTCAATCAACACAGACATCTATTACAGTGAACACAAATTCTAATTTGGCTTGAGCATTTCGTCTTACTGAGATAAGCGGTAAGCTGCTGGGAACTGGAACTGAGCGGAAATAGTTAGTGGGATTAAACAGCAGCTTTGAAAGAGTCGAGTTGTGGAGCTGTCAACAGATGGCGCTGTCAATGTAATACACTTCATTTCACACGCCCTTTGTGACACAGTACAGCGGTCGAACCATTTGTTTCTCCTTTTATTTCAAGTTTCCTTAAAATCATTGCTTTGCAAAAAAATATATAATCGACTTCAATAAAATAAACTATATCCACTATTTTGTATGTTTTTGTCACGTACAGATGATAATAATTAATAATTATACAAAACATGCCACCAAGTTTGGGGATGACGGCTCTGGGGGCAGAAAGTACTATCCACTAGACAACGACTTACTACAAGAAACTTTCTAAGTATGCCTATATTGTGCCACTCAAGGGTTTTACGCAGTTTTACGTGAATATAATTGGCGCGTTTGGAAACGTTTTCGTTTACCCCTGTCACACGTGGCGGCAACCTATTTAGCCCGAAATATTACTTTCTTCACTAACTTATTTATCTGGCGCCCATTTGTCATAATAGATATAATGAGACTTTGATGTAGCTGTTGATGAATTTAAATGTTGATATTCTTTTGATGCCCAACACCTTCTTGGTACATATTTACCAAGTTTCATCAATAGATATAGCTTGCATAATCTCAAAATAACACGGCTGTGACTTAGGTATGGATAGACATGGCGGGTTCCTATAGTTTGTCTACGAAACCCTAAAAAGACTGCCACGAGACAGACCATAAATGTCACTACTAAAATACTTCTAAATTATGCTCATGAAGCAGCTAACAGAGACTCTGGTGCAATAAACAGCGCTTATATTATGAAAACGATGAAAACTGTCGCTTATTCTCTTTTGTGCTTTCGCAGTTGTTATACGTAATAAACCACACTAACGACGCTCTCTTAACGCGTTTATCACAGGAGAGATCAGCCCAGAGAGTATTTAAAGCCTTCCTTATCCTCTCCTATATTATTGACTGAGAAAATCGGGGATTTTCAGAGCTAAAGCAAGCCAATTTTGACTTGAGTAATACATTTTCTGAGGGCCAGAAATTATTTTAAGAGATTTACAATGATATCAGAATTGTGTTAGTAAATATTTTCTTTACAATTTGCATATTTCTTTTTCTATTTTTTGTCAAAGATTTCTTGCGCTTTATTTTTGTTTGTACAGGTTTATCACGGCATCTAAATACACATTATAGTGTGGAATCTGGTAAACGATAGTCACAGAAAACATATACTAGATATCGGAGATTACTAAGTAAATTACAAGATTTAACAACCGTTGCTAGCTCAGGTTCCTAGAAAAAACCGGAAGTGCGAGTTAGACTCGCATGGAGAGGGTTCCGTGCGTTCAAAATAATACAACACAATTATACTTTATTGCACAGACTTCGTATAGGTTTAACTCTAATCTATAGATGTAGGACTATTATTTTAGGTCTAATAGTTTCGGCGATAAGGGGGGAATAGTAAATTTTTGCCTATATTCCTCAATAATTTCAAAACTATTTATACAAAAATTATAAAAAAATATATTTGAATTTCTCACAGTGAGTTATTTTATTTGATATGTCACATAATATAGTTTGCTAACTTTTTTTTCTAGGGTGGGGTGTTTGGGTTATTGACTTTAATATATGTACCAAATTTCAACTCAATCGATCCAGCACTGTCAGAGCAAATTGGCTGTGACAGACAGACACACGAGTGATCCTATAAGGGTTCCGTTTTTTCCTTTTGACGTACGGAACCCTAAAAATATGTCAATATCACCTAAATAAAGTAATATTCCCCACTATTCCCCGAGAAACACACGTATGACTGTTGAACATCTCCGTACGATTCTATCACTTGCGTAGGCTTTATTCAAATTTCCGAAGACGCCGTGAGATCAGACAAGTGTGAAATATTAAATTTCTCTTGGTAGACAAGTTACAATGATCTTGAATACAAAAACATTTGACGTAGGTACAGTCTATTTTAGAGACATTTTGCTATACCACTAGCTCATTATTGTAATAAAGCAGGATTTAATCGCATAAAACATCATGATGTGTCGAACATCCATGGTCGCGAAGAGGCGGGTGTCAACACCTTCTATAGTTCATACCGGATAACAATAGATTCTAGAGGGACACAGAAGCAAGGATTCTAAACATTTTCTGTAAAGTTACATGATACTTATATTTATTGTAATGTAAAATTTTAACACAATTTGTTTTGTTAAACCATGTACTTAATTGACTTTCACTTCTCGTTTTCCGCAATGGTCGTTGGTCGTGTCGTGTGTCGACGTACGCCAGGGCAAACGCCTCATATTGAATGTTACAAGTAACTATTCACCAATTACTTCAGAATAATAAACTATTAGAGAAACAGTAAATCATTAAAACAACATACGAATTCGACATAATGATTTGATAGTACAATATAATAATGATAATGACAGCTCCGGTCAACGACAGCCAAACGTATCTCTATACTCTTTTTTATTTTAACATTCGCTGACAGTGCAATCAATTAAGCGTTGTTAAGCCTACATATACTACGTCTGTCGACGTACTGTCACCGAAAGTGTTTTAAGGGAAATAGGACCAGTTTTTATTATTATTCACAAACTCTGAGGTATAAAGTAGCATAAAGCATTGGTGAATAAAATATACGAAAGTAGTGATATCATCAATATTTTATTTTTGATCATCCGCTTTAGAAATCAGCCTAAAATTGGCACTATAAGGAACATTTTTTTTCTTCCGTCTATACGGAGCAGACTTTTGTCATGCCAGTCTTTTGAACTATCCGCATGGGTCTTTCAAATTATTCGTACCCCCACCTACCTTATGGAATTTGTCACTTGCGTCGTGTCCGACTCCGTTAAATACTATAGGACATCAAGATAGAAAGACGCAAGCGACAACGTCTTTAAGGTACCAGCGAAACATCACATTTACAGAAACAGTTACCGATTATGTCCCGTTTTTAGGGTTTCGTACCAAAATGATAAAAAAGGAACCCTTATGGTGCGACTCTGTCTGTCTGTCCGCCTGTCACAGTCAGATATCTCTAGAACTATTGCAGCTATCGATTTGAAATTTTGAATAGTTTTAAAAGTCGCTATCACGAGCCCACTAGGTAGATGTAAAAAAATGTTGTACCTTTATTAAAATGATATTGAAAATTTAAAGTTGTGCTATTGTGTCAAGTAGGGTATCAAATGAAAGAGCTTAATTTGTAGATTCCAAAACCTTTTTTTTTATAATCATGTACTTTTTGATTTAGGACAAATAATGTTTTAAAAAAAATCCATTCCGCCCTATTAATTTTGAAGTTACTGAACAGAAAAATCTGTAATAATTACCAATTATTAATATTATCCTAAAACTAAACATTACAGGAAAAATAAGGCTTTTCGTAACTAGCACCGTTTTTTAGAAATTTGAAAAAATCGGAATACATAGGTATACTTATTTGCTCCTACTAAACTAATCGCCATACAGTTTTTCTTGAATTATTCACGTATCTATTTATGAGTTTGTACAGAACCCTCGGTGCGCGAGTCCGACTCGCACTTGCCCGGTTTTTACTAATAATGAATAAAATCGTGAAAATTTAAATCAATATAGTAATAGATACCTTTAGTTAGATGCCTATTTTATCTCGCCTGTTTCTCAATTTCACACTCTAGGGTTATAGGGATTGCAAATCCGCATATACTTTATCTTATCCGGATTTTCGGATTACGTTTCAGACGAAATCCGGACTCCGGATAAAATCCGGGTTTTGGTGTGTCATATACTGACTAGAAGGAAACAAGGAATAAATTGTAGGTACAACAAAAAACCTAATAAAAATGTATTAAAATCTACGTATTTTTTTTCACGTTTCGGTGAACTTTATGTTTACTCACGCCAGTGTAGAGTCGTTTAGTCGTATCCTCAAGCGATTCCAGTAGCATTCCAGTAGGGCATGCAATATCGGTATTAAAGGTCAGTATTTAGTCTCGATCCCGTGATATGGGTATCGGTGGGTGTATTTTCAAAAACGTAATTTCGCTGTCATGACATATTGGCGAATACTGAGAAGATTCTGCCTTATTAGAATTGGACTTTTGGTTACAATGTAGAATCAGTCAAGTTCTAACAAGTAACCAACAAATGCCAGTCCAGTGAGGAGGAATCTTTTAAATATTGGTGGCCAGAGAAATTACGCCAGCGAAAATACACCCCGGTATTCATTAACAGGAGTCATTTGATCTGCTAGTGGCCGGTATCTTTGGGGATGCAGGCAATTATGGTCTGAGTGAGTGTTACATCCAGTGTAGGCACCAGAAAGGGTGCATCTTTTCTCTGATGGTAAAGCGTACAAAATCAACTTGAAACGTTGTTTCCCAATGGGAAATCAACAATTTGGTCGAATTCAATGCCACAAAAACGCAGTCTTCTGTTTTCAGTGCGAAGAAGAGCCAATTTAACCTAACTTCCACTTTCCGTAATGGAACAGAAGTCCCAATCACCGACAACCTTGAACTCTTGGCCATAAGGCTAACGTCTAATCTCATTTTCGACGCCAATGTCGAGTCCTGTGCTCAAGATCCTGCTAAGAAACTGGGCATTTTAAACCAGGTCAAGCAGTGCTTCTCTTCTCGCTTATTACTTCATATAAATTAAGAGTCCGTTCTTTCATGGAGTACTGCTACCACCTCTGGGGTGGCTCAGCTAAGTACCAACTGGTTATAGCAGTGCAATGCAGAGCCATTAGACTTATAGAAGCTATAGAGGACGAAACGTTAACCGCAACAAAGCTCCACAGCTTACAGAATCGGCGTAATGTAGCCTGCTTGTCGGTTTTCTATAGAAAACCGACAATAAGTAGTACCACGGGGAGAGTCTCCTTTCCATTGTCGGTTATACTCACTAGATTTGTTATGAGAATAGTTAAAGTGTGAAACTGCCTGCCGGCATCGGTGTTACCGCCAAATTTCAACCCTGACACTTTTAGGACCACTCGTCAATTCCAATTACAAAAATTCGATTTGACCCTTACAGGTGGCGGCGGAGAAAATTGTAGGTACCTATTTTTTCGCATTTTCACGCTGATTTGGCAACACAATACGCAGGAATTGTGTGATGCGAGTAGGAATTAACGGAATAATAATACGTGCGTTCAAGAATAAGCAAAAAAGAAAGTTCTCTTTTAAAATTGCGTTTAAATTGAGTAATTTTATATCATACGTTTTAAATTACATTCAGGTACACTTTAGTTTAGGTAATACTAATCGTGTTGTAATTTTGCTAACTAAAACAAAAAATCCGAATATTCGGATTTGCGATTGCAAAATCCGGATATTAAACGGATCGTGAATCGTTAAAAAATCCGGATTTTCGAACTCCGGATAATTTGGATTGCAATCACTTACAAAACTGTTTCGGTTACGTGTTAATTTTCAGTAACATAAAAAAATACGAAAAAATCGTTTAATGATGCCAATGCTCTAAATTAGAGCCAAACTTTTTGATATAAATGTAAATTTTCATAACATCAATAAATTATTGTAATACGCTTTATAACGACAGTGCATTTTCTGGTATGTTTCTTAAATTATAAGATCTTACTGAATATTCGGCGGTGAATAAGGTGAATCTGCTGTTCCGTAGAAGCTGTTCTGGGGTTCACCATTTTAATTCTACTTTGATGTAAGCGGGGCAAAAAAGATGTCCGTAGTTACGCCTTCATTAACCAAAATGTTAATCTTGTCCGTTTGTGTAACGAAAGTCACCATACAATTTATATGGTTAATTTTCGTTACACAAAAGAAAAAGTAAACACTTGGTTTAATAAAGCCCTAACTGCGGACATCTGTTTTTGAAAACGACTCAACAGCAATGTAAAATTTGTAATGACTAAAAGCTTAGCACGAAGAAACAACAATGTATTACAGTTTACACTCGATTAGGCCAAAGACTGTAGAGTAGTAGACTTGATAGTTTGTAATTAATTTTTTGGAAAAACGAACGTGCTTTATTTACACTATAGTACCTAAAATAGAAAGTAGTACATCAGATATATATTTAAGTGTGAAACTGTATGAGATATATTGAAATAACAATATTATTTTGTCTACAAAGAAAATAAACTAAATAGAATATCTGATTACTAATTCAATATTACTTAGGTTTTTTCGTATAAATCGATATCTAAAAAATCTAATCACCATTTCATCAGTCATTTATTCATTCGTTGTGTTAATTTCTATGCAAAGAGTCTTTAAAATCGGGAAACTTATATCGAGTAAATAGGAAGAACAAAGGTACCAAGATAGAAGTTAAAATGAGGAGAAAACGTTTTCATCGACTCATAAATCGTCGATTAAAGGCAATTAGGTGTCAAATTCTTAATGTCTTGGCTATCTAAATAAACCCTTTCAATTGGAACGTGACAAAATGAAATATTGAAGTCGGTTACTTTTGAATCATTAAACAATTTGTGATACAAGGCACTTTTTGTCGATCTTCTTAATGTGTTTTATAGTAAAACAATTAACTATTTAAATAAGTTTAGGAGTAGTAACCTAACGAAGTTAAGCACAGCTGGTTTATTTTTCACATTAATTAACATAACATATCTTAAGTTTACATTATTTTATAATGTAATATAATTATTATCGGTTGAAATATTACACTTAAATGGAATATAAAAGATGCTAAACTGGTTGTTTAGTAAAATGTAAGTGCATGATAATTATAAAGAATGACCCAGATCGCATGTGTTTTCATAAATATCCAGTCTGCGGCTTTTTTATACCGTTTGTTGTATATAGGGTAAAAATGGGATTGATTGTCCTATTTATTAAAATGGGTAATTAACACGCAGAAAAAGCATTAAATAATCTTTAACTATTGCCGCTATTAGCTCAGATTCTATTAGTGCAGGAATAAAATAATAAGGATTAATTTTTTTAGTTACGAAGGATTAATAGTTTTTTCTACTCCTGTACTGTTATCTGTCTTTTACTTGGTCACGAACACTAATATAAGAACATACATAATATGAGTTCAGAGAAGTCTATACTCTATTCCCCATAACAGCACTAGTGTCGTTATAGTCACTTTACGTTATTGCTAGCATCCACAGACTTCTAAATCTAGGTTAAACTTAGGTCAATGATTAAGCGCTCAATTCTAACTTCACGATAAAAATTCACAACTACCAACTTAACAAACAATTAAATTCCTACGATTCATAAGAAAAACAAAACTTTCCGAATTCAATTAATTGATGCCAACATAAAAAAAAAGTATTTTAATTATCGTCACATCGTGTCACCAGCCATATCAAAAAAAAGTTTACCATAGACACAACTGTCATGCCGGCTGTACACACTCGGAGAGACCGGACGAGACACGCGTGACGTCCATGTATTTTATTTATATTTTAACCTAGTCGTAGAAAAAGTATTGTATGCAACGTTGTATAATTAAGTCAAAAAACGCTCATTGCGTCTCTATTTGCGATACTCGCCGCATTCGCGGCTCGTATCGCAACTCACGCAATTCGCATTTTTTGAACCTTCTTATACAACTGTTGCATAAAATACTATTATATTTGTTTAGTTACGAAACGATTATAACTGAGGATAGATGCGAATTGTACAGCGTAGTTTCCCGATCGTTTTTTGACCCGTGAGATAGTTGCCCTTAGCTGTTAATGAAAGAATATTTATATTTTATTAGCTTTCATTGTTTGCGCATAAGCTTTATTATTTTATTCATATTTATATTTTTCTACATAACTCCTAAGATCGAGATCTTATTCCTCTATAAACACTATTTTCGCACGTACTTCTGTGGCATGTCTAAAGGTAAAGGTATAGGTAAAAACCGGCCAAGTGCGAGTCGGACTCACATACGAAGGGTTGCCTACCACCGTACAAAAAATGTCGTAATAAACAACTGGCAAAAGGTCTTAAATGCCGTGTAAATCAATGGCACTTAAAACCTTTTGGTTGAGAAGTTTTTCGGCAATTAACTTCAAAACGGTTTATTCGTTACTATTCAAAATAATTTTCGTTGACAAATAATCATTATTATTATGCACTGATATCGTTCACTAGTCTCCATATAAATAAATAAATGGACACAGATGATAGCCGACCACTCTATTTATCCATCGTTATAGGCTTATTTACATTATAATATTTCTACTCTATATATGACTTTCGTAATATTTAAAAATATTCTGTAGGTATATTATTTTCACTGTATGTGATAAGTTCTTTAAATAGTGCAATTTATGAATTACCACAAATTGTTAGTTAAATCGGGAAAGTAAAGAGCGAAATATACATTTTAGTGAACATTTTGGAGTAATAAATTTTCATCGTTCACTGGTTAACAAATAAATACGTCTTTTGGGCAGCGTTTATCATTTACACATAGCACGTGGTTAGTGGTCTGTAGTTTAATTTACGAGTATGATATTGATTCACACGTTTGGTGCGAACATTTCGTAAAAACGCATTAGCAATGAAATAATACATTGTCTATGAAATATAGTAAATAGTGTCATCTATTTACTAAGAACATGCTAATTGCGTATGCCGATTTACTTGTGAAAAATATTAAAAATGGTTTTACAATTCTAGAATAACCTTTTTCAAGTGCTACTAACTTCGTTAATACTAATGTATCGTTTGCTATTAAATAATATTTCTTAAAGAAGAAAATTAATCGCAGAAAATTTTGCACCGTGTCGATTTCACGGCTATCAACTTTTTAAATAGCATTTTTTTTGCTCATCTGTTAATTTATATCCTTTAGCACTCGCTAGGTAAACCATAATGACGCTAATTCTCGAAGTTCAACCTGGAAAATCTTACAGTACATACTACAGTATACTTGCGCGCTAAGAACATGTACGAAAATGATTTATGTAATTAGTCGCTTTTCTACACTAAGGTGATTTGCTTGTCAGTCAAACGCAAGTTTACTTCAGTGATAATAATAGACAGAAATACCTACATATGTGTCTTTCTATTATGAAATATAAACGTAGACGTCGTTTATTCTTGAGTTTCCTGTTCATGCACAAAAATGTTCCCGAAAGTCTATTCTAAAATCCAGATAGATGGACACACTATCAAAAGCACTTTTCCATTGGACTAGGTTTCGATTGGCTGCTCTCGACCGTGAGAGTCGCCGGAGGCGATGGCTTGTCCTGACTCAGTGCACTGTCGCCTTGTAATGAACTGTGTTTTATCTCCTTGCCGGTATGTCTCTAATAAAGAAACGCGACCCTACCTTTGGTTTTTGAACCAATATATTTACTTGAAATATTTTGTTTCTCTAGAATTTGATGTGGAAATAACACAATCTTTATTACGATTAAATACACTGATCAACAGTGATTTTGGTGCCCTATTCCATGAGTATGCTTTTAAAGTAATTTATTATAGAAACAGGCCTATAAACAGTTTCTCAAGATTAGCTCTAGTTTTTTTAAATACGAGTACATGTATTACAAGTATAAAAACATTATTTACTTATACTCGTGCGTACTGACCGAACTTCAGCTTTGTACTAAATTTTTTGGTGTTTTGGAACAATTGGGTAAGTCAAGATTTTCAAAAGTGTGCAATTTATATATTTTTTCAAAACAAACGTATCTGTGTGAAGTCTGTGTCAGCTGACAATTGTGACAGACCAAACTTCACACAGGTACGTTTTTTTTTACGAATGTAGGCACTAACTTTATCAGTCCGGCGGCGTCCCTTTTTTTAAGTGAGTTTAACACGACATTTTGGAAGAATTACAGGGAATAAAAATGCAATAGGGGTATTTTCTAGATCATTACGTCGGGAACTATCAAAAAATAGTATTTTAGGCAACAGATGTATAAGTGGGTTCAAAAAATGCGAATTGCGTGAGTTGCGAGCTCTATTTGCGATACGAGCCGCCAATGCGGCGAGTATCGCAAATAGAGACGCAATGAGCGTTTTTTGACTTAATTATACAACGTTGCATACAATACTTTTTCTACGACTAGGTTTTAAATTATAAAATACAAAATTAATCATAACCTGGAAACAAGGCAAATATGACGTTTGACTGACAGTATGTGTCTATGGTAAACTTTTTTTTTAATTTAAAATATACTTAAATTAAAAATACTTTTTTTATGTTGGCATCAATGAATTTAGTTCGGAAAGTTTTGTTTTTCTTAAAAACCGTAGGAATTTAATCTTTTGTTAAGTTGGTAGTTGTGCATTTTTACCGTAAAGTTAAAATTGAGCACTTAATCCTTGACCTAAGTTTAACCTAGATTTAGGAGTCTGTGGCTGCTAGCAATAACGTAAAGTGACTATAACGACACTAGTGCTGTTATGGGGAATAGAGTATAGACTTATCTGAACTCATATTATGTATGTTCTTATTTTAGTGTTCGTGACCAAGTAAAAGACAGATAACAGTACAGGAGTAGAAAAATAAATAAATTGCACAGTTTTGAAAATCTTGACTTACCCAAATGTTTTTTTTTTTTTTGTAATACCATTATCGTTTTTTCTTTACATGTTTGATACGAATCTTCTAGTAAAGACTTATTTACAAGGATGTGCTGAAATTAAAGTTTTATTTTGTTCCCAAAACTATTAAGTAATGTAAAATGTCGAAATGTACTACTTTAATGTTGTAATAGATATCACTAAGAATAAAGTTTATCGTATTGCAGCGGCAAAAAAGGCTCCACGGTGTATGCCATTTTCATAATTAAGTAGGTACTGTAGAGCGTGGCTGCCTCAAGGAAGAAATATAAGTATAATTTAAATATCTGTCAGAGATAGACAATGTCGTAATAGTCCAGTAGACAGTCGTGTCGAAGGCACTTAGAGTTGGAAAGTATTCCGAAGTTAATGGCACTTTGACAGGTTGTTTCTGGGTACACTAGGAAGACTATCCTTTCGACCTGTGCTAACGTTAGGATTGTCATTTAAATGTCACTTTTTGCAGATTTTTGCTTTTATCTTGAAAACGCGTAGAAATATTGGTATAGTTGCTTTGGCATAAATATATATAAATTAGGTTGTATTCATTTTTACTTCTGTATGATAGTCACAGAGGATTAAGGATTTGGATTTGGTGATACTCGAAAATGCAGAGGTGTTCTTGATTGATTCTCGGGAGAGTTGTTTCTTGAATAGTCTTGAATGCTTTAACATTGAGAACTATAAAGAAACCTCGCGTACTCATGCGCGTATTACTCAATAAGAGGAAAGGTTAGAAGTTTGATTTCGTCGTTTTTTTTAAGTTAATTTATTCCAAAACTTTTACTCCACAAAAAAAACGCACAATTGGCGAAAAAAAAACGTCGGTTTTGGCATAATTATTTTACAATGCCAATCAATCCCATTACTATGAAGTACCCGTAGACTATCAACCAAACTGAAATAAGGTACCGAAAAGCCGAAATTGCCCTTACTTGTTTAACTAAGCTTTTCAGCCTGTATATTTTTCAAATACCTCATGAGAGTCATGAGTGTCGTTTTTGTATTAGCGAATATGTTTCTATAGCATCTCTTAGGTTGGTTACGAGTAAAAACAAAGGTACCTACATGTAAGATATTTTACGATTCTTGTGAACTCTTAACGGGCAAGGTAAACACAAAGTTGGAAAGAACACCTCTGCTTTTTTCAGTTTCACCCATGGATTAATAAAATAAGGATACCAACACGCGAGTGAAGCTCAGCAATGGCCGCCGAGTGAGCATGACGTGTTCATTGTTTTTTTTTTTGGATGGCCTGTGTCCCTTTTGGTCAATATTGACCACTTTGGAAGATCTAAAGATGTGCCCCTCTCCGAAGGAGAGGGTGACGTGTTCATTGACGGAGTGTTGTCATGTTGTAACGTTCGGGGCCTTATTACATTTAATATATGACTAAAAGCCCACCCCAAAATAATAAGATTTTATTATACAAGTATATTTTATTGCACTTCAAAACCACATAGTAAGAAATTACAACAATAGAGTACTGGTAGTCTTAATTGCTTAAAAGCTATAACATAATAGTTTGCTTTGAATACATCTTATGGCCAATATGTGATCTAAAATGTCAGGACAATCCGTTCTACGCTGTGAATTAATTACTAGTAACCCAAGAACTTTTCAATTAAGTGAGAGCATGGTTTAAGAAAGTCTCCCAAACTATAGAATGCAATAAATGATGGTTTAGCAAGTGATGAAAGTATTTTACTTAAAATACTAATTTCTAGGATAAATGTATAAAACCACGAAGGAATCTAGACAGATTTGGGATCACAAATTAGTGTAAAAACAAATGCTTAGTAAGGTAAAGACGAGTAAGTATAACATAATCATAAAGGAATGAAAACAGGTATTCGTCTGTGGGTAATGTGAGTTAACAGTCATGTCTGTCAGGGTCTGTCTGAATTTACCTAAGTATAATTTTAGAACTCTGAGTTTTCTGGGACATAGGACGGCGACAACCTCCTCCGTCGCCGTCAATGAGACTCGGCCTGTTGCTGGACATCCCTCTTTCCCGGTCTAGAAGAGACCCTCGGAGTTCTTAGGTGATTAGCACACAAACTAATCTTATCTTGAGAGGTGATTTCGCAAAAGGGATTAACAAGTATTACTAGCGCTGATCTGACAACACACTCCTATTCTCCGGGGAGACTGAGTATCCACCAAATCAGACTTATTTAGGAGACAGTTAATGCAAATATTACTCCGAATGTGAGAGCTATTATATAGCAACCTTTCCTCACATAATATAATTTACCACTGCATTCAAACCAAGGGTAATACAGACAGAAAAATGCAGCTAAATATCTGTCCACCGGGAGGCTGTACTGTTGTAATGTCTTGTCTAAGTGTCTTAGTCTGGAAGTCGAATGAAATTCTCCTTCCTGAGTACCTTGGAAATAGATCATACTTCATTCCCTAGACAAGCTAACTCTCACGAGATGATTTCACCGAAAAGGCTCTTACAATATACAATTAATTATAAAACTAATGAGAACCCGACAAGATCTGAATTCTTGATTCAGTCTTACGCAAAACAGGCTCTTGAGCCGGAGGTACGCATCGGGATCCTCACTAAGAAGTGGGTCCTTGGACCCGTGTATCTTCTAGCTAATCGGTTCAAATGCAGGGAACTAGCCTTGGCTATTGTTCCCTCTGACGTATCAGGCAAGATCGAAACACTACAAGACACACGAACTTCAATTTAAGGAATCAGAATTGAGCCAAATCAGATCAAGCACCCATAAGAAAATATTTATAAATATCCAGTCTTTTATCGACTGTCAATGTCAATCTCTGTTTTATACATGAGACCAAATTCATTTAAATAAAGTTAAGTTTCAAAACTTATTATGCAATTTTGCCTCTTAAGACAACATCGTAAGAATCAAATCAGGTGTTCTTTGTCAATGAATTTAAAGTTTACCAACAAAATTTATATCTCTGTAAAGAATATTAAAATGACAAAACAGAATGTTGCCAAGTCAATGAAGAATATTAGTATGATAAACAGAATGTTGCCAGATCAATGTAACTAATACATTTAATGTATGTTCTAATCCCCAAACCCCAGAAATTACAGAAATACTTATTTACTAAATTTAATACTAAAAAGACATTAAACAACTTAGCTCTGTTCTATATAAATTGTACCGTACATCCTATCAAAACACTCATTATTTGCCGTCATAAAGAAAATACACACACAAAAAAAATGAAATGAAATAAAAATTGATCTTACCAACTCCATAAGTAAACCTAGGGTAAATAGAATTAGTATACACATTAACTACTTATAGTTTATAAACGAACAATAAGGAATCAGTCATCCGTACGCAGACACAGAATGCTTCATTATATTTGCGTAATGATGAACCCTAATCTAAGACAATAAATCTATTTGCAGTTATTTATATAAATATATATATACAGTTTAGACCAGTCGCACAACCTATAAGTATTCGGGAGAAGATTTACAGACACCGAAGCGTCTACTTGCCCCAAAAGCTAAAGGTTGGCTAAAGTCCCACTACAATTATATTACTAGCTACTTGGCCTGTAGGCTACTGAGAGCCCTCGAAACAGTTTATGTTGACACCGTAAGGTTTCCACTGTTTCGGTACCTAGGCTAAAAGAATAAAAGTTCTTACAAAAATCCACGATCTTCAGCAGACTTCCAACCAGCGAGCACTTCAGAACTTCTTCTAGCGATGCACTCCACTACGCCGTCCGTAGGATTTCTTCAACAGTCTTCCAAGCGTTGAGAATTTTCTTCAGGGTCCTGTTGAATCTTCTGACTTCTTGATGTGTTCTTCGCGGTGGCTCCAGGGATCATGAATGCGACCTCGTTTTGTACTGCTTATATACCCCGAAACAAATGCGAATCGAAATTAATCGAACACATTTCAAATTATAACGGTTTTATTTTTCCGTTAAAAATACCTGCCAGTTTGATTCTTAATGTCAAGTCAACAAAAAGGTTTTATCTTAAAATTAATTTTATGGCTACTGAATTTACACATTGCTTAAGAATTAATTAAAATAACATGATTTTTTCTACTCTTGTACTGTTATCTGTCTTTTACTTGGTCACGAACACTAATATAAGAACATATATAATATGAGTTCAGAAAAGTCTATACTCTATTCCCCATAACAGCACTAGTGTCGTTATAGCCACTTTACGTTATTGCTAGCAACCACAGACTTCTAAATCTAGGTTAAACTTAGGTCAAGGATTAAGCGCTCAATTTTAACTTTACGGTAAAAATGCACAACTACCAACTTAACAAACAATTAAAATCCTACGGCTTTTAAGAAAAACGAAACTTTCTGAACTAAATTCATTGATGCCAACATAAAAACAAAAGTATTTTTAATATATTCACTGCGTGTCAACTTAATTTAAAAAATAAAAAGTTTACCATAGACACATACTGACAGTCATACGTCATATTCCTTCTTTGCAGGTTATGTCTTGTTTGTATTTTATATGTATTTTAAAACCTGTCGTAGAAAAAGTATTGTATGCAACGTTGTATAATTAAGTCAAAAAACGCTCATTGCGTCTCTATTTGCGATACTCGCCGCATTCGCGGCTCGTATCGCAACTCACGCAATTCGCATTTTTTGAACCTTCTTATACAACTGTTGCATAAAATACTATTATAATTTGCGTCCTCTAAATTAAAATTTGAAATAAAATTATTCAATCCTTTTGTAGGCCAAAAGGAATGAATATTTCTTCGTCTTGGTTCTGTCAACACTCGTTCGTAACAGATCTAATCTTATTCAAGACATATTTTTAAACGACTAAATGCCTATATTCTAAACTGTCAATTTTTCTATTTAACATAACCTTTAAGTTTCATATTCGCGAATTTCCACCTCGGAATTAACCTTTGTTAAATCCTCCAATTTATCTACGCCAAACCTTTGGATATTTAGTAAATGTATGATAGCCGGATAACGGATAGAGCAAGAACGCAAATTTCACATATTAAAATCATGACACCCTTCATTATTATTACCAATGCAGATCTCAGGTAAGCTTGTCATTTTTACGTCTTTAAACAACAATTTCTCTTAAAATAAACATATCTTAACTAAATTCCGATTTCAAAACACCATTCCTGTATTCCAATATCATCCCGTGGTTGATAATTTAAGCCTTCCAAAATCTCAATTCAATACATAATAAAATTCTATTCTAGTTAATAAAATTAACAGTTTCAGTGGAAATCACATAGTTAGATCCAAAGATCCATTTTATCTATAACTTTGACGAGACTGTGTCTAATATTCCTTCCAGAAAATCAACAATTACTGCGGTTCGTTACTTCAAGAAAGTCGCTGCATATGTTCCTGCTAACAGAGAGTATTATTAATAAACAACATAAATTAATCATTAAAACCACATTTGGCTTTCAATAAAATACCAGCGACAAACAATGAGTGAATGAATATATGCATATATTATTTTTGGTAAGCATTAATGTTTTAAATCATTTCCCCCTAGTCAGTGAGTACCTGCAATTACCCTATTTAACCGATAAGGAAATATCATGTTTCTTTCATGCTATAATTGTTCTTCTCCGCTTACCTCACTAAAATCAAACCAATTTGAACTAGTTCTGATTATTCTTTATTTATATAAAGAATTACAAACATCTTAATAGTAAGATAACTATTTCATCTATACTGAAGAGACGATCATTTGAAAATAACACGGGGCACCTGCCCTTGGCGTCACAATCCCCCCCCTGTTTGTTCAAAGCTTCCAAAACGTAGAACAAACATAACCCTCTTTAACCTTCTGGGCACCAACTCAAAACAAATTCCTAATATGAAAGTCAAAACTGAAGTATTTCAATATTCTTACTTTATAAATAAAGCTATAAACATTATTATACCCTCTCAAAGATCAAATAACATAGATCAGCAAACGCTGATTGAAATTTATAGTCAATAACCATCCAAAAGAACTCTACCGACTATGGCGGTCAAAAGGTTAAACCTAACCCAGTCCGTCTTATATTTTCACCTTGCAATGTAAGTGTGGTGTGTATTTCAACAATTACTCAACAGGAAACAGCCTCGCCTTATTAACCAAAGTGTCTCACCACTCATCAAAATGAGAATAGACTGTCCACGGCCACAGCATTCTGCCCCAACAGTCGTAAGGCTTTTACACCTCAGACCCCTGTGGGTCCAGCCTGTGCCATACCTTTTGAATACTAGACCCTTCTGTTCATCTAGATTCTCAGTCGTAACCTTACAGATTTAGCACCTGCCCCTCCTATCAAGACAGAATAACTGCTTTGAAATAACCGCAAACGTTAAATTCCCAATCGTCAAAGCTAGCCTCAAAGATTAAACCACCAAAATTGCCCCTTGAATTTCTTTGTGCTTGTCCTCCTAACATCCAAACAAATGATTCAATCAAATCAACCAAGATTCTATCTTGTGGTTTCTTTATAAGTAAAATTAGCGACCCCTCCCCCCCCAGGGACGAGCTCTTATACCTGCCCCGCAGAATATAGCACAGCTCTTTTGAATGAATCACATGCTGAACAGGCGGGTATGTACTTAGTTCGGGTTCCTAGCTTCTTGTGGAGTGTAGCACCATTTACTGACGCGCCAGTCAACAGCAAAAATTAAATCACCTAGCCTCACACCAACAGTCTGTAAATGGCACCATATTGTATTAGTTCGCAAGGCTAAATACAATTAGACTGGTGATCGCATACCGAGTCCGATTCAACCGAGGGAATCCTGCACACTCTAGCAAACCATCATCATCCAAACATCCTTTCAAAGCGCTTTTCCCTTTCATGCATCCCTTAATAAACAAAAACACTCTACCTTGCATCCTTTTTTATTTCTTCCAGCCCTCACAATTGCTTCCATACCATACTCTCTCATCTGACCCCGTTCAGTCGAATCAAACCCTTTCGATACACGATCAAATTAAACGAAACATCCCCATGTCAGTCTCTTCAGCTTAAAGAGGTTAAAATAAAAAGACAAATATACATACATTTAAAACTAAAATTAAAATTAATAAACTAAATTTAAGAACTAAATCCTATAATAAAACAAAAGAAACCATTATGAACTAAGATTTGCCCCCCCCCCCATAATCTAATTGATGAAGATGATAAAGAAGTTATCGATGGCGATGAAAGCGATGATTTGTTAAAGAAGTTGATGATGATGATAGTGTAACTGAAGATAATGATAATGAAATTGATGATAATGATAATGAAATTGATGATGATGATATAACTAAAATAAAAAAATGATAATGATGAACAAGTTAAAATGAAAATAAGTTATACAATAACAACAATTCTAACTACTAATTAAGTTTTCTTTTCGAAGACGCTGTCTCTCGGCTCCCTTTTCAGTTCCAAAAGTTGTCGACTCTAAGATGTACAACGTAGGGTCCTAACCTCTAGACGATCACGGCCGCTGACTACTTTCCGATCGGTGTAGACGAGTCTTCTTCTTCTCTTCTCCTGTGATTCTCCACAGCTGGTAGTCGGTGAAACTTCAGAAGTCACCACAAACAATTATCACAACACTCACTTAACACTTGAACACTTTCCGTTACTATTCTCAATTAACTAATTAAATTGAACTGAATTCCACACTATAATTCACTGCACTTCACTTTAAAAAAAAACACTTCACTCGTTATAACAAATAAATGCTTACGCAAATGGTTAAAACACCACTTTATTGTGTTTTTAAAACCCGTAACATAAATATATTTTTAAACTTGCCGCCACATCGAACGTTCACCCTAAATCTGGTTATACACTCGCGTTTAGAATACCACAACTTATTTATTTAAAAGCTGTACACACTTGCTACGAAATTAATCGACAACTCGCGACGTATGACGTACTATACACTAAAACTGATAACAAACATTACAATTTAAACCGCACAAAATTACTTTCGCATATCGTCGTGTCACGTCACTAGCGCCACCAGTGGAAACCTCGCGAACTATTCTGACAACTTAGTTAACGCATTGCTGCGCTTTTAATGTTTGCTATCCTTATAAACTAACTGACAGGTTAGGCAACGTCATGCAAAGAACTTGCGTGTTATCTGCACGAAGGTGGCAGCAATATGGTTAAGTTGGTACCGAGGTCGCCGAAGGAATCAGAAGAAATAAACAATTTGATTTAACATAAATGTTCTTCTTCAGTCAACATATCTCAACAGCTAGGATTCTGTTGTTATGACAATCACACAACTCGAAATATATCAAATAATTATAATTTTAAAATTTTGTGTAAAACTCCTTTATTGAAAAATAGGTATACCAACCAAACAAAAACAAGACAAATTCAAACTTCCTAAGACAAATAAATCTCAAACCTAAATTAAACTACCTAAAATACAATAAAATAATTGTTGTAATTATCAATATTTTTAGAATAATTGATTTATAGACAAATCATCCGACTACACCATCTGACTTAACCGTGTACGAAAAACGCCTCACAATGATTACTCGAACGCGTCAAACTTAAACGTCAAATTTGAAATTGGAGTCGTCTTGTCAAAAAAATGACAGCGACTTTTCATCAACGATAATTTTACCGCGATCCGTAAGTAAGTTTGTTTTGGAGATTTAAAATGTGTTGAAATCAAAACTAAATGTGAATAATTCACAATAAATATGTCTTAAAACAGGTAAGCTAACTACAATATACATCAAAAGTTACTATAAGCTATGATTGTCAATGTAAATCCTCGCAAGGGTGAATAACCTTTTCTCAAATATTCTTTACAGATTTCACGAGCTCACTACAACATTTCTTCATGGGAGCAAAGTTAAATAGTTATCTAATATCATAAGGATACTCAAAATTCCTTCGGAAGGACCTATTTCGTTAAATTTTGCTGGGAAGACAAAAGATTCCACAAGTAAGTTTTGACATTTCTTTCGTACTACTCATCAAATAAACTCCGTTAAAAAGTAAACTGACGTATACGGTATTTGAAAATTCTAAAAAGCATTACTTTGAACGTAAACTTCTGGCCATTAAATGTAGATTTCTTTACAAACAAAGTGTTTGTGATGTCCGCAAAATGAACTTGAATCTGTTCTAAGTGTATAAGTGTGAAGTACCTTTTCACAGAGCTAGCCAACCAATTTCTATTTTAAGTGTATTAGGATAGCCCTTTATGACAAAGTATTAAAGCTTATAAAATGCGCTACGGCAAAAAAATTGAGATCCTCTGTACTACTTTATATCTTAAAACGCTAATAATTTAGAATGTCTCCGGCTCTATTTTAATCCTTTCTATATTTTAACTTTGCTTCACTTAAACTTTTCAGTGAGAATGATTATCGGAGAATACTGGAAATGAACTATGCTGGGGTTCCTGTATCAACATGGCATCTTAAGTAGGAATATTGAAAAGAAAAGACAGAGGAAGTCTGGCACGAGCATTTATGGATCAAGGCAGTGAAAGAATTATGGTGACATTACACCAGGAACTCAAGATGGTGGCCGATAAGAGAACGGGATGGTAGCCATTTCTCTAACAAGAGCAAATTTCTCAATTTTTATATTGGGGACTATGATGACATCATTAAAGAATTATTTGGTAACAGGGAAATGAAAATACCTAAGATTCTAAACTGCGTTAAATTATAGCATTATCTAGTCTATGAGTGATAATCGCAGAAATCGAGAACAATATTATGCACTATAATATTTCAGTATTCTCCATGGTCTGCGGTGAATAAGGATATGAATTCCAGAATGAAAAGGCTGCTGTTTTAGAATGAATCTCCTAATTTGTAAGTATGAATAATTATTAATTATTTTTATAAAAAGCAAGCATAGATATGTGCCACTTAGCACATAAAATAATTTGGCACTGACAATAAATGCTGTAATCTGTATATAACGAACTATTAACATATTATTTATTAAATAGTAAATACATTCCTATAGTGATGTTAAAATATTTTTTATTTATAGCATAGGCTGTGAGTCTAGGCTTTGGGGTTGCAAGTTAAGCTAACATTAAGAGCTAGACTGTTTACTTTTGTCTACAAAATTTGTCTATAGTGCTCAGTAATATCTATGTGTAGGACTTCATTACTATTAATTATTTTAAATATGCCCTACCCGGCCATAAAGTGGCCCCCTGCGCACACTGCGCGTACGGAAAAAGCCAACTCCCGACCAACTGTAAAAATAAAATGATGTACACAACACGAGATGCAACAAAGAAAGCCCCCAATCGCATATTTACGTCCCTCGCTTGCAGCTCGGGCCGCAAACCTCTGTGACGTTGAGCCCTCCCCGCATTTCTACTCTAGTTGATTAATGAACTATTTTTGTCTTCCACTCACTTTTATTATTTTGTGTTTAAAGTGTGCGAATTGACAATAGCTAGACTACAATTTTTTTTTTTTTTTACCTGTAGTCCTTATATATTTTTTTAATTTAAACTACTTATACTTTTTTCAGAGTAAGAAGATTGCTGAATTTACTGAGAGCAGAGCAAGAAATAGCACACCTACCGACTATCCGGCTAGAACATGTCTCTTACTTTACAAAACAATGCCTGAAACTGTTTTCTTATATTTTGATACTATCAAAGAAAGGATTTTCTATTTGTAAGTATGCATAAATCTTTTTGGTCATACTATGGATACTTTTCTGTGTTTAGTCCAAACGCTAACATATTTTTTACACCGTTTATTCTTAATGCAAGAAAAAAAACCATGCAAGTTAAACTGTAGTTAAATACTAGGCTACCTATCAAAGTTCAATGCTATTTTATAACTCAGAAGATACTTCAAGATAGATAACTTCAAGAAATGTATTGTTGCACACTGGAAATGTGAAAGTTGCAAATTTTTAAATTGTAACTTTATTAGAAATCTTAAATTTTTGTTTTCTACCGCTATTATAATTAAATATTCCTAAATATATAAGGATTAGTTCACTTAAATAAGGAAATCTACAAAAATATACTTGTATCTGTCACTGAGAAAATGGAACTTGTCCTGGCTTCAACTTTCACATTTTATTGTTAATAATATTCTTTTCTTTTTTCTAGTGGGGAAGGAGCTGTTGGTTTCAAGCAACTAAAACTCCTGTCTCAACCACCTCATCAAGTTACTTCATCTAGTTCCAAGAAGATTTATCTCTAGCTCCGAGCTCCGTGTAACAAGGAAAAAAAATTGCTTTATGTTCATGAGAAATCAGCAATGAAACACTTCTCATCCCACGCGAAGAAACTAGAAGTTTTTCTAGACAAAATGAATTGACAGTCTTCTATAAGTTTATACTTGTTCTATAATGCTTTATCCATTATTAACTATGACTTCGAGATGTTTACCAACTTTTATTCAAATCCAAAATTAAACAGTACTCTGTCAATTCCTCTGCCAATCAACTTCCAGTACCAATTAAGTTTATAATTAAAATAAGGCTTTAAATAAGACATTTTACTGCTAGGTTACCTAAAACAGATATTATGTAATGTCTGTTTGCAATTATACATTTAAAATATGCTAGGCTATCTCAAGAAAGTAGTGTTCTGTAATTATCTAGGTGTTTTCTTTTTGCATTACTGTGTATAGGTCTGTATCTACGTAATATAACTATGAAACAGCTCTCCATTCAATTCTACCAGACAATAAGTGAACTCTAACTGATGTTTATTTCACTTATAATAGGTACATTAAACATTGACCGCCCTCAAAATACTATTTCTATCTTAATTTCAAATCCATTGCTTCTATAATACTGGTAGAACACAACCCTTGTTTGTAAAATGTCTTTGAATCACAACAAAATGCATTTTGTGGATTGTCTTATCAGTTCTAAACCATTCTAGTGTTTAATAGTAATTTTTCTTACAAGGGGTACCTCATTGCTACTAATCGCATGAAGGCATAAATAATTTTCATATACTACTTGGTTGTCTTTTTACTTTGTTCCAAGTATATACTACTGTTTCTTATCTCTAACAGAATTAAAAGAAAGCTGCTCACAGTCAAGTTACAACTATCCTGGCAGTAAGGGCCACTACCAACCTATGCTGAAACGACTTTTATTTACCTAATCCCAATTCCCGACTTATCCGTAAAAATCTCTAAAGGTAAGCTGCAACAGTATTGTTTTCAGAGTCGTTAGAATTCTATCAGAGTATTAAAATGAAAACTAGTTCCATCTACCATCAGTAGACCCATTACATTGGACATTATTTTCTAAAATTTTTAAATCTGATTAAAATTTAAATCCCCTTAACCCTTCAATGATATGTACACTATAATGAAGAAATTAAAATTGTAATTATTTTAGCGCAAGTGCAATACATCTCTGTTAAAATCATAAATACTCAAGAATCTATTAAAACCCGTCCCAACGAACCTCCCCCCCCCCTGCTCTTTTGTCCATGCCGCTATCTTGAATTTTCCAAACCCGCCTAACTACGCTAGAGTGTGTATCTAGATTTTTTTTTCTGGTCGTAAATGTACACTAACGCAACGTTCCTGGCTTACTATCCATGTTTTTATTAGAATAGAAATCCAACCTACTTGACTACTAAATTAAAAGATATAGATAGTTTTATTTGCATTCAGCTTGTCAAAGTAATCACAAAATTGTGTAATTAAGAAACGTAAAGATTGTGCAAGTGATAACCGTATAAATTGAGTAATTGATGACTTTACAAATTCCCAATATGTTGCTGAAGTTGTCTGTTCACTCTTTGTGAAACCTATCTCAAAATAATTGTGCATTATATTGAACAAATTCTGTCTTAAACATTCTTGACATACACAGGGTTAAGTCACAGATAAATAAATGACAAAACCGATAACCGATGTTTCACAAAATGGCGTCTTATGTAAACAACTCGTAAATTATTTATTATGAAAATTAATCAGAACAATGAAATAAATTAAGTAAAACCCGTGTTTTAAACTGGTAAATGACTACAAATATGTGCTGCATATAGGTTAGCGGTTCTGAACTGAAATGAACGGATTTCATGTGCTAGTGTAACCGACTATTCCTGCCGAAATAGTATTCGTATTATCAACAGGTTATTCATAAAATTAAAGAATTTACGCTTCCTCTGCTTTGTGTGTGAGATTAAAGACAAGAAGAAGATATTGTCAAGAACACCGAATGCTCGGCAATAAACTAAAGAAATTAACCTAACCTATACTGTAAACAAAACAGTTTTGATTACTCCAGATTCAAGAAGTGCCTATCTACCAGAGTTCAAAGAGTGTATAGTGATTCTATCCAGAAATCTATGAGAAAAGTGAAATAGTCCTACATCATAATCTATATTCTTATGAAGAATCCTACTTCATAACAAATGCTACTTGAATAACTTGAAATTGTTTAAGAAATTTACTATAATTCCGACCAGCGCTGCATCCTCCCTAAAGTGGTCTTATTAACTGAACTGCAAGACAATAAACTTCATAAAGTGATTACTTGCTAAAGCAATCTAATCTAATGAACTGAATTAAATCAAGTTCTGTGAAAAACTGGTTTTAAAGGTTTACAACAAAACTCTACTAGTATGCTCCTGAGTAATTTAAACATAAGATAATTAATCAAGATTATAACTTCTTGTCTTCCGAGAAGAAATCTTACTTCAAAAACATGATTCCAAAAGGAACGGAGAATCTATAAATACCTAAGGAAAATGCAACAAAGGTTAGTATTAAATGAGATAAACCCTTATCCTATGTTATCCTGTCTATCCTAAATTTACCTATTATTATTAAAATAATACATTACTACATATCCTGTAAATTCTTAAGCAGGGTACCTAAAACATATTAACTGTGAATGAACTAAAAATACCTTTTTTTTTTCTTTTCAGCTGTGACAAACAGGCAAGCTGCCTATTTCCTACAGCAAGAGGATAAAATGAATCTTCTACTGGCTTCACAAGTAACCGCCAAGTTCAACAAGAAGCCCGCACAAGACATTGAGAATGTTTCCTATACCAAGCTCTCACAATTAATCTATCGTTTTCACAACAACAATTCTGGCCTGCAAATACAGACCTAATTCAAAGCAAACTACCACAAGTATTGAAAACCTAAATTTTGCATATCACTAGTCGCAATCTAAATGGAGAAAAGTGGTTCAAAGTGCAAAATATCCTGGTCACGGCACCAATTCTGTAACGTTCGGGGCCTTATTACATTTAATATATGACTAAAAGCCCACCCCAAAATAATAAGATTTTATTATACAAGTATATTTTATTGCACTTCAAAACCACATAGTAAGAAATTACAACAATAGAGTACTGGTAGTCTTAATTGCTTAAAAGCTATAACATAATAGTTTGCTTTGAATACATCTTATGGCCAATATGTGATCTAAAATGTCAGGACAATCCGTTCTACGCTGTGAATTAATTACTAGTAACCCAAGAACTTTTCAATTAAGTGAGAGCATGGTTTAAGAAAGTCTCCCAAACTATAGAATGCAATAAATGATGGTTTAGCAAGTGATGAAAGTATTTTACTTAAAATACTAATTTCTAGGATAAATGTATAAAACCACGAAGGAATCTAGACAGATTTGGGATCACAAATTAGTGTAAAAACAAATGCTTAGTAAGGTAAAGACGAGTAAGTATAACATAATCATAAAGGAATGAAAACAGGTATTCGTCTGTGGGTAATGTGAGTTAACAGTCATGTCTGTCAGGGTCTGTCTGAATTTACCTAAGTATAATTTTAGAACTCTGAGTTTTCTGGGACATAGGACGGCGACAACCTCCTCCGTCGCCGTCAATGAGACTCGGCCTGTTGCTGGACATCCCTCTTTCCCGGTCTAGAAGAGACCCTCGGAGTTCTTAGGTGATTAGCACACAAACTAATCTTATCTTGAGAGGTGATTTCGCAAAAGGGATTAACAAGTATTACTAGCGCTGATCTGACAACACACTCCTATTCTCCGGGGAGACTGAGTATCCACCAAATCAGACTTATTTAGGAGACAGTTAATGCAAATATTACTCCGAATGTGAGAGCTATTATATAGCAACCTTTCCTCACATAATATAATTTACCACTGCATTCAAACCAAGGGTAATACAGACAGAAAAATGCAGCTAAATATCTGTCCACCGGGAGGCTGTACTGTTGTAATGTCTTGTCTAAGTGTCTTAGTCTGGAAGTCGAATGAAATTCTCCTTCCTGAGTACCTTGGAAATAGATCATACTTCATTCCCTAGACAAGCTAACTCTCACGAGATGATTTCACCGAAAAGGCTCTTACAATATACAATTAATTATAAAACTAATGAGAACCCGACAAGATCTGAATTCTTGATTCAGTCTTACGCAAAACAGGCTCTTGAGCCGGAGGTACGCATCGGGATCCTCACTAAGAAGTGGGTCCTTGGACCCGTGTATCTTCTAGCTAATCGGTTCAAATGCAGGGAACTAGCCTTGGCTATTGTTCCCTCTGACGTATCAGGCAAGATCGAAACACTACAAGACACACGAACTTCAATTTAAGGAATCAGAATTGAGCCAAATCAGATCAAGCACCCATAAGAAAATATTTATAAATATCCAGTCTTTTATCGACTGTCAATGTCAATCTCTGTTTTATACATGAGACCAAATTCATTTAAATAAAGTTAAGTTTCAAAACTTATTATGCAATTTTGCCTCTTAAGACAACATCGTAAGAATCAAATCAGGTGTTCTTTGTCAATGAATTTAAAGTTTACCAACAAAATTTATATCTCTGTAAAGAATATTAAAATGACAAAACAGAATGTTGCCAAGTCAATGAAGAATATTAGTATGATAAACAGAATGTTGCCAGATCAATGTAACTAATACATTTAATGTATGTTCTAATCCCCAAACCCCAGAAATTACAGAAATACTTATTTACTAAATTTAATACTAAAAAGACATTAAACAACTTAGCTCTGTTCTATATAAATTGTACCGTACATCCTATCAAAACACTCATTATTTGCCGTCATAAAGAAAATACACACACAAAAAAAATGAAATGAAATAAAAATTGATCTTACCAACTCCATAAGTAAACCTAGGGTAAATAGAATTAGTATACACATTAACTACTTATAGTTTATAAACGAACAATAAGGAATCAGTCATCCGTACGCAGACACAGAATGCTTCATTATATTTGCGTAATGATGAACCCTAATCTAAGACAATAAATCTATTTGCAGTTATTTATATAAATATATATATACAGTTTAGACCAGTCGCACAACCTATAAGTATTCGGGAGAAGATTTACAGACACCGAAGCGTCTACTTGCCCCAAAAGCTAAAGGTTGGCTAAAGTCCCACTACAATTATATTACTAGCTACTTGGCCTGTAGGCTACTGAGAGCCCTCGAAACAGTTTATGTTGACACCGTAAGGTTTCCACTGTTTCGGTACCTAGGCTAAAAGAATAAAAGTTCTTACAAAAATCCACGATCTTCAGCAGACTTCCAACCAGCGAGCACTTCAGAACTTCTTCTAGCGATGCACTCCACTACGCCGTCCGTAGGATTTCTTCAACAGTCTTCCAAGCGTTGAGAATTTTCTTCAGGGTCCTGTTGAATCTTCTGACTTCTTGATGTGTTCTTCGCGGTGGCTCCAGGGATCATGAATGCGACCTCGTTTTGTACTGCTTATATACCCCGAAACAAATGCGAATCGAAATTAATCGAACACATTTCAAATTATAACGGTTTTATTTTTCCGTTAAAAATACCTCCCAGTTTGATTCTTAATGTCAAGTCAACAAAAAGGTTTTATCTTAAAATTAATTTTATGGCTACTGAATTTACACATTGCTTAAGAATTAATTAAAATAACATGATTTTATAATTTGCGTCCTCTAAATTAAAATTTGAAATAAAATTATTCAATCCTTTTGTAGGCCAAAAGGAATGAATATTTCTTCGTCTTGGTTCTGTCAACACTCGTTCGTAACAGATCTAATCTTATTCAAGACATATTTTTAAACGACTAAATGCCTATATTCTAAACTGTCAATTTTTCTATTTAACATAACCTTTAAGTTTCATATTCGCGAATTTCCACCTCGGAATTAACCTTTGTTAAATCCTCCAATTTATCTACGCCAAACCTTTGGATATTTAGTAAATGTATGATAGCCGGATAACGGATAGAGCAAGAACGCAAATTTCACATATTAAAATCATGACACCCTTCATTATTATTACCAATGCAGATCTCAGGTAAGCTTGTCATTTTTACGTCTTTAAACAACAATTTCTCTTAAAATAAACATATCTTAACTAAATTCCGATTTCAAAACACCATTCCTGTATTCCAATATCATCCCGTGGTTGATAATTTAAGCCTTCCAAAATCTCAATTCAATACATAATAAAATTCTATTCTAGTTAATAAAATTAACAGTTTCAGTGGAAATCACATAGTTAGATCCAAAGATCCATTTTATCTATAACTTTGACGAGACTGTGTCTAATATTCCTTCCAGAAAATCAACAATTACTGCGGTTCGTTACTTCAAGAAAGTCGCTGCATATGTTCCTGCTAACAGAGAGTATTATTAATAAACAACATAAATTAATCATTAAAACCACATTTGGCTTTCAATAAAATACCAGCGACAAACAATGAGTGAATGAATATATGCATATATTATTTTTGGTAAGCATTAATGTTTTAAATCATTTCCCCCTAGTCAGTGAGTACCTGCAATTACCCTATTTAACCGATAAGGAAATATCATGTTTCTTTCATGCTATAATTGTTCTTCTCCGCTTACCTCACTAAAATCAAACCAATTTGAACTAGTTCTGATTATTCTTTATTTATATAAAGAATTACAAACATCTTAATAGTAAGATAACTATTTCATCTATACTGAAGAGACGATCATTTGAAAATAACACGGGGCACCTGCCCTTGGCGTCACAATGTAAATCAAATTTACCCCAATCTAGAAGATATTTGTAATCTATTCATTTATGTTGTTAATAGGAAAAAATGTGATCAGCAGTAAATAAGAAATAGAATTAATATGTAGTATGTTTAAGAACATTTGTCGTACACTTCATTCGTGGAGTTGAAATAAGTTAAATGACTCTATTTTGCTTCGGCTTATTCGGCTAAAAGTATACTATATTTTGTGCGTATATTTTGATATTAACTTTCGTCGCATATAGATCATTGGCATCAAAGTGCACACTACATAAAACATTACTTTTTGATAGAATCCAATTGAGCATAGCTGTTTATATGTGAAATAAGTTTTAAATTAAATATTATTTTGTAATAATAAAAATATATGAACATGCAGGATTATACACGCAAATGAGGTACGAAGAAATACTCATTTCAGTTAATTACCCCATTTATTAATTGGGCACACTGAGTCCGGCTTTAACTTTTGTCAATGAATTTGACGTTATATTTTGAAACAGAAAAATAATATTAAATTGTGCTATAAATATTCTGTTTTATGTGAAAAGTGATTCGGTAATTTTTTTGCTTCTATAACTATTGTTTCTACACCATTTTATCTCTTAAAAAGGCATATATAGGTTCTTCAGTTACCTGTTAGCGACGCTATTTATTTAAAGGTCCTTGGTTTCACCTAATACAATACCGGTAAAGGACAAAAACCAATTATGTTTTTTTTTGTAAAACCCACATTTTAGGTAACGGACACTACATTTTTAAACTTTCGACGCTATGTTCAGATAACTGATGGTCATAACTGGTAAAGTCCATTCGAATGTTCGGCTATAAGCCATTTAGTCTTTGTTGTCCATTACTGGGTACTACTGTGCTTAACATGTCCATGATTGGTGCCGTCACCCTAAGACTTAATTTATAGCTAATTTAATGCATTTAATTTGTGCCAAAGCAACTATACCAATATTTCCGCGCGTTTTTGAGATAAAAGCAAATCTGTAAAAAGATATTTACCTATAAATGACAATCCTGACGTTAGCCCAGGGTCCTCGAGATCGAAAACTTAGGATAATCTTCCTATTCCTATACCCCCAAACAACCTATAAAAGTTCCATTAATTCCGGAATACTTTCCAGGTGAAAGGACATAACCGCTGGATTATAAAAAAATATAGCAACCAAATAAAAATTGTGTAATATATCGGACTAAATACATAATATCATGGGATAGAAGAAAAGTCAGTTAATTTAGTCAGTACCAGGTGTCCACAGAACTCGAGGAGAACTGGAGGATTCTCTATTAGAGAACTGTAAAATGTGTTCCTCCACGGTTAAATACGAGTAACAGGCAAATCGGTGGAAATTTCTGTGGATACCCCTCTCCGGTACTGTTGTACAAGAACTGCTGTAGACGAAATGTTTTTGGTGGAATCTCATTTCTTTTTGTAAGTGGATTCCCTTTATTTATAAAATTGCAATCCGTTCGATTTGCCATTTGAATTACAAAAGTTAATTTGTATAGGATTACAAACCTACTGACTTACTTCAGTCAGTCAGTGAAAAAACTAAGGGACTTTGACGTACAATAAATAGTTTTTAAACAACAAATTCAAATTTAATGTTATTGAGAATATATCTAAGTCATATTATGCCCTATATATCCTTCTGGTTCTAGCTTTAGCCAAAACAAAATTACAGGAGGTTGAAATGGCCTTTGTTTTGCTCGACTTGACGGAGGGGTTTGGTTTAGTAGGTCAAAGTTGTATTTTGTCATGGTATGCAAGAAGTCTTAGTCCTATAAAGACTTACTTAGCAAAACGTCTAATTCGTGAAATGCACAAGTAGGCAGAATGACTTAATTGCATAAGATCTTAATGAGAGTGTTTAGAAACCATAAACCCACTAGCTGGCAGCAGGGTGGCGAAAGGTCTTTTTGACAGTAGGCGTCAAGATCCACCAATCACACCACCTGATTTTGACATCTACTGCCAAATAGACCTTTCGCCACCCTGCTACCAGCTGGTGGATTTCTGATTTTTAAACACCCTCATTGTGGATTATCTTAGCAAAAGGTCTTGATCGTCAAAATGTCTTAGTTACAAAATGCCCAAATATGTAAAACGTTATAGTTGTAAAACGACTAGGTTGTACGGATAATTAATAATGTTTTCAATCAATCCTGAATGGGAAATTTAAAAAAGATGGATTCGTTAACTATGCAGTTTGACAAATGATATAGATCATTTGTCAAACTGCATAGTTAACGAATACATGATTTTATTATTACCTCACCAGTATTCGAAAATCTTTATCCATACTTTGGTGAGGTAATAATAAAATCATGTATTGTTGTTATGCAACCTAGACGTTTTACATTGGTCGTTATGATCGTCTGGCCCATTTACTTAATAAAAAAACTTTAAAACGATAAGAAGTTTTACAACCAAGTCCTTTCGTCTATATGGAATATTGGAATGGGGACGTTTTACACATAGAGACATATATTTACCTGGACAATATACAACTAAGGCGTTTCGCTTACTTTGGCTAAATATAACTTGGACCTCCGAACCGAACCCGATGGGGGTACTGCCGGTGTAAACTCGCTATAGGATTTAAAGGAAATAATAATAATGCACATTTATCAAAAAATCTTTAATTTGAATCAACTTCAATTTGAGAACGATATAATTACGACTAATCTTATTCACTTACTACAATTTGATTTATTGTTTACTCCTCGAACTCCACAATATTTGGAGTGTCATTAGAACGATGTAAATGATTTTTAGCTATACATGAGACATTTAATCCAATGTACAGTAGAAGTAGACTACCTATTTAAGAATATTAGCGGTACTAATAAAATTGAAGATCCAGTAATTTTTGATGAGCAAACATAAAGTAACGTTTTAAATTATAAATACATTATCCATTTAAAAAAGAATATTAATAAGTACAACATAAGTACAATTTATTAAGTATACAAAATAAAAAGTGTTGTCCATGTTTTAAAATGTGCACTCTTTACTATTATATTTACAAATTACCCTGGTATGTTAGGATATAAATTTGTAACATTGACACTTGTCAATAACACAGGCTTACAATTCGATGTTTTACATCTATCCATTTTTTTGTCTTTAGAATCTTACATTTTACAAAACTTTATTTACATTTTCATTTAAATACTTAGTTTAAAAATTACATTACACATTTGGCGGTAAATACTTTCACCTCATTGGACATAGTTTAGATAGTCACTTTGAATAGTGATACACTTATGAAGACTATTGCAGGTAATCGTAGTCTGCTTGGCCACTGAGCACTGCCTTGCATCGCCGCTGGGGTTTCCCCTGTAAAAAAAGTTTTTCAGTTACTACCATTTTTATTTTGCCTTTATCTATATTACCGAAATTACACTTTTATAATATCTACATGATCTGACGACCAGGTTAGGTTGCCGGAAGTCGATGGAGGTAAAAACGGTACGACTGTTCGTTGTGGAAGTCTTTTGGGGAGAACGGCGTCTCTGGGTCGTAACGATCATCACAATCGACAAAACATGAATCGTAACATTTCTAGTTATTTTGTATGTACAAACATCAAGTCTCTTGTTGTAATTTGACATTAGCGTATGCAAATCAGTATCTCAGGTAAGTTATACAATGGAATCCAACACCAATTGTATTGGTACAGTATTATTCTCGTGTTTTAAAGTGAAAAGAGTGATTATGAATTAGGTCTCAAAGATGTATCACTCTTTTGCTCACTAAGTCTTTTAGCTCAGTAGCTCCGTAGTGTGTCAATGTCAACGGCTTCTAGCTCTTAAAATTCACTAGCTCCAAATATATTTCCGAACGAAAGGGAAATCAATAATGGGTATACGGTGACAAGACACGGCGAAAAAGTTCGTGTTGATCGCGACCTCTCGCTCAATAAAGCTGCTTGAGAATGAGTGAGCGAGTGAGTTAAAAGATATACTGAGTTGTTTGAATCGGAACCGAACTAGTGAGCCGATGAGCTAGACCAACTGATATAGCAGTACGTCTAGCATAACTGGCCGCGACTTCGTTTCTCGCGCGACAGAGCATCACCTGTCACTGTCGCACGATATTGAGTGGATAGAGATAGGTAGCATTTGTCGCGCGAGAAAGAGTCGCGTGTGACAGTTGTGCTAGAGGTACTGGTTTTGAATCACTTACTCGCCAGCTACATGCTAATCTCAACTGATTTTCATTATTCTGAATTGTTCTAGGGTGTCTAATCTTAAATCCGTGTATTATTACCAAATATATTGGTGTGTTTCTTTTTTTTCATAATTCTAGTTGATTAGTAACTGTGCATTCATTGCACATCAACGCACGTACGTTGTGCATCATGTGAGTTACGTAGGTATCGCGAAGCGTAGAAAATTTGACAAAGCAAAGTGCTTTGCAGCTAAAAAAATATAACCGTAAAAAAGAAAAGCCATTATTAAATACTGTAGTATGCAACCTTGGCCTGTGATAAAGTAGTAAGTGGAAAAGAAAATTCAAAAAATTCTACCTGCATTAAAAATAGTGTAATCTATTCCAGTCTTTATTCCGAACAAATTGTTTTCAGGTTTTCAGTGAGTAGTGTAACACCTGTAAGGCTCTTTGTTATTATTATATACCTTGAATCAGATGAAATCAGAAACTTTAACGCAATTTTTGCCCACGATTCTTTGTTTTATTAGGATATCAGAGGATAATATTGTTCTAAGTTCACTCATTTCAGTACCTTAATACGTTTTAAAGATAGTACCTACCTACGACTCATAGTTTTCACTTTGAAGATAGTTTTCCTTGAAATCGCATGACGGATACCGATTTTCATAGTCTAAAATGGAACTACTAGTTATAGGTTGCAATTTTTTTTATAAATCATCATTATTAAAAATAAGTTTCCGTCAAAATAGTTTTTTTGAGACAAGCTTTTATTGCAGACTGTACTTTTTAGGGTTCCGTAGCCAAAATGGCTAAAAAGAAACCCTTATAGTTTCGTCATGTCCGTCCGTCCGTCCGTCCGTCCGTCCGTATGTCACAGGCATTTTACTCAAAAACTACAAGACGTATACTGATGAAATTTAGAATATAGATGTGTTGTAGATGCCGCAACTAAGTTTGGTAGTTAAATAATAAAAATAAAAAAATCTAGGGGGAGCACATGTAACAGAATCTAAAAAAAAATTTTTCAAAAAATGTCAACGTGTGGTACATAGTTCGACAGCTCTTTTGAAAACATTTTAAGGTTTTTAAGTAATGTTTTTGATTAAGTGAATACCTTTGGAAATATTCGCTCCGAAATTTGTGAAAATTGTGTCCCCCCCTCTATCTTCTAAACCGTGAGTCCGAAAAATATAAAAAAAATTACAAAGATAACGCTCAATTAATACTTTCAACCAAAATTATTTTCAACAAGATCGGATTACCCGTTTTTGAGTTATTGCCGATAAACTGCGCTTCGCAACAAAAGGACATAATTGCTATGAAGATACGCTCTTTTGTTGTTGTACTTTTTTACGTCGTATTTTTTACCTTATGGCTATGAAACCCTACACTGAGCATGGTCCGACATGCTCTTGGCCAGTTATTTAGTATAATCGCATCGGGCTCGTCCAAACTAATCGAATGAGCCCTAACACTGTGAATTTATCTTAGGTAATTTTGATCATCCTATGGCTACCATCTGGCTCAGCTTCATGTGTGCTGTCATGCTGTCAATGTTTACCTATCTGAAACACTAAAAATGTTACTCCGAATTTCGTTTCGGCAAAAACTATTCGACAAATATCGTTTTGAATTTTTTTTCGTTTGTCCGAATTTTCATTTCGAATTATTACGATTCGGCATTTATTGGTTCGGTTTTTTAATCATTCGACGAATTATGGTTTGCTTGCTTTAAATCTCGTTTCACCGTAATATCAGTTATCCGAAGTAACGTTTCGATTTATTCACCATTTGACTTTTTTCGATTGACTTTGATTTCATTTGTCCGATGTAACGATTCGATTTTTAACTATTCGACATGCGTACAGCTGGCATCACAATTTACAATTATTTATTTTTATACCTGGCAAACTAGTCTGCAAGAATCTACCCGCTTTGTACTTTGATAAAGATAACCCTACCCGCCACATAAAACTTGTTATTGTGTATTATTAAAGCTAACACTGAGTAGTACAGTGCGATAGTGAAAACTTATTTAAATATGTCTGACCTAACCTACTTTTTTTGTAACAGTTCGTTTTTGTTGGGGGACGCAGTTCAAACCTAACGTAACCTATTTTTCTGGTAGCAGCTCCGTTTTTGTTGAGGGACGCAGTTCAAACCTAACCTAACCTATTTTTCTGGTAGCAGTTCGTTTTTGTTGGGGGACGCAGTTCAAACCTAACCTAACCTACTTTTTTACCTAATTAAACCTTTGTTATGAGTTTTTTTCCATGCGGGGGGCTTCGCCCCCCGAGCCCCCCTTGTGGGAGGCTCCGCCCCCCCGTCCCCCTTTGTCCTTCTGCCTATGTAAGTTTTCTGTGAAAGTCACTCACTTCCCCAAACGGCCACTTTTTTATGAACCAACCTAACCTACTGACCTTTCTCTAAAAAACTAATAATAACTAATTTTCTTTTCTAAAATAACACTTATTTTAGATTTAGGGAAACATACCTCTGCCGAAAAATAACTTGGGATATGGTTTAAAGGTAAACTGAAAATATGTCTAAACGTATCCAGTGCGAAAAGTATCATTGGGTAAATGAAAAATGGGCAACGAAACAAAATACGTAACAATTCATAGGGCAAGTGAATGAGATGGGAAACGTTTTTCGGGCAAACGAAACTTTTACTAAACTTGAAATGGTGAACAGAAAAAAATACGAAACCTGTCATCGGACAAACGATAATAATTCGAATAGTTTTTGGCCAAATGAAATTCGGTGAATGGTTTTTAGTGTTTGCGATAGGTTACTAATATATAATATAATATGTTACATTGTCATCTGTTTTACATACCCTTGCCAAATTTCAGCTCAATCGGAAACCAGGAAGTGTGTTAAATTTAACCTGCAAGATTTGATTACAAACACACAGACACGCACACAGACACCGGGACATGTGAAACTAAAAAAAGCTTGTAAAAACAGGTATGGTCAATGATATTTTATAAGAAGATACGTTATACGCATACTCGCCAGCTGAGAAATATGCTTCCAAGAAAGCAGCAGCACACATTGGTACCTCACTGTACGGTGTACATACTCACACATATTAACAGATTGCATAAAAGAGATGGCATAGTTACAATAATGCAAAAAAAAGAGACAGCTAGCTTTTTGTTACTTGCGCGATTAATTTTTAAACGTAACCGAGTGAACCCTTCGGCTAGTTTCGGATTGACTCGGAGCCTGCTCGGCGCTCGCAGATTAAGCACGCAGAAGGTTGGTTATCCTTGTCACTCTCATTGTCAAAGACGTAAGTTTGTCTCTTTCATTCAAATGACCTCTATGGTAGTAAGATGGCGTCGTATTTGAAAAATAAAATAATAAAAATGATAAAATTAAATTATTTCAGCGTACTTACAGGTGATATGTGATCCCTTGCGCTTTGTTGCACTTTTTGCTATGATTGGTGCACTTTCTGATCACACACGACGGCATTTTTTTTGTGAATCTTGTAAATATTCACCCTTGACATCGTCGTGCGTTTCGTTGACCGACCCGCGAGTGACTACCCACTACAAAAAGGTCACCAATACAATTATCGTGGTTTCAGTGCTTCACTTTTGGAGTGCTTGTAACCTATCTACTTATAAAATATCATTGGGTATGGTACGAATCAATGACTCTGATATAATAAGAAGAACAATGTCAAAAATGTTCCGTCTTACCCAAAACCTTGGTAAAAGTAAGTCCGTCCTCTCCTAGCGCACTTTATATGTTATTTCACTCTACCACTGCCTTGTAACACGATTATTAAACCTAAGATTGTATCGCAAAATATTCCAATAACTCCGTTTACGAGATTGAATTCGAAATCCGTCTAAGCCCACGAGATTTCAATCGAATCGGTTTCATAAAAAGTAATATTAATGAAAACGTCTGCGAAGTAATTTAAGATTTCATTTCTATGCAACATTGAACGAAGCGTTCTTTAAAAAGTTCAAATTAAAAGAAGAGTGTTTTATGCTAGAATGTCTCATCGAACCTCCTTTATTACACTCTGATACGTGCCTAACGCGCGGTCATGCGGAATTTCGGTCTATTCTTTAAAAATTGCCTATACATACTATTAGTACATTGTGTATCAAGGGCGGTAGGTAAGGAATTACAAACGAGTGTTTGTTACAAGGCCGAGGCGAAGCCGAGGGCTTTAATAACACGAGTTTGTAATTCCTTTACCGCCCGTGGCACACACAATGTTTTTCATCACACTTGTGAGGAAATCTAATTAAAATTAACCTTACTTAACCTAAATAAAATTGTAAAACTGACAGTGACATTAGTGACATATCCATAGACAATGCGCAACGTTCGGAAACCATAGCGGTACAGACCTAAAACGGTTGATTTTATAATTGCAAAATACTGAAATACACTATTGAAACATTTAATTAATGTTACAGAAATATGTGTTTACATGTATTTGCAATACCAGTTCTCTTTAAATAAATATTTCAGTGATAAAAGTTAAAAAAGTAAGTTGGCGTTTCCTTTGAACATGACAAATAAGAGTAAAACAGAACCAGCGTTTCAAATTTAAAAAGAAAACCATTACGCCCTAGGGCGTAATAGCTCATTTACGGCCCGCAAAACCTACGTGTAATGCACCGTTTTCGAGCAAGTGTGATGAAATAGTACATTGTGTATCAAGGGCGGTAAGTAAGGAATTACAAACGAGTGTTTGTTACAAGGCCGAGGCGAAGCCGAGGGCTTTAACAACACGAGTTTGTAATTCCTTTACCGCCCGTGGCACACACAATGTTTTTCATCACACTTGTGAGGAAATCTGATTAAAATAACCTTACTTAACCTAAATAAAATTGTAAAACTGACAGTGACATTATCCATAGACAATGCGAAGACAGTCACGTTCGGAAACCTAGCGGTAAAGACTTAAAATGGTTTATTTTATTTTTGCAAAATACTGAAATGCACTATTTAAACATTTAATTAATGTTACAGAAATATGTGTTTACATGTATTTGCAATAACAGTTCTCTTTAAATAAATATTTCAGTAATAAAAGTTAAAAAAGTACGTTGGCTTTTCCTTTAAACATGACAAATAAGAGTAAAACAGAACCAGCGTTTCAAATTTAAAAAGAAAACCATTACGCCCTAGGGCGTAATAGGTCATTTACGGCCCGCAAAACCTACGTGTAATGACACCATTTTCGAGCAAGTGTGATGAAAAAATATTTTAAGATCTTGGTCGTATTTGGCAGTGGGAAAGGCGGCAAAGTAAAAATACCTTCATCTAGCAACCCCCCCCTTTGATATTAGTCACTGTGATGTTTGGACATAAGCTGGGTTTGGAAGCATACTAGTAAGCTGATCAGAGAAGAAAACCATTGAAACAGTACCTATTAATGACAGTGAAAGGGATCCTGATTATTGCAAATAGACGCGAAAAAAATATTGCACATAATTTGATAACATACGACAACTTTCTTAAACCTATACAGGAAGATAAGAATGAGGAAAAAAGAGTTAGAGAGTAAGACCGAGATGCAGCTACATAGATCAAGTGAAGGAAAAATATGGTGTTGTGCCTTAACAAAACGTCAAGCGTACAGCAGGCAAGATTGGAAGCTACTCCATACACAAGAGAGTGTACTTGTAAGTCTAAAATTAATGATGATGACGTTTGCACTGGGTTGTATACCTACCCTTAGTATCGCTTATTAAATATCGAAATTCCTTTCAAATACTATGACAAGGAACACACAGAATTACAGACATAACAAAATTTCAGTCAGGTCTAAAATTGGAATGCCTAAAAATGTTTATCAACAATTCAACATATTAAACACCACGGCGGTCATCAATGTATGTAATGTGTCTAACGTATTACATTTTACGCGCTACTTACTCATTGACAAAGGCCAAGGATGAACAGACAAACAGATAAACCGACAAAACTTTCAAAGTATTATTTGATAGAAACTACTACGATAGATAAAGCCAGGTTAAGTGACACTCATGGACGGGATAAAGCCGGCCTAAGTGAAATTTTGAGTAGTCTAGTTGGAAGCGTTAATGCAATTTCAAGCGTATTCCGCACACCATTTTAACCAAATTATATTCGCAATATGTATGTAATTAACAATACGACTATATTAATAAATATTCCAATTAAAACATAGATCGCTTTAATTATATCTATTTCTCTTCTTTGCTTCACGCCATGCAAGGGATTTATTTAATTATTCTGAGAGTGCGTTTGCATTATTAATCTGTACATATAAAATCTACTATGACTCTGTCAGACAGAGTACAACCTAAACCACTGCATATAGCGGGATTAAATTTAAGACATACGAGTATAATAATGTGAATAATAAAGCATTTATCGAAGTTCACCTCATAAAGAGTTTAAACGAGGGATTTAATCCCTCCCGTTTCATCATTTTTCATCCCGTTTTTATGAAGCAGTCAGAATTTCATGAAGATGAAGTTGCAGGGCGGGGCATTTAGATTAGAGATAACCCTAAGCTCGTTGGTCCTTCAAATCCGTGCACGTATCATAACCTACTATAATCAAGAAAAACTACACGACTTTTAATTCTAAAGTCATATTTTTTCTGCGATTTAAGTGTATTGAGTAATTTTTACAGATTTTGAATCAAGAAGGCAACTTCTTGATTCAAAATCTGTAAAAATTACAGGTAATGCAACATGACGTTACTACTCACCAGTGAGAACGTGGACTCTCGCTGAAGCTGTTAACGCGTTGTCCGGCGCGCACTGATACGAGCCAGCGTCCGAGGTTCGCGCCGACTGTACCAGCAGCCTACTGCTGCTGTGCGTCCCTTTCTCGGTCACCAGCGATATGCCGCCTCGTGTCGAGTCGAAGTTTATCGTCTGACGTAAAAAAAAGAAATTATAAAAAAACTCTAAAAAGTAAAAAATTATATGTACGTAAAAGGCCAATAGGTAGGTATAGTCCGTACAAACTCTTAAATGCTGTCAAATGAACGCAAGCCGAAAACTACCTTATAATCAGATCATAACGTAGTTTTTGGCTTGCGTTCGTTTGACAGCATTTGGTCTTAAGAGTTTGTACGGACTATATATATCGTCACTTCTTTAAAAAACAATCGTATCTGATACTAACTTTAGGTAAAAACGCAGTAAGTGTATATATGAAGTAAGTGTGTATGTAACTTTGACGTTTTTACGAGTTTTCTTAAAAATAGTGATGATATTATTTATTACTTTTAAATTTTTTTAATCGGAGGTTTTTTAAATTAAGTTTTATTTCATTCTTTTTAAATGTTATTTATGCTCTAAAATTCCATTTTATGACTTAGAAGACATAGCTAAGAACACCCGCGAGGAAACCTGCTTTCACGTAAAAAAAAACCGCATTAAAATCGGTCCATCCGTCCGAGAGCTACGATGCCACAGACCGACACACAGACAGACAAACATTGGCGTCAAACTTATAACACCACTATTTTTGCGTCAGGGGTTAATAAACGTTTCCTCTTAAAATCGTCTTAAGTAAGACTTTTTTCACCATCACGCTATGCTACGCTTACTATATCAGGAAAGATATTACACTTAATCACTATATGTTTAGATCTTATCTTTAGATTGATTAAGGTCGATAGGTATCCATATAAAACGTGGGTCACAATCTTTGTCTCAAAGCCAGTCAAGATGATGCCTATTTGAAAATGTCATACTGTGACAATAGAATTTGGTATATTTTGAGCATAAAGATAGAGTTCAATCTATTTAAATTTACTTAATTTCCCTATGTAATAAAAAAAATATTGCCTTAACTGCTAAAATACATGTTACATTCAATGCAAACCGAAAAGTAAAACCGGGTAGACAAAGGTTTAACTATATTCAACCTCGATTCAACTATTCATTGCTTTGCGGAATATCGATGGATGTGGATTGTGGATAGGATTGGCTGGCGTGGAATATATAATGACGTCCCCGCCGTGCGTGATGATGGCCGAATGCGTTTGGGTACACGGCCTACAACCAAATTGGACCACCGGGACGACGGTGTTGGTTTTTGTTTTCTGATTTTAGTTTGTCGATTGCCATTGTTTGTTAATAATAGTACATTACACAACTAGGGTGAAAATACAAAGAAAGGCCGAGATCGCAGAAGTTTACGGCCCGAGCTGCAAGCGAGGGTCGTAAATATGCGATCGAGGGCTTTCTTTATTACCTCCCGTGTTGTGTACATCATTTTATGTCTACACTTGGCCAGAAAGCGGCTTTTTATGTTTCACTTTATGACCAGGTGTGGCATAAATATATTTATCTTTATTAGTAAAATAGACACAAATATCCCTGTGACACATTTGTCAACGAGTGGACCCCACGGACTATCATTTCAATATAATGAAAATCATTTGATTATATCATAAAATGATGTACGTTTATCGAACATAATGATCTTATGCTGTTTATGGTTGTACCTTTATTAGGTTACGAAATAATAAGCTTCCACGTACATATACGACTAAACTTATAATTTATAAGCCGGTATCGACACTAACTAAATTAAATAAAATATAATTATTATATTTCTTGAAATTAATAACCATAATGTGCTGTTATTGTTCACCAATTTTCGAGCGTTAATTGTTCACCAATGTTGACGGCGGCTGAAGTTGACGGTCAGCAAAAAAGGTCCCCGGCCCTTCTTTTTAGCACGCAAGGTACATACACTATTTCCTTTTATCTTGATATATTTCTGTGAATCAAACCAATCTGGCATAGAAGATGTTGCCTTTCTGCTGTAGAATAAGTTTCGCTAACGACGACGTTGCCACTGTAAAATTAAGTACCAAAAATAAACAATGTTTTTTCAATCTCTCTCGGGGGTTCGTTCCTCATTTTTGAGGATCGTGGTCATCATCAGAGTTGCATCTGGAGCGGGTGATCTGCCTTCACCGGTTTAATTCAATACGTATGCAATAAATAGCACTCGTACATCAATTGCTATAAGAAAAAAAACCGTTTAATAAACTAGCTGATATCATTCCTACGAGTATCCCACGAGTTCTAACCGGCTCCGCTGCAGAGTATGCTCCCCAGCACAGCCACTTAGCCGGCAGGCGAGGTGGCCGAATCGCAACAAAATTACCACAGTTTCGGCTCCCAAAACCATTTCATGCCATTTGATGTCGAGAACTTGGGCTCATGGAGTCCATGCCTCCATGTCCTTGTGTTTCCTTTCAAAAGAGAATAAACCTGCTGACACCTCAGGCGGTCAAATGGCGTACAGCTTCCTCGTTCAGCGTATTAATATCATTAGAACCATGCCACGGGGACTCTTTTTAGTCTTAGTATGTACAATTCTTATTTTTGTTTACTATAAATTAGACTTAATTTCAAAAAGGCTTGCTATTAATATTTCACAAGCAAGATAAGATGATAATAATATGTAGCTGTATCCATCTTATAAACAATTCGTATCATGAATGTGATAATATGGTAGAGAATGCCTTTAAGACCTTTATTGTACATAAAAGAAAAATTTAATAAATAAATAAATACTTAATGAGAAAAATATACTGAAAAAGCAAAGGATAACGTTAATTTCCAACAGTATATTCTTTGTAAACCGGAATAATGACGTAAAAAGCCTTATGGATTACAATAAATACAATACAACTATAACATTTATCGGAGCGTGCACATCATCATATCATCACATCACACTATATACGTTCCACTGCTGGGCACAAGCATACTCTTATAGATTACTTCACATACACTTTTGAATTGTTTTGCGGATGTATGCAGCTTTTCTCATGATGTTTTTCTTTCTCCGATAAGCTAATGGTAAATATCCAATAATAATATTATCCAATAACTTTAGTACATAAGTTCCGAAAAACTCATTGGTACGAGCCAGGATTCGAACCCACGACTTTTGCTTGAAAGGTGCATGTCCGAACCACTCGGCTATCATAGCTTCGGAGCGTCATCGAAGCGTGCAGTTCTGTTGAAATGATGCATTTATTGATGAACGCAACAACATCACTCTGAATGATTGAGCCGTTCGAGAGAAGCGTTGAGCACAATTTCACCGACCCGCTGACAGCTTACGTGTCTACGTTCTGTTATTGTATCAACTTGCGATGTGGCAATACGTTTTCCGGATTTATATGCATTGCATTTCGTTACTTTGAAGTGCACAGTTTTGCAGACCAAAGATTTGCTCCCAGGGCACATATAGATATATACAATTGAAGAATGCTGAGCAAAGGAATAAATAGGACATTAAACACAGGTGATAATAAAGAAAACCTTTGAACATAGGTGGATATGTAAATTAAGTTGTTTTATCACCGTCCATAGGGTGTACACAATTTTATGCCTTTCGGTAGGCAGGAACAGGTGGGCCATCATACAGTTGTGACGTTGCTTGTCACGCGACAAAATATGACTTTCGGAGCAGTGGCGTGGCGTAAAAAATGTGCTTTGGCAAGCCGGTGCAGATTTGGCGTACATTTTCCTTAAGAGCTGTAGAATAGGGTGCTCAAATGCCTGATATTAGGCAAGCCGGTAGGAATCGAGTTCTTTGGACGCCACGCTACTGTTTCGCAGTATACTGACTGGAATAGGATAACGAGTACCTATTTATTGCGCGACAGAGAGTCGCGCGTTACAGTTGTGCTAAAGATACTGGGATGGTAAATACTAACAGCCTGAGATTTCAGGTTAATCTTTCTTAGTTTCTATAATACATTATTTGTCTACAATGTTTGGTCATGATAAAGTGCTGTATCTCTGTTTCAGTATGCGTGTTATTCAAATATATAGTATTTTGGAATGACATTGTTGGTATTGTCTCCGTTAAAACTTGTCTGCACCTTATCATTATTTTTTATTAGAACTCCCAATTCGTATACTCATAACATAATTATCTTCGAACAAAATCATCAAACAAGTTAATGCGACAGGGTACCAAGATGAAGCACGGTCCTTAACCTGTCTTACCTTGCCTCTGTGAGTCCAATTAATTGTGTTTGGAGGCTCCGGCGTGTGCTTGACTATACACGTCAGATTTATCGTGGAGCCTGCGTAGATAAATAAATCCGGTCCGCCCAGTATTTCTGTCTCCGGTTCTGGAAAAAAATCGATTGTTATAATTTGAAACTACGTACGTACAACCAGTGAATGAAAATGTTGCGCACTAAAGTACATTGTCATCGAAAAATTCAAATAGAATACAGAAATAGTACATTACTACAGAGGCCGGAAAGTGAGGTGTTGCCGGCCGAGTACATATAGATGGCCGAGCGAACGCGAGTGTCTCTAGAAAATAAAGTTTGATCTTTTTGAGTGTTTTTAATTTATTTCATTGCATATTTGAGAAAAGCACTATACATACCTCGGCGTGAAATGGGGTTGCCAGCCTCGTAACTATTTGGCGCCGCTTTTGCTCGGCCATCTATATGTACTCGGCCGGCAACCCCTTACTTCCCGGCCTCTGTAGTAATGTACCATTATGTTAATGTTAACGGCTGATTATTACTGTCAATATCAACCATTTGACAGTTGTTAAAAATTAACAGTGTATGATGAAATTGCAAATTAAGGTACCTAAAGGTCGATTCACGAAAGCTGGCGCGAGATTTGTACTGAGTGACAGCTATTATCATAGAAATTCTGTCAAATCTCGCGCCAGCTTTCGTGAATCGAACTGTACTAACTGTGCTTAACATTTTCATGGACCGGCTTATCTCACTTTCCCGAATTGGGTAAGTCAAGTTTTTCAAAAGTGTGCAATTTATATACTTTTTCGATAGTTCCCGACGTAATGATCTAGAAAATACCCCTATTGCATTTTTATTTCCTGTAATTCTTCCAAAATATCGTGTTAAACTCACTTAAAAAAATGGACGCCGGTCTGCCAAAATGAGTGCCTAAATTCGTAAAAAAAAAACAAACGTATCTGTGTGAAGTCTGTGTCAGCTGACAATTGTGACAGACCAAACCTTCACGCAGATACGTTTGTTTTTTTTACGAATTTAGGCACTAATTTTGTCAGTCCGGCGTCCCTTTTTTTATGTGAGTTTAACAGGACATTTTGAAAGAATTACAGGGAATAAAAATGCAATAGGGGTACTTTCTAGATCATTACGTCGGGAACTATCGAAAAAATATATAAATTACACACTTTTGAAAATCTTGACTTACCCAATTATCATCGAATTGCTTTTCATTGAATCACAATATTTGACTTAAATCACGATATAATAAATCCGGGAAAACATAAACTATATTGTTTTTATCTCTCGGCTTCTAAAGGTTGAAGTTGAAACATCACCAATAAAAACAAAAACTTGTTACTTAATATATCAAAGTCAATGTTGGTATAATTAATATCATTACATTATATTCCGTGTCAACTTCCAAATCCTAGAAGTGAATGTACAAAATGTTCAATCTGTGCGAGTAAATATTCACTGTAAGATTAGCTCTTTGATATGAGTATAAGGCCAAACAAGGAACGGTCGTTGGTGACAGAGTAGAAGCAAACAATACGGCTCTGGGCCAAGCGTTCCATTTAACTTTGCCTCTAGTACATTACGTAGGCATTAAGGAATTACTTTCCCTTCAATTTTTCGCTCCACTTTCCCCTTTGATGTATGAACGACTGCGATACATAATCCACTCTGTATCTTGAATCTTTGTAGGTGAGTAGGTAAATAACGGCGTTTAGTATAATATTTGTGTCTGTTTTCGTTCGTGATATATATATTATTGGTGCAAATTTAAGTTTTAGTGTGTAATTTTAAGACCAAGGCAACGATATTAACATGTTTGTTATTCATTGGGTTATTCATTCTACATGTTGCGATATTGGAAAATATTTTACTGACGGTTTTCCACCAACGTGATACGTTGCGTACGGACCATATTTTATTTTTGAGAATAAATCATCGCATAAAATAGTACTCTAATAGCACAGAATAATTGTACATCTTCGCATTTTCCTAATATACGAAGTTTAAACTGGTCCGTACAGAACGTACTCGTTCCGTACAGACCAGCAGCCAAAAATGCAAATTCAAGTAATAGACGTCGATGTAAAAATTGTACTCAAAATGTACCTTCAGGTTTTAATACTACACTTAAAAAAAATGAATCAGTCTTTGTTGATTTCATTTCAAGTTGGTCGGTACAGAGCGATTCCGTAGGGAACATGGAGCTTAAATTTATAGTTTTGAATTATTCTGGTTAACAAATAATTGTACTCAATTAGTACCGAGAGAGAATCAATCCATTTAAAAAAAGTGTAGGGGAGACTGGGGTCTATGGGAACACGGGTCAATAGATACAAGTGCAATAACTCCGAAACGAGAAGCTGTAGCGGGGCGGTTCCTGAGGGGGAGGGGATCGGCGTTCACGTCAAAACCTGCAAAGCAATGCTAGCCGCGGCTCTGTGACCGTCGGATGTTATTACACGAATGTATTACTTTTCCGGTACAAAAAGTAAGTATTTTTGATGTTTATTAATCAATATCCATTGGTAGCATTTTAATACTATTTAACCTTCTGTTTGTATGGTTATTCTTGTTGAGTTTGTAGTGGTTTATGTGTACTTACCGTCTACGGTTATTTTTCTACGATTTTAAGTATTCACCAAGACGTTGCTGGTTCAATTGAAACAAAAGTTACCGGGGTCAATTGAAACATGTTTTTGTATGTGGTTATAAGCATTTTTTTGCAGTAATATTTTATTTTCAGATGCCGCGAAATCGTCCAAAAACTACGAATCGCGGAGAGTGTGATATAGATTTATTTAAACAAGTTTACAAAAAGAACAAATCCAAGAGCATAACACTTAGACAAGCTGCCGAGAAGTATAAGGTTAAGTTAACATCATTGTTCAGATACAAGAAAAAACGGGACAGTTGCAATAATAATAATAATTGATTGTCTACCTACACTAAACTAACTAACTAGGAATATAAATGATTATTGTATTACAATATATATAATATTATATTTCTAGGTGTTTCAATAGACCCCATTCATTCATGACCCGGAATCAGGGTCAATTGAAACAATTTTCGAGGATTTCTAAAACGCTTGTGATTCTGTATCTGATACCTGTGGATACAAATCAACATAATAACTTTAAGGCAAGATAATTTCGCTATACTCGGAACATTCACCAACAAAATATTAATAGCAAATGTAGTATAACTATGGCCGTTTTTTCGGAAAACATTTCAATCGACCCCAGTCGGCTAGTATTAAAATCTGAAGGTACATTTTGAGTACAATTTTTACATCGACGTCTGTTACTTGAATTTGCAGTTTTGGCTGCTGGTCGGAACGGAAAGAGTACGTTCTGTACGGGCCAGTTTAAACCTCGTATATTAGGAAAATACGAAAAAGTACAACTATTCTGTGCCAGGTACTAAATAGTACAATGTGAGTACTATTTTATGCAATGATTTTTGATTATAAATCATTGCATAAAATGAGATTTACGCAACGTACCTATCACACAAATAAAACATTCAAAGTCTTGCCGGTGAAATGGCAATGCGATATAATTTTCATTTCCTCCGCTTATGTAGAACAAAATGCTTCATGCAACTTCTTTTTTAAAATAGAAACTTACATAAGTCAGATCAAACAATGATAAATGAAAGGGCCGTAAAAGTGGTTTAACTGTCTACTGGTTGTCGATTTCTAGTTACTGCACGCAATGTGAAGTGCAGGTATCGCTTTGTAATTATGGTTAGTGACGTTACGGCTGTACACAGCCACGTAATTAACTGCTGCTGTCTGGTCCAATAATTCCATCGGAAACTTAATCCTCTACAAGACAAATGATAAACAAGTGGTGAGCTTCCTGCAGTCATAGCTTAACTGGAACGAACCGATCCAAACCGGATACGATTCCAATTAGAAGGTTGGCAAGTCTGCTAGACCTAGTGCCACGAGTCTGAATAGCATCGTTTTAATCAATGGCGTTGGCACGTTGCAAGATCGAGTAGTTCAGTGTTTGTAATGTTTAGGAATGTTTATTTACGTAATCATACCTACACCTCGAGATATTATTACTACGTATAGAACAGTTGCACCAAAGACAAATTGTGCAGACTGTTGTGCACGCGCAGCACACACGTAAATCTTATAACCTAATCTAAGAAGGCAAAAGCCTCAATAACGTTATAAATAAGTCATACTACGTAAAAAATCGTTTTGATGACTGTTACTGGCTCGATTGTAATATTTCTAACATTTAAAATGGGGTTGTCGAAAATAATTCGTCCTCTAGTCATGGCCTCCGAACGTGATCAATGGGTATGGTCTAGATCTGGCACTTGTCGCGAAGCAGATGCAAGTGGAGGGCGGCCTATAGTAGATCTTACCTACAATATTGAGGAAAACAGCATGGCCGATGGGCGGCGTGGTGGAGATCTGGCACTCGTACTGTCCGGAGTCGCGCCGCTGCGGGGAGCGAATGCGCAGCGCCCACTCCTCGGAGCGCGGCTTGTGTTGCGCCTCGAACCGCTGGTCCGACGTGTACGTGTAGCGACCCACCGTCAGCAGGTGGATGTCACGGTGACGCACCCATGATACCTGTCACCAGAGGTGTGGATTATGCTACGAGGGAAAAAAAAGAACCTTCCATTTATGTCAACATTTTGCATAATAGTAATAAAACAACTTAAACGGATTAAATCGCGTATATTACTACATTTTAAGTCCCGACGTTTCGTAACCCTTTTCAGCGTTCGTGGTCGCGGGTAGACTGAGAAAATCATAAATTTCCTGTGTCAAAATTACTGTTGTGCAAACCTACCCACTTTAAAAAATACAAATTCAATATTAGTGTTGCCAGATGGGCCTAATGTGTAAAGATGTTCACACACATGCCAGAAGGGCTTAAAAACATAACTTTAGAAAAACTAGCGGCGCTTCCAAAAGGCATACTTGATAAGAAAGAAGGCCAAGGAAACTTATCAGCCACGCCTTATGCAAACAAGAAAATAATTTAAGCAAAAGACTCTAGGTATGCTATTTTTGATAAAACAAATCAGAAAAAAGTTTAGTGTAGCCAGACGGGCCTAATGTGTAAAGACGTTCACACACATGCCAGAAGGGCCTAACCTAACCTTAGAAACTAGCGGCGCTTCCAAAAGGCATACTGGATAAGAAAGAAGACGCCAAGAAAACTTATCAGCCTCGCCTTAAGCAAAAAAAAACATATTTTAAACAAAAAGACTCTAGGTATGCTATTTTTAAAAGAAACAAACACCGTTCAGTGTTAAGATTTTGCAGTGCTGTGTCTCGCCCGTTCCTTGATGAGATGTAAAACAGGATCCAAGGCAGGTGGTAGAGACAAACCATCAGTGGCGTGGTGTATAAGATATCCTTGGGCAAGCCGGTGCAGATTTGGCGTACATTTTCCTCAAGAGCTGCAGAATAAAGTGATCTAATGCCTGATTTTAGGCAAGCCGATAGGAATCGAGTTCTTTGGACGCCACGCTACTGCAAACCATCTTCTCTATTGAAATTAGGATACTTCTTGATTTCAATAGCCTCGCGAAGCATCCTTGGAAAATAGCGCTTCTCCTTAGCGAGGATCGAAGCATCATCAAACTTGATCGAGGGGCTAGGTTTGTCCATGACATGCTCGCAGACTGCAGACCTGTTACAGCGACGGTGTTTGACATCAGCCGCGTGTTCCTTCACCCGAGTGGAAACACTTCGTTTCGTCTGGCCAATGTATGAAAGACCACACTGACAATCAAGCTTGTATACACCTGCACTTTGCAAAGGGATGTTACACTTCACGGGTCTGAGGTATTGTGACATCTTCTTCAGCGGCTTAAAATATGTCTTGATAGAAGTGCGCTTCAAAATGTGGCCGATCTTATCTGTAACCCCTTTGACAAAAGGTAACACAGCAGGTTTCCGCTCAACTGTCGGGGTCTTCACACGTGGTTTCTGACTGGCACGAGGTATCCTGAGACCATTGGCTCGAAGAGTACTCCTGACATGCCGCAGCTCAGCATCCAAGTGCTGGCTATCATTTAAGTTGTTTTATTACTATGAGTGATAATCGCGGAAACCGAAGACAATATTATATTGCTTAATGTTAGTGGGCTTTAGACGTTTGAAACGATCATAGATTTAGACTAATGTCTCTACGCTGCAAGACGAGATTTGATGTTTTTTTACGATACCGTTGTGTTCAAGTCTGGTGGGGCTAAGAACGTTCAGTTGGCATGTATTTTAATAAATTTTCATAAAAAAATGTTGTGTCAAACATCACTTAAAATTGCCGAAATTTAAGTTCAAATTAAGGTTCTTGCTCTTGTATTCCACTATAGTGTACAGTGTCTACAGTGCGTGTAGTGACTACACGCAATCAAACCAAATATAAGCCCCCTTCCCCCATCGTTTAAAACTTATTGACAACTATCATACAGTATATCATTTAGTTTACTTATCAAGAAATTTAAGATTAAAAATATTTAAAATTTGTATGGTCTCTAAATGTCATTACATTTTCAATAATAAAGTGGCAATCGGTACCTACCAGGGACCCAACTCACAGAAGATATATATGGCAATGTAATTGTTAATATAAATTGATGAAGATGAATTATTTGTTTTTTTATTCACGATAGGCAAGCATTTGACTTTGATCTCACCTGTTGGTAAGTGAAGATGAAGTCGACGAATTTCTATTAAAATTATTTAAACTGCTATCGTTATGTCCCGGTGCTGTTGTCAGAGAAAAATTATATTTTTGTACTCATAAAGCAGTTTGACCCCTACAAATCATAAATAAATCATGATACCTGTATTATTAAACGTTGCAATGAACTAGGAAAATAAATTTCGCTCACTTTCAATTACAGCGGTTCAGCATCAATCGTTACAAGTAAAGCAACTCTGTTAATCCCAAAACACGTGCGAGCACTCCCAAACATAATGAAATCATGTTTATAAAATTTAAACTTTGAACATGTGCCATACAATTTGAGAGTGTTCCGGCTTAACTTTACGATGCTTAGGAACCGGAGATTGAACTGTTTCGCTCCAAACGTTTTCACACTCTGGTTCGGAGCAAAAAGTTTGAGCAATTAAAACTTCCGAACGCCGCGCATTTTTGTCACAGAAAAATGGGGGTTTTGAGATATTTGACGGCTCAGGCCATATTTCAAATGTCGTTTTAGTCGTGTCAGGTAAGTGTAAAACAAGAGTTGGATTAACAAAGTTTTATCTGAAATCATATTTGTGTACTTGTATACTCGAAAGGAATGAAATCGGTTACATTGTATGGCATTCCATGCTCGTTCGGACAGGACTGTTGAAGGTAGTAATTTGAAAATCCGTATTTTTAGGGTTCCGTACCCAAAGGGACCCTATTACTAAGACTTCGCTGTCCGTCCGTCTGTCACCAAGCTGTATCTCAAGAACTGTAATAGCTAGACAGTTGAAATTTTCACAGATTGTGTATTTCTGTTGCCGCCATAACAACAAATACTAAAAACAAAATAATAATAATAATTAAGGGGGGGTCCCATACAAAAAACGTGGTATTTTGCTCGTTTACCTTGAAAACCTCGTATCTCGGGTATCTCATGAACCGAGATAGCTAGACAGTTGAAATTTTCACAGACGATGTATTTCTTTTGCCGCTATAACAACAAATACTAAAAACAGAATAAAATACATGTTTAATAATATTTTTTCAATTTATTGTATTTACATCTAGCGCCTTTCGAAGATTTACGAGCAAAAGCCTTCTTTCGAGAATTAATAGCATTTTTTTTTATAGATAATGGTACGGAACCCTTCGAGCGCGAGTCCGACTGGCATTTGGCCGGTTTTTTTTTGCGTTGCGGTCTTCACAATACAATTACCTAGATGTATATGTAATGTGTTATGTTGTTATGCGAGCTATAAAAAAAAAACACAGTTTACCCAAACGGCACAGTTTAACGACTAACAGTAATCCAACGCTCATACATTTGACAGGCACAGCCGCCTATGACAGGAACTGCGCTGTTATGCTAGGGTTGTCGCAACATCAAAAAAATGAAGTAGCTAGGCTAAATATTTAAAAGTGTATTTATTAATATTATTACCCAGTTTCTATCTGTGTGTTGTATCTAAGCCCATAATTTACTGATAAATGTGGTAGTCCACATGGGAAGGGCCTTGTGGCGGAAATGAGTTATCTACAGAAATAAAATCTAGAATCATAGACCTAACTATTATTTCAAGAATCAACCTCCTAGCTTTTTTATTTATTTTATTATAATTTTTTAAAGTTGATCCATCGATATTTCCAGTGTCAAGAAAATTACAGATAAAGTTCGGAGTTCCAAAAACCTACCTTATAGTGTGAAGTTATGTAGCTGATGGTATATTATAATTGACCATGATGTAATCTAACGTAAAATCACATAATTTGTACATGAGCTTTCCTACTGTGGGAGCTAGTGACGCCCAAACACAACAAGGTGCAAATTATTGATACTTACTTAACACAAGTCCAAATGTAGTATTTTTTGACTGCAGTTCGTTTTTGTCGTGGGACGCAGTTCAAACCTAACCCTACCTAATTTCCTACCTAAATGAACCTTTGGTTTATGTTTTTTTAATGCGGGGAGCTTCCCCCCCCCCCCCGAGCCCCCTCTTTCTTTTGTGCCCTTATAATTTACTTATGTATTTTTGATAGCAGTTCGTTTTGTTAGGGGGGTCACAGTTCTAACCTAACCTAACCTACTTTTCTGGTAGTAGCTCGTTTTGTGTAGGGGTCGCAGTTCTAACCTAACCTAACCTACTTTTCTGGTAGCAGTTCGTTTTGTGATATTGTTTCTAATACATTATATGAACAATGATTATGCCAATTGTATTTCAGATGAAATTAACGTTATACCATAAGTTAATTATAGGAAATATGCATTATACTAAAATATTGTTACATTAAATGTTATTAGATCATTATAAAAAAATATAATTATATCATTATGTAAATATAGTAAGTGTTGTCATATGATTCAACCATTATTTAAAATGAGCGTTATTGCAACTAATATTATAACAACAAACATATAGACATCGTTACGCATCCACGAACCAACCCATAAAATGTGACAAGAAAATGACAACATTTTTGCTAATAAGGTCTAATTTCGATGATGGTTCGTGTGTGTTGGTTCCTGCTGGCTTGCTATGTCCCGCAGTCCATAGGCACCGTGTCACTTAGTAGTTATGTCGATTTTTTTTCTCAATTTGTTTCCCGAGTAGGTAACTTACCTACTGTTCTAACGGATTTTCAACCAACAAAAAGTGTTCACTGTGTTTAAACTAATTAGTTACAACTTGTAACTAATTGGTTTAAACAGAATGAACTCTTGTAACTTACAAGGGCTATATTATCAGCTATGATTATTATTATTATAAGCGATGATGGTTATACTAACCGTTCTGTTTTGCAAGTTCTTCACTTTACAAAGTAGCGTAACGGGGTGTCCCACCAGACCCGTCACATTGTCGGGTGTGCTCGGATCAAAGTAAGGTGCTCCTGGAGCCTGCGGCCAGTCTTCCAGAAACTCTGTTCGGAACCTTCTAGAAGACTCGGAAACTGTGCTTTGATCACGAGGCCTGTTGTTACCGCTGTCTTGACGGCATACTGAAAATAATATATTCGTTTAGATTTTGGTCAGTGTATTTAGCAGTGGTTAAAATCGGCAAATAAAAAATATTATCTTGTCTATCATAGACAGAGTATACAAGGTATTACACAATCCACTAAAAACGGTTTTGACAACCACTTTAGCTCAGTTGGTAGTGACCCTGCCTACGAAGCAAGAGGTCCTGGGTTCGAATCCCGGTAAGGGCATTTATTTGTGTAAGTGCGGTGTACCTACTGTAGGCGACGCTATGACTCACAAATTGAAATCTTCTGAGTATTATCTTTCTCTTTAATATTGAGCTTGATCATCTATCGTTAACCCCCTCATGTGATTTACTTTTCTTTTATCAAAGGCCATACTCTTAGACTCAAAATATTCAAGTCAATGTCGTACTCAGTTTTAAATTGCATCTGGGAATTTGAATAAGAGGCTTGCGCATCGTTCTCTTCTGCCGTGTAATAAAAAGATCAGATTTTTTAAAAGCTTTCAACTCTCTCAGGTGTACCAGAATAGTCCGTTTTAAAGATTTATTTCGATTTTATGTGCATAAATAAGAAATATTTCTGGACCATTTTGATTAGTGTCTCAAAGGCGTCCCCTGTCAAGGTGCGAACAATATCCACCTTACAACATCGAAATAAAATAAGCATGGAAGCGTAACTGAAGGTCAAAATTGGCCCCACGGAATAAGTACTAACGGGTCGGAGCTAGCACTTAGTTACCTACCGAAGAAAAAACTGTAGCGGCAAATGAAATTCGCACGTCAATAGGCTTTATAATGTAACCAATCACAGACTGTTGCATTCTAAACGATATGCAACCTATTCAAAAAACGAAGACTTCTCAAATTACTAATACTAATATTTGTCATAAATTATTTTATACTCACACATAGTAAACATTAAGTTGATAATCAATACCACTTGTGACTTGAGACAAAAGACGTAGACGTATTGATTTTAAAAAGTGGGCGTTGTGGGGCAACTTTCAACGTCAATTTTGTGAGAATTAATTTCAATAAAGTATTTTTTTGATCCAGGAAACAAAAAAAAAATTGTTAAATGTTATCGTTCCATACATTATATTTCAATGTCTTTTAAACGTATTATACACATAACCCTGAATGGACGTTTTCTGTACACGAGTATGAAACTCATTCTAGTAATTGGTCAGAGAAATGTAAGTAGATACATGAAACTTTCGAAAACGAAGCTGCCCAATGTTTGCTGAGCTAATTTGGTTTATCTAAACAGGTTATTTTTGCAATACGCAAAACGTTGAATAACAAAGTAAACATTTTAAATCACGAGCGATAAACATGTAAAGCTACCAAAAGAGGGGTGAACATAATTCGTACAAAACTTGGTAACAAAATTAACTTGAGTTACTCTTTGTTCGTTAAGTAAATGTAATCGTAAATCACGGGTAATTGTAAATATTCCACGCCTTCTATAAACAAAACGATAACTTCATTTATATTAATTTGAAAATTTCAACATCACCCGCATGCCTCGGGCAGGGCAGGATAGACACAGGCGTATTATCAATTGTGCTACCGAAGCACTTACCCAAGTCATCAAATTTTTCAATCACTAGAGTTGTAAATTTTTCAGTGCGTTTGATTTTGAGGTAATAATAATGTGTCGTAGAACTTTTTATGATACAAAAAAAAAACATTCCATTGGTGGTGGAAAAGAGTGGGATTGTGCTGAAAAGCTATTAAATTTTAAATGTATAATTTCTATGAGCAATGCTAATTTACGCTGTATGCGTGTTAAGAGTGTCAAAAAACTAATACTACATAATTCAGAGTAGGTACCAGTAGCGTGGCGTCCAAAGAACTCGGTTCCTTCCGGCTTGCCTAATATCAGGCATTTGAGCACCTTATTCTCTAGCTCTTAAGGAAAATGTGCGCCAAATCTGCACCGGCTTGCCCAAAGATATCTTTTACGCCACGCCACTGGTAGGTACCTATCCATAAACGACGCCATCACTAGTCGTTTTATGTTAACGTTTCAGGAATCACTGTGGGCTTTCTTTCTATAAGTAATCTATTTATCCTAAGTTTTGTAACTTTGTTCACTACTGACTAAGTAGTCATAGAATAACTATTTTCTATTTCCTTCTCGTAACGTAATACATATTATCAAATCGTAGCAAGACTATGTTTGTATATTTTTTAAACTAACTGTAAGTGTAAAGAATAAGTCTAATAGTTCGTCTGTCTGTGTTTGTTTGTTAGTTCACGCATCACGCAATAAAAACTACTGGGCTGATTACCATAAAATATGCTGTACAGGTCGAATATGACTACCGCCCGAGACGACCGCTTTAGCTTAGTTGGTAGTGACCCTGCCTACGAAGCAGGAGGTCCTGGGTTCGAATCCCGGTAAGGACATTTATTTGTGTGATGAGCACGAATATTTGTTCCTGAGTCATGGATGTTTTGTATGTATTTAAGTATTTGTATCTATTAAATATATCGTCGTCTAGTATCCATAACACAAGCCTCATTGAGCTTACTATGGGACTAGTTCGATTTGGGTAAGATTGTCCCCTAATAATATGACTCTGGTCACTTTTTACCTGAATACGGGAATAAAAACCATGTGCGAGTTGCATTCTCACATGAAGGGTTCCGTAGCACTGTCGAGCAAAAAACCTGAAAGAACACGTTTTTTGTATGGGCAGTCACTTTTATTTTTAATTTTGTTTTTTTACTAATTATTTGTTGTTATCGCGACAATACACAGATTAAGCGAACATATCAAGCGTCAATAGACTTGTGTCCTGATTTTTATTAAATTGGACTACCGATTTATATTTAGTAAGTTAAATTATCAAAAAATATTGCACACTAATTTTTCTTGCAAATTAAACAAAAAATAATGAAACAACTTAAACGGATTAAATCGCGTATATTACTACATTTTAAGTCCCGACGTTTTGTAACCCTTTTAAGCGTTCGTGGTCGCGGGTAGACTGAGAAAATCATAAATTTCCTCTGTCAAAATTACTGTTGTGCAAACCTACCCACTTTAAAAAATACAAATTCAAAATTAGTGTTGCCAGATGGGCCTAATGTGTAAAGATGTTTACACACATGCCAGAAGGGCTTAAAAACTTAACCTTAGAAAAACTAGCGGCGCTTCCAAAAGGCATACGAGTACTTGATAAGAAAGAAGACGCCAAAGAAACTTATCAGCCACGCCTTATGAAAAAAAAAATTAAACAAAAGACTATAGGTATGCTATTTTTGGTAAAACAAATCAGAAAAAAGTTTAGTGTTGCTAGACGGGCCAGTTAACCAGCCTTATCGGCACATTACAGAAGATAGAAAATATACAAACACAGGGCAAATATTTCTCTTGCTGGTAATCACATCCACCACCACGAATGGTACCATCTGATATTTTACCCTGCTTACGAAGCGCTATCGATACATAATTATGAGTACCTAAGGGTAAATATTTGGCCTCAGCTTAGGTTGCTATCTATATGCCGTTTATGCCGTAGCATATAGATTGTGGAACATTCAAAGTTCACCATGTCATCAAAATATCCGTGATTTGAACATCTACTGTCTGTAAATAACTAACTACTTTCAATAAAACGGAATACTCAACTATTTTCGGTAAATTGCATTCAACTGGGTGCAGACGGTTCAAGCTAAGTTTTGCTATAAATTATTCACGTTATTTCACTACAGTTCAAGAACTCTGCGGTATTGTTGTGAAACTTGCACATTGAGATTTTATCACAATTCAATAGTGAAATCCCAAACTGAGAACTATCTCAATAAACCGTGTCATGCAATTGCTTGAATAAAACAACTTTAATATTACTACCACGAATTGTGTTCTAGAGTCTACACTCTACAATAGTGTTTATTTAATGAGCAGCATCTAAATAATTTTGTTTTAGTGGCCAGAAATACCACTTAATCTGGCTTTCTCCCGCAGATTGTATGAAAAATGATATTTGTAAAAGCACCAAATGGCGGACGTATGAAGAGCACCAAAACTATTTTATCAGATTTTTTGAATACACATAAGATTTTAATAGTACTGATGATCAAACTAACATCGTATCTGTGATTTTCGAGTTGCTCCACAACAAAACTACAGACACTCTTTGATTAAAGAAAATTTCTCTGTTAACCTTCAAATGTGATTACGAGAATGCTCTTATTAATTAATGGCCTTAAAGCTGTTTTCAACGATGGTGTGGTTAGTGGATGTTTTTCCACTAAAATTTTGCAATCTGACGTAAAGCAGATTCTTTGGGCCTTAGTAATAATTATGCAGTGACATTATTAATGTTGTTTAAGAGTAAACAAAAGTAAGTAGTAAGTAGTAGTAGTACTGATTTTATTTTCTAAAGAATAAAATTTAAATAAAACCATAACAATAAGAAATAAAACTATAAATTAAATACAAACTAAAGGTAATAATTTGCTCCAAATCGCTGCCAGTAGGGAGTGTGCCCAGAAGGCTGGCCGCATTACCACGTTGGATGGCAATGCTAATTCGCTGAGCGAAATACTGGCCAGCCCTCTGGTCACTGGTGGCCTCCACTAGACGCGCCGACAGATTAAAAAGCCGACGCGCACTAGGTCCCCAGGGCCCCAGCGTCTCGACCCCAAACGCCTCAAATATGTAGCTACTACCGAGGCTTTCATATTTGCGGCATTTGAGGTCTTCTGCTGAGGATGCGGCAGCGCCAGCCTTTGTTCTGGAGCCTGGAAGATGGGATGGCGCGAGAGTAGTACTTGATAATAAAATATTCATAGATCATGAAAAAAACCTTTCATTTGACTCAGACATTATAGCCATGCTGGATCAGTGAGTTATTCTCGGTTCAAATCGAGATAACGTTCATTCGAGGCTTTAATGTGACGTTCACATTTGATACAATCTTATATAGGTAGCTAACTATACCAGATGGAAAGAAACGAGGGACTTTCCTGAAAATATAATGTCATATATTTGATGTAGAATCTACACCATATCATACACCGCACTTCAGCGGGCATTTTGATGGTAAGATTTACAAATAAATCAATTAATTTTCGAGTTGTCAGTATACGGTATTTGTACTAAGTAAATATATATACTTAATATTCGTAACCCGGTATATGTGATATGTACCTCCGAGTACTTGAGTAACTAATACTGTAAGTTAAAATGTACAATGCCACATTTGCAGGAAAGTCCCTCTTGTCGTTCCATCCTGTATCAAAGTTTGTCCTGACTGACCGACTGACTCACTCACTCATTCACAACGCTCAGTCGACACTAAATACTGATGCTACAAAAATGAAAACTAGTCTTATTGTAGAAGTGCATGTCGATCAGACTGAGAATTGGGCTCAGAGTTGTTAGGTGAGCATTAAACAATCAAACAAATCTTTGTAAGATGTTTTTTTGAAATAAATATTATTATTTTTATCTGTATGTCTTTCCCGTACACGAGACAATAGTGTCCCGGCCCTTTGAGAGGCGTGCGCGGAGCCGAAGCCAACGCGTAGAGGCCCTTTCGACAATTTAATGAAAGGCAACGTGTACACCCAGCGGATGCTGTACCTGCCCGTGTCACGGGACGCACGCAGAGACAGCCCCCGCCAGATGCAAGGACTATTGTTGATTGATGGAATCTAAATTTACTGGGTTATGGTGGTGGAATTATGGACTAGATACTGGGCTATGGATTGAGACATGACGGCGCCTGTCAGGAAAAGTGTCTCATGGCTTTCGCGGCACTGACAGACCGTGACTTGCCCTCCGCTGATGGGCCCCTGATAAATAGCGACATTATGAGCAATAGCCCAGGGGCAACACCGCTGCCGAGGGCTGCAGCGTGTCGAGAGGTGTGCTGCGCTTTCTCCGAGGGTACTCGCGGCGTTATGCCCTTTAACACTTCCACGCCTGGAGCATATAGCTCTCGCGACTCCACTCTGGACGGCCGGTTAAGGCAAGCCAGAGGCGGAGGTCCTTTCACTAAATCCCATGACCCTCCCTAAGGACCCCCCGGAGCACTCGGGTACGTGGGGTCGCTACTCCCCAACAGCTCGCCACAAGCTGCCCTGCGTTAATATTATTATTATTATAACCATTACGTCTTAGGTACTTTATTGTTATCGTATAGTTCTCGTTATGGCAATCATGGACACACAATAGGTAGACAGTATGACACCTGATCTATCGGACACAGGTGCATCACTTTTATATATCATTCGTACTTTTCGACCAGTAAACATTGTGATATCTGGGTTATCGGACACGGGGGCATTTATAAGATTGGTATTTATTGACACTGAACATTATGACATCGGGAATTTCTGACCTTTGGTCATATATGCCTCTCGAAAAGATATAAGACGAGGTGAATAAATTTGAATAATACGTACGAATGATTGCTCTGTAATGGTGTACGAGAAGATCTTCGAAATGTCCATCAATTAAATTTAGTCTACAGTCGTCCTGTGCGTCAGCATCGAGTGAGAAATTAATGATCGCGAGCAATCAGATTAAAAATTAATCGCGTTATCTGCCTAAAGAGCAGCTCGAAGAAATGGTGCGGAAAATGAAACGCTCCCAGTGGAGAAGTAAATCTTGATTGTCAGCCAAAGCTTGATTAAGTGTTAAAATTTAAATTATGATCCTCGCTTTGTCCCGTGGACGGACGGCTTTACAACACCGTTTTATGTCAACCCACGCGTTTTGCGAAATTTTATGCTCGACGTAATAAACCTCGGGCTCCATAGACCTATAATTTTGTTTATGTCTGACTGATCTTAATCTCTTTATCATGGAATATTTTGGTCTTTAACCGTTATTTTTACTTTCTGTGAGAGCTATGTATCGATTATTTTTTATTTTTTTATGTGCAATGAAGTGATTACATACCCTACATACAACGATATTAAAACGAGGGTCATTAACCATGACCACTCTTCAATGTTACCATGACGAATAAATGTATGAGCATTATAAGAACTCCATAACGATTTTATATAAACATAAAGGATTTAAATCCCATTTCAATTCCATCCATCGCATTCCATTTACTCCATTCCGTCACCCTTTCACACTTCCACGACAACAATTCAGGTCAAGTGCGTGCAATCAAGTGACATAAAGCTCACAATCGCTTGACGCGTCTTGCAAAACACTTAACAATCTGTCAAGATACTCACCTATAATGTACGAGAGAAAATGGACTGTAAAGAGGTAGACAGCCGTGGTGCGCGCCATCGTCGGTGGCTGGGAGCAAGGTCATTGATCCTGAAACAAAGGACGTTTTAATAACCTTTTTAAAACGTCGCACAGAAATGAATGGAAGTAATTTCCAAGAGTCAACAACGCGGGTGAGATTTTTGTTGTCATTGTGACGTCAGCTTATTTTGGTAAGTCGTAATGAGTGGCTTAGGTGATGGGGAGAGAAGAATTGATCGGACTACAAAAATACACTCCGGTAATTCAGACACCGGAGACATGGTTTAAATAACATTAAAACTGTTGTTTGATATAGCTGCTTATCGTTTAAAACTACTTACTAATTAGGTAATTTGTTTTTATATGTGCATCAGTAGCTAGTGGATAAGTAATTATAGTTTAAGATTTCGATGCTATTAAAAGTAATTTTATTATACTTTTATTATTATTCTTTTATCATTACTACAATTTATCACGGCTATTTTAATGGACATCTTGGTATTGAAATTTGAAATACGTTACGACTTACGACTGACGAACGTAAAATTTCCTACGAACTATTAACAATGAACTACCCTTATGATTTCAAATCATTTCATAAGTTCTAGGCCAAGTTTCAACATGTCAAAAGACTTGAAAATCATCTCTGAAGCAGAGAATTTAGGCCAGCCCTTATTTGATGTAGGATGAAAAAGTAGGTTAAATTTAGCTGTCCCCGCCAGACTTATAATAAGGTGTCCTAAATTTGGCCCTTTGATATGAATCGCTTTTGAATTATTATGAGTGTCTGTAAAAAAAAGGATATATATGTTTATTCTTATGGCTAACGCCATCTTCATGAGTATGATTCTTCTCTGCGGTCAATGTATATATTCGTTCTAAAGTGTTTTACGCACAATGCGTGCTTTGCATAATATTGGATTGTGTTAAAGTTACACATTAATCAAAGCGGAAGATTTTTTCTATCAAAGTGACGATTAGAAATTGAATAAGTGTGAGAGATGCATGTTTGATAAATGATAATCATAATAAGTAAAAACGGCTCGAACGAACGGGTTTAAATTATTATTTTAATTGGATTTCAATTTCGACTATGGTAAAAAAATGGAAACTAAGATTTTTTTCAGTAACATAATAGAGTAAGCGTTAATTCTAAAAGTTACCATTCTTGGTGACCGAGTTAGTTGACTTTTAGTGACGCCATTAAAAGGCGGGGGCACTGCTGATGATAATCATAATTCTAAGTTACTTCTAGCAGACCTACAAGCTCCAAATTTTAAACATAGCTAGTTTTTAGCCTATCAAGTCCTACAAAACCTAAAAATATTGCAAATTCATTCACAACTGCACACATAAGTTTGTAATCCTATACAAATATATGCCATTATAAAGTTAGTTTTGTAGTTCAAATTGGAAATAGAATGGATTGGAATGTAATGAATAAAGGAAGACCACTTACAAAATGGAATGAGATCCCATCAAAAACATTACATGTAAAAAGATGCAAGTCTCGCAACGCAGTTCTTCTACAACAAAAAAGTGTTGAGATGTAATGTTAAAACAAGTCAGTACCGGGGGGTTGTCCACAGAACTCGATTTCCACCGACTTGCCTATTATTTTATTTAACCTTAATGTTTTTCATGGGATACCATTTATTTCATGTCTAACGAATAAATCATGTTTCTTCCATGATTATTAAACTTGAAACAAATGTGGCTGAGACATCTTAAAACCCGAAGAAAAGTGCTTAATTTTTACCAACTAACTTGTAAAACAATGGCTTCCAATGTGTTATCGGCGAAGTTATTTATTTCACCACAGCTTCACATTCCTGTTAAACTTTTAAGACTTCTGAGCAAACTTTGAAGTTCTAAAACTTCACTTGTTTCGCTTCACCGCTTGGACTAGCGGGTTTTCTTTCCTGATAAAACTTGAGCATGTGTTTGAGATGGATCTCAGGGTTCCTTTGTGATAAAAAAGGTATTCTTACTTGTTGGCACCACAAATTAACACTTGAACTGGTAGGCCTAGAACTGTAATCCTATATGTTCAAATAAGCAATAAGATACTACCTATTACTGGGCATTTCTATTTTTACTTGTACCTAATAAATATTTTGTTTGCGTAGAGTTAAATTCTATTCTTCGAGTTACGCACTTTTTCAATGCTTAAAATAAAAAAATTGTTGGTGTTAGTTGACGTCTACCTTTTTAGTAAGTATAAGTACCGTAAAACGGGGTGAGTTGGCTGGAAATCGAAGTTCAAACCTGGATAAAAGTTTATTTTTAAAAAAAGTGTTCCGGAGGTAAGAATTTCAGTTTGTCTATGATAGTTTGTTGCTTCATTGCATAGTTTCAACGAAAAATTCATAATAGTAGGCAAAGCCAGCTCACCCCGTAGTTGGGGTGAGAAGGCCTAGCAATGGGGTGAGATAGAAAAATTGCTAGGGTTGACACTTTCGAATCAAGAATCTCGACTTGTCAAGAGATTTTTTTATTAACGTAGCAAAATTATGTTTTATTTATGCTCCTACTTAAACTGGTTTAATGTTTTCTTTAAGTAGTGATCCTTATTTTATGACGTATAAATAGTTTTTTTTTTGCAATTTATAGAATTCCTCCGCTACTTCAATTTTTTTTAATATTTACCATTTTATCATAATGTAAGACACTTTTGACTACTTATGTAAATCGACAACCCTGAACTACGAACACCAACTCCCCCCTCTCTCAAACCAGCACACCCCGTTTGTAACACCAACTCTCCCCATTCATGAGCCAACTGTCCCCGTTGTCGAGCCAACTCACCCCTCAGTACAAGCCTGCTCACCCCATAAAAATCGTCAAATGTGGTTGGATCGTTTTCTATGTTAAAACCATTATAAATAAAGAAAATATAACTTAAGTTTTTCTGTTTCCAATAAGCCATGTAAGTATATAAACGATATCCGAAAGCTGGATGAACACTTACTTTGGTAAACATCACTTAAAAACAAAGTTAAATTCAACTAAAAATCCGCCGATTTCGAGCATCAACTTTGACAGTGAATTTGTGTTTCAAAATTGTATGATTTGGCAGCTTAATGTTGCGAAAAGAAGAAAAAATATGTCTAAAAATATAATCAAATTACTTTGAGAGCAACCTAAGCCCAAAAATTAAAGTAACTACTCAAAAATGAAATTCTGGATTCGCAACCCAACTCCCCCCGCGAAGCCTACTCACCCCATTCTACGGTACCTACCTAAATACAAATGTTTAAATCTGTCTAAAATTTGATTTGAATTCAACACCTATGTACTTACTCGTACACTGTAAACTTTTTTTTTGTTTTACTTTGACCGTCATTAAAGAGAATTGGCTGTACCTAATACCAATTGTCATAGATCTGTAGTCTAAACCCACGCATATATCCGTAAGTGGGTCCCAATGTAAGTAAAATTTGTATAGGGAAAAGCTTTTTGTAGATTGGCTCCGAACTTCCTTGAGCGAATTGGCAAGCTCATATGTTTGCTGTTCAATTATCGGGCATCGAAATTACTTTGGAAATATTCGAGAATGCCTTTTGATTCGACAAGACTTGCCACTTTCTAGGTTGAATGAAATTCAGTGGTGTGATATTAGCTACGTTTTATATGAAAATGTAAAAAAGCTACGTGTTTTATTCCGCAATGCGGGAAATTATTTAGCGATTTTATGACAATCAAACTTTTTTCACTAATGTTTAATATGACCGTATCAGATATGGTCGACGATGCAGCTGAATGACTTTCTATAAATAATAAAAAAACCGGCCAAGTGCGAGTCGGACTCGCGCACCGAGGGTTCCGTACAAACTCATAAGTAGATACATGAATAGTTCAAGAAAAACTATATGGCGATTAGTTTAGTAGGAGCAAATAAGTATGTGTTAAGATTTTTGCAAATTTCTCAAAAACAGTGCAAGTTAGGAAAACCGTTATATTTTTCCTTTAATATATAGGATGACATTAATAATTGGTAATTATTACAGATTTTTCTGTTCAGTAACTTCGAAGATAATAGGGGGGGAACGGTATTTTTTTTAACGTTTTTCGCCATAAATCAAAAACTACTTATTTAAAAAAAAATACAAAAATACTGTTTTAATCTACAAATTAAGCCCTTTCATTTGATACCTCACTCGATATAATAGCCCTACTTTCAATTTGCAAAGTCTCATTACGGACCCCTTTAAAAAAAAAGTAAAAAAGTTACAAGATTTTTTTTACATCCTATAAGCTCGGGTTAGCGGTTCTTAACACTATTCCAAATTTCAAGTCGATAGCATCAGTAGATCCTGAGATATCTTGCTGTGACAGACGGACAGACAGACAGACAGACAGACAGACAGACAGACAGACAGACAGACAGACAGACAGACAGACAGAGTCGCACCATAAGGGTTCCTTTTTTACCATTTTGGTACGGAACCCTAAAAAGTAGGTAGGTATCTAATCCCATATTCTCATTCAATAATGTTTCTGAAGAGTCAAGAATTGTTTTCATTGCATTATATTAATTGTATTCGTATTTGATCATGCGTTAAAATAAAAAATACCCAAAAACGGCCATCAAGTCTACCTAATACCATCTGCGTATTTAGCATAAAAATGCATTTTTACGTTTTGCATGCAATAGCGTGCTGCAGTTTTATCCAGCGCTTAACCTGGCTACAGCGTTGTCATATTTCCAGGAAAGTTTATAGCATAATTAATATATAATGGCAAGTTGTAGTGAGGTTTCACCAAAAAATACGACCATTTTGTTTGCGGTATTAAAAGTATGTTCACTATACTTGGAAGTGACTATGGGCACGTGATTATAAGTCAATCTTTATAAAAAATAATCAAAAATCATCTAATGACATCAAAGAAAACTCATTGTATCGGATTACAGTAAATTTTCAAATTTAAATCGAAAATATATTTCACGTTAGTTCCCTGCAATGCAAACATGTTTACAGAGTTGCAAGTTGTTTTTGTTTGTTCTGCCTGGGTACCGTTTACGCAAATACTTATGTAAGAGAAACTTGGTTATTTTAGCGACCAGAAAGTAAGTTTAATGTAGCAACAACATCACAACATTATCAGTTATCAGTTTATAGTTTATAGTATATTATCATTATCAGTTTAATGTAGCAACAACTACATTAAGTAATTACACTTATACCTTCTTTGATTTCCTTTTACGAATTCCGGTATGCTTAAAACATGTGTTACGATTACTATTTAATTTGATATAAAAGCTTATTCAGCCCAGTGCTACATTACTTAACTATACATACCTAATCTTTTGAAACAAGGACATATTAAATTTATAATTTTACCTTTTTATACCAAGATATCTCCTCGAAAAGTTACCGGCGTTGGTAGGTCAACAATTTTTTGGTATCATTTTTTTGAAACGAAGTCGACAAAATAAAGGCCACCCTAATGTATATACAAATTGATTAGTACACTCCTATTTATAAGCACCGTTGCTAGTGTGATGAATTGTAGTGGAAGCCATCTGTTATGTTTACGTGCTCTTACAAATTGTTTCTCGTTGGGTAAAGCTGCCTAATGGATGGTGAATAGAGCCAAGCCTCTGAAATCTTTCTATAAGACATCGTTTGCGTAGTCATAATAATAATAACAGCCAGCAAGTGACGGCTTTGCCAATTTCAATTCTAGTGGGTCTTCTTTTTAAAGCCTGACTAACTCGCGACCCTTATTGGGCGTTGCGATATTCGGACCCGGTGGTCAGCCGTGGCGTTCCCTGGGGTCGAACTAGTTCGCTAGCCGGAACACCTTGAGTGGATCGGACTGGGTGGGGGCCGGGAGCGCCTGAGGTCGAACCAGGTCGCTGGTCCCGGTCCACCTCGATAGGGTCGGGCTAGCTGGGGCCTGAATGCCTGGGGTCGAACCAGGACGTTTGGCCACCTTGACTTTTTGCTGATTGCTCAAAGTGAGCAGCGGACGAGCGGGAAGGATGAAGCGGATCAACCTGTCCTTATGTGAGTGTGTGAATCGAATGAATGGGAGTTTTAGTTGCCGGTTCGCTAAACCTAGCCCAGCTAAGAAGACTCCGGCGCCATGGGATCGTGTTCACTCTACGACGCGACGCCCCTTGGCTACCCTGGCTGACGCCAGGGCTCCCGCGCCAAAGGAGAGAGGGATCGGAAAACGCTACGATCCCTCCACCAGACTTGTGGAGTCTATCTTTGTGGGCCCCTCACCCACGACTCCACTAGGGATTTAGGCGTGCGCCGAATTGCGCCCGTCTTGTCCCCTCCGTCTACTGTAACTGTACTTACCACAACTGTGTCGCCTGACTCTTTGCCTCTATCGTGCAATAAATATGTCCTCTGAATTAACTTGCTAATGACTTAAGCATCGAATCTGTAAATGTAATAACTGTAAAAAGTGCTTAAGCGATTGTTTACCCAAATTACACTAGATCAATGTCCATAGATACACCTAGATTTCTTATTTTCAAACAAAATAGAAATAGAACGACTTTTGCTAAATGTATTCAGTCATATTTATTCAATTACAAATTGCATCCTGATGATGTTGATTCGTTTGATAGTGTGCTGAAGGAGACGACTGAGTCCATTTTGAATGTTTCCCTAAATGCGAATCAATGGGCTCAAGCATCTCTCCCTATTCGCAGCGGGGGTTTGGGAATACGGCGCGCGCGGGACGTCAGCCTTCCGGCCTTTTTGGCATCGGCGTATGGGGTTGTGGACCTTGTGACTGATATATTTTCCATAGAAGGTAACAAGGCAACCATACCGTACGCGTCCGATGCCCGGGATGCTTGGATGGCTCTTAATCCGAATGCGTGCGCACCAGATAAGCCCGATCGCCAGCGAATGTGGGATGACGCAGGGGTGAGGCGGGTATCGGCCTCTCTGGTGGAGTGTGCGGGGGGTGTGGATAAGGCTAGACTGCTGGCGGTTTCGAAGCCAGAGTCCGGGGCATGGTTACAGGCACTTCCCTCTCCACATCTGGGCACTCTGTTGGACAATGAGTCGATGCGGGTGGCTGTTGCTTTCCGCCTGGGCTGCGATGTTTGTGAACCTCATGTATGCATCTGCGGTACCATGGTGGAGAGCAACGGGCATCACGCATTGAGTTGCACTCGTTGTGCGGGGAGATTCTCTCGGCACCACGCGCTCAATGACATTGTCCGGAGGGCGTTGGTGTCAGCCAATATTCCTTGCGTGTTAGAGCCCTCGGGTCTAAGCCGGTCAGACGGTAAAAGGCCAGATGGTTTGACTTTGGTACCGTGGCAGAAGGGTAAGTGCCTGTTGTGGGATGCAACATGCGTTAGCACTTTCGCAGCTTCTCACATTGGACGCACCATCAGGGCAGCAGGAGCGGCAGCCGAGGCGGCTGCGCTCAGGAAGCGGGACAAGTACTCCGCTTTAACTAATTATTTATTTGTCCCGCTGGCGGTAGAGACGACCGGTTGCTGGTGTTCGGAGGCCAGAACCTTTTTGGCGGAAGTTGGGCGCCGTTTGCGAGAGAGAGGTCATGACGCCCGTTCCGGGTCATTCCTGGTGCAAAGGTTGTCAGTCGCGGTTCAACGCGGTAATGCGGCGAGCGTGATGGGCACCTTTGCTCCCGGAGTGACGCGGGGCGGGCTATTTGACTAAATTACTTATTTAGTATGTGCCTAGTTGTTAAGTGACATATTTTTAGACACTATTTATTGGTGTATATATTACAAATCTAAATGATAATGATCCACCTTGTTAATACAGCCTTTTTATTCTTGTAATAGAAATCTTAATTTCAGTTACCAACTTCTTTAGACTAGTGCTTTTATTTGCATTCTAAGGTGATTCGAGTGTAAGGATATTCGGTTCTCCATAAAAACAAAAAGAGGGTCTTCATTCGCTTCTACGACATTAATCATGACTGAAATGTGTCTTTGTCTGCGTGATACAACATGAAAGATGTACCTACTTATTGTATAGTCATGTACTAGTACTTAGTACCTAACTTGTTTACTATTCCAACAAAAAGGGTCAGTTAGCATTATTCGTTGTTAAATCTTATTTACGGGCTTATCTCGAGTTAAATAAGATATACTTTATTTTTGAGTAACAAACATTTCCTTTCATTTAAACTTGTTTTATACTAGTATTCAGATAATGTTATCTATAACAACCATTTTCTGTGCACTGAGCTCTTTAATCTTACATCCAACTACAAGCTCAAAACCAGTCGCCTGAAAAATTGAAACACTTAAGTTTGTTTACGAACTATCCTTTTATGTTCCAACACTAAACTGCACTTTTATCCTTCATATACATTACATGTTTCCCGTGTAATGCGTTCTTGATACTATCTGGACTAAGGTTTATGTTTATTTAAGAGTTTTGGAACGATTCCCATATAGTGCTCTAGTACAGTGCCAAAACTTGAACAATGCAGACGTGAGTTTTAGTCGTTTCTTGGCGGCATGTTTTGTACCTGGCTCTAATGTAGATACCTATTACATATTTGGATTTAAACTAGGCGAGACCGACACGTCGTAAGCTGAAATTTATATCAGGAACGTATTTCTCTGCAGTAAAATAAGTATTAAATAAAACTTATAATAAGTAGTTGAAACAATGTCATCCCTATTGCCATGCCTCGGGAGATCCCAGAGCTGGCGCATACTTCTTGCAAAGAATTGCCCTGGCTATTCAGAGAGGTAATGCTGCCAGCGTAATGGGTACCATGCCGCAGGCGGAGCTGCTTGAAGGGGTATTCTTTTTATAATATTTTTATTGTATTTTAGGTATTTTAATTTAGGTAGTTTAATTTAGTTTTTAGGTTTATTTAGTTTTAGGAAATTTAAATTTTATCTTGTTTGTATTTGTTCGTTTACTGTACTTTCTTTCAATGAAGAAGTATTCGAGTCCATATTATAATAGTGCATAAATACTCAACATATTTATATCAGGTTAAACACACTTTGAATACAACAAATCTACTATTTTCAACGACAGGGTTGCGCCGGGGCGTGCTGAATTAGGGTCTCCCCACATCTACCGACAGGGAATTGGCTAAAGCCGTTCGGCGTAGCTCGGCAGTCGGCGGCCGAAAACGACGTCTATTTCGCTCTTATTGCATGGACATAAAGTTTTTTCTCACCGGTTTTAGACGATTCCACATAGGTAGGTATAAGGAGACCCTAAACCTGAATAACGGCAGCCGAACGCAGCCGTCCACGTTTACGAGCAGTCGATTGGAAGCTATGCCGTGTGCAAATGTGAAATTTAAGTTATTAAAATTCCGAGAAAGCTAATCCAAAAGCATTACGGATGCTGCTATTAAAATGGAAATTTCATTGACATTTTAACTGAGGCTATTATTCAAGATAAGTAGAAATATGAAAATTACAAAGACTTTTACTTTTTATTTTTTTTTAAATAAGACTTTAAAAAACCTTGTTCAGGTTTAAAAAACATGAACAATACTAAAGGTAAGCAAAATAGGCGTCGAGAACCATTTTAATTAAGTATGTAAAAAATTAATTTCATATTCACAAACGGATTCCAGTGCTTTATTAAATGCGTACAAATCTTGTCCGACTCATACTTAATATTATATTTGCTTCTACATTATTAATTAACTGAGTTATGTGTGTGGTTTAAAACGTTTTGTATAACTGGAATCTGTAGTTTGCTTTTATTTTAAAAATCAATAAAAATGTGTTATGAGAAAACAAAGTAGGTACCTAGAACCCGCTGTTTGAGTAATCTATTTTTAAACAAGTATGATTTTGCATGTAGAAATGTAGTCTCAAACGTGGCGCCACCCAGTAAAAACGATGACTGGCCTATGGTGACCAATCGGGAACACCCAAATACTCCGAGTTATTTTATTCCGAATTTACTTATTCCGAATTTCAAAACTCCGAATTTCATAAATCCTAAAAAATAAAATTCCGATTATTGAAAAACACGATATTTATTAAACCGAATTTCAAAAATCAGATTTTTCTATATTCCGACATTTATTTCTCCGAAAAATTAAAAGCTCGATGTACCCTTTGTCCGTAAAACGGAATTCCGATTTTCATTTGTCCGAAATTTCGTTACTAATTCGGAATTTTGTCATTCGGAGTTTTGAAGTTTTGTAAACTCTTAATATTATTGAAACATGAGGCGCAGGTTTTAAAGTCTGAAGAAAGTCAGGACTTTTTTGACAAAATTTGATAATTATTTTTATAGTTTTGCCTTAAAAAATACGCTACGTTCAAATAATAATAATGGCTGAGATAATATTGTATTTTATATGCATTGGAGAATATGTAACAAAACCCGAATCGGAGCACCCCACTATCCACGTGGTCTTCTCTGCTCTACCCCTAGAGTGTATATAGAAAGCCGGAGGCGCGGAGGGGGAGCAGCCCTCGCCCACTGTAGCAAAGCACAGGCACAATGTGAGCCGTAGCGGCTGAGGCTGGTCGCCGAAGGCGACCAACAAGCCGAAGCTGCGAAGGCGAGCATTAGGGCCTGTGCTTTGATACGCAAGGGCGAAGGGGCTGCTCTTCCCGCAGCGGCGGAGCAGTTGCGGAGTCCGACCGACTGTTTTTAAGTCCTGTATCTACGTTTATCATTATTTAGTCAACATTTTTATTTTTCGATATTTTGGAATTCGGAGTTTTGATAATCGGAATTCGTACTTTTGATGTATCGGATTATTATAGATTCGGACTTTTCATTGTTCGGTGTATGGAATCTCGGACTTTTGAAATACGTAATTCTTACAGTTAGACGTTTTGTAATTTCGGAATTTTAAAAGTCGGAGTTATGAAAAATCGGGATTTTAATAATAGGAATTTTAATCCATTCGGAATTTTAAAAATCGGTATTTTGATATTCGTGATTGTGAATATCGGAATTAAGTTTTTCGTATTTATGTAGTGTACCCATGTATGTATGTATGTATGTATGTATGTATGTATGTATGTATGTATGTATGCATGTATGTATGTATGTACATAAGTAGTTATGTATGTTTCCCGACTGCGGCGAAGCCCAAAGAAGGGTTATATGTTTGACCTGTATGTATGTATGTATGTAAGTATGTATGAAGACGTGTATCAAAACAGTTATATAACGTCACGCAAATATTTTTTTAACTACCTCTAATTCACTAGGAAATTCAAGCTATAATAATAATTTTATTTTTGTCGACAACCCTAGCGGTGGGCATGGCGACCAGAAAGATCGCGCGTTATGAGTTAGAGCGAGAAGGTAGGAGTTTTTGTGACTCGAACGTGGGTTTTGTTAGACAGTGCGACTTCTGTACGAAGTACTATTACTTATTCTGAGGTTTTGTGCATATTTACGTAAAATTATTAATAAGTAGTTTAATTAGCTCCTTTCAGAAGTATATTTTTCATAAAAAAATATCATTGGAGCGTACTTTCTTTTGCGTACGTCATGTATATACAGGCGGGTTTGCAATGCCTGCTGATCATGTTCAGTGTTCACAAATCATTCCTACAAAACCAATTCTAGAACCACTAAAATTTACCCATAATCATAAATATCTGACAGTATCTGTAGAGCAGAAAAATAAATTCTGTAGAGGTGTATGTTAAGCGTTAACTATACTGACCTGACACCAAAACCGGCTATCTATTTCCAAACTAAAAAAAACCGGCCAAGTGCGAGTCGGACTCGCGCACCGAGGGTTCCGTACAAACTCATAAGTAGATACATGAATAATTCAAGAAAAACTATATGGCGATTAGTTTAGTAGGAGCAAATAAGTATGTGATAAGATTTTTGCAAATTTCTCAAAAACGGTGCACGTTAGGAAAACCGTTTTATTTTTCCTGTAATATATAAGACGACATTAATAGTTGGTAATTATTACAGATTTTTCTGTTCAGTAACTTCGAAGATAATAGGGGGGGAATGGTATTTTTTTTAACGTATTTAGCCATAAATCAAACACTACTTATTTAAAAAAAAATACAAAAATAGTGTTTTAATCTGCAAATCAAGCCCTTTCATTTGATACCCCACTCGATATAATATCCCTAATTTCAATTTTAAAAGTCTCATTACGGACCCCTTTAAAAAAAAAGTAAAAAAGTTACAAGACTTTTTTTACATCCCATAAGCTCGGGTTAGCGGTTCTTAACACTATTCCAAATTTCAAGTCGATAGCATCAGTAGATCCTGAGATATCTTGCTGTGACAGACGGACAGACAGACAGACAGACAGACAGACAGACAGACAGACAGACAGACAGACAGAGTCGCACCATAAGGGTTCCTTTTTTACCATTTTGGTACGGAACCCTAAAAAGTAGGGACTTTACTTAAAATCAGGCACGATTCTATGTGACTCTCATTTAATTAGTTTTACAGGTTTAACGCGATTATAATTTTTCAAATTTTATTTTTCGACATTTCGTCGCAGGTGCTTGTGCCGTGGCATTGACTACTGATGTTCCAGCGAGATGTCAGCAAAAAAAAAAATAATCAGCAGGATGGTTTTTATTTATCGCCAACTTAGGGACCAGTGATTCAAAAACTAATATCAAGTAATCTAACTTCAGAGTCGTGCACAAAAATCGTGAGTGTAGTGATTTTGGTAAGTAATGAATATTGATAAATCGGTGGGTGATTCGAGTTTCTCGGTTTACCGTACCATCAGGACTGACGCACTCCACGATTCCGTTGCGCGGTAATTATTAGTGATCACGTTAAATTTACATAAAAAGTTACCGGTCGCAGATCGCTGATTTTTAAATATAGCCACCCTAGGGGGGAAAAGGAGCACGCGTTATGCGATATAGAGAGACGGTTGGATGCGGGTCAGCTCCGTCCGGTCATCCCACGCGAACGGCAGTTTAGATAGGTATAGAGGCTTCTGTAGGCAGTACTAATTCTTATTCTGTGGTACCATTTTAACCGAAATTTCGAAGGATAATTTACAAATTCGCCATCAATCTCTGCCCGAATATAACATGACGGGTCAACTATTAAAAATATGTCGGTCCTCTCGTCGTTTCGACTTTAATATATCACACCAGTTTGACCTCCGATTATCAACTGTTATTTTATTGTTAGTTTATGGGGTCCAATTAGAGATGTGCCACTCCCGGGAATATTCCCCGTTTGTATGGGGAATATTCCCCATACAAGTGGGGAATATTCCCGGGAACGGCCCATCTCTAAGTCCAATATATCATGGAAGAGATTGACTTCGATGTTGTGAATCATCCCACAGCGCACATTATAATACGATTTCATTAACAAAGGCTTGCTCACACGAACCTTTGTTAATGTTAACGCAGCTTTCCCTGCGCGAGTTTCAAGTGCTGTTCAAAGTTGTAGAACGTAATTACAGCCATTAGTAAAGTGAAGGAAAACGATATAATTATCACATATTTTTTAAGAAATCCTATTTAAAGTAAGCATATGGATATTTTGGCAAGTATTCAGGAATATAATGTTTTCAAAGCAGGCCTTAATTTAGTTGTTTAAAAAATTACATATTGTACATGAGAATGATTTATCAAAAAAAAATATATAAATCGTATTTGGTAAAATCCTGAACTGAAACTATAAATCACCAAGCGATTGAAAAAAAAAACAGTTTGTATTCTTTTGTGTATTTGGGAGTGAATGCACAAAAACTAAGCAGTATTTTATCATAAATTTGAAGGAATCTCTTAAAGCACGAGAAATGTTTTGAAATCGTAATTTTGTGGCAAAATTCAGCAATTTTTCAAGTGGAGCATATTTAAAACAGGGGGTCTAAATTATACTACATCCTACAAAAATAACAAAATACCCCAAGCACCAAGAAAGCTCTAAAATCGTACATCAATAAGTACTAATCACTGCCTACAAAAACAATCACTAAAAGCTTGAAAGACTGAAACACAACAAAGGTCGGTAATTACCATAGCGTCAATCTTCAGCCTCACACTCCAGAGATTTTAATTTCTTATCAACACTTGAGCGGCAAAACAGAACACTTCACGACAAAAGATAACAGGGACAAAAGAACGCCAAAAAGTTCTTTTGTTTCGCGTTCAAGTTTGGAACTTTGGACACAGGCACAAAAAAGAAAATACGAAAGGAGAGTTGAGTTTTTTCGTAAATGGGTTTTTCGGTTTTTCGTAAAGTCGTGGGAACGCAGAGGACGGCGGGTTGCCTTCGCGTCCGTAGGGCCACCACTGCGATGTGTCACGCCTAGCGCGCCTGCGTAACTTTGCGCCACCGTCCTGCAATCCTAATATGTTTCTGCTTCAATTAATCTAGCTCTCTCAATTACACCTACGAGGCTATGGCTTAGGCTATTGGATATTGAAGGAAAGGTGATCGAGCGCCTATCGTAAAATAATTAATTTTCCTTTTTCTTTCTTTTCATGTACTATGAAGCGTGTTTCAAAGCTTGTGGGAAATCGTGTATAACAGGAAAGTTTTGATCAATTTTTTGTGTTCTAAGTACAATTTTTAGTAGATATATATGACATTAATGAATAATGTTTGGCATTGGCGTGGCGTAAAAGATATCTTTGGGCAAGGCTGTGCAGATTTGGCGTACATTTTCCTCAAGAGCTAAAGAATAAGGTGCTTCAATGCCTGATATTAGGCAAGCCGGTAGGAATCGAGTTCTTTGGACGCTATGCTACTGCATATTCAAACTAAACTGAATTAAACTTACAAATATATGAGAATGTTATAAATATATAAAACAAATTATCACTATTGCCATATTTTATCTTACTTTATTAATTTCTTATTTGTGACAAAATATTGTCAAAATTATAAATACAAATAACCTAAAATACCTGATATTTTTGTTTTTAGATAATTCGCACTGATGAAAGTTTAAAACGGGTTTAATACAATTTTTCACTTACCTCATCGCCTTGACAGCTTGACTTTATCAAATCAATGAAACATTTTCATATAAAACCATAATGAAGTGATTAAAGTTATCGTAGCTTAATCATTTGAAGGGTACACGGAAAGTACATTTTCTAGTCACCTTTTTTTGAAAATGAGATTTTATTCTCAAAATGGTCGCTACGCAATGAACTATAACTTACTACTTGATTGATACTTACTATTTTTTTCACTTTTAAAGAGATCCTTGCCATAGTAATTGTTCCCGATGACTCCCAATAACAACCTCTCCGTTTAAGTTAGTTGCGTGTTTGTGAGATGTCGTTTGTAGTATAATATCTGTACTTTTCGAGATTTTTTATGATAGGCGCGCTTGCCCCGCAGACGCAATTGCACTGACTAACCTTACCTGTATCGTGTAATATTTTATCTCTACGTGTGTATGATGAAATGACTTCTTTAAAGTTCAGTAATATTAGATGAGTACACACACAGGCTGCTAATAAAACATTAAAATATTTATGCACGCTACGCGTACAGAAAAAGCCGCTTTCTGGCCAAATGTAGACATAAAATGGTGTGCACAACACGGTAGGTAATAAAAAAAGCCCTCGATCGCATATTTACGTCCTTCGCTTGCAGCTCGGGCCGCGAACATCTGCGATCTCGGCCTTTCTTTCTTTTACCACCCTAGTTGTGTAATGTACTATTTTTAAATTATGCTTCATTTGTTTGAACGTTTGTTAGGTAGTCATTATTGTATTCAAAATAAGACATAACTGACTACTAATCGAAAGACAGTTGAAATACGCCTTAAAAATACCCGATCTATAAAAAAAAACTTATATTATACGAATTTGTGCAGGACGGTCTTCACGGTCCGTTTGCCCGCACTCGTTAGGCCGTCCTATAAAGAAGGCTCATCTTTACCGTACTCCGGTGATACATGGACTGGCAAGGGAATATATTTCTGAGCGATATTCTCTTAGAGCGAAATGTGTTTATTACCAGAAGAGCCACAAGAAACTGGACCAATCGAGAAGTAAGCTTTTTGCTAAAGCTAGTAGAACTCCGATCTTACTTTGGCATAAACACGAGGAAGTAATATACTCTTATAGAAATATATATGTATATATTGAAGCCTGATAAACATGCAAGTCTTACTGACTGTTGGTAAAATCGGACCAGGTGGGGACGTGGCGTTCCCTGGGGTCTGGCCGGACCACCTTGAGAGGGAGGACTTGTGTAGATATAAAATCAAATGAGCGTAATATTTTCTTTTAATCCTTTCAAAAGCTAAATGTAGGCTTATTACAGAAGAAGTTAATCTACATTTCATCGCCATAATTTCTTCTACTGCGTAAAAGTTTAGATTTACTAACCAAAGTAGAACCAATCATTATTCCCGCATTATCTTGTCCCCCCGCTTTGTCGCAATGACACGACGATGTCACGTGTTTTCGTGTATGTGTAAGGTAGTGTGAAAGAGGGTAAAGCGACGAAGAAGATTAAGAAAAAACTTGAAAATTTACACAATATTTTTTTATGAATACAATAATCAAACAGTAGCGACTCGTTAAGAACTGATTCTATTATTTTTGTACAGACATGTATATCACTGGAATTCGTAATGTAAATCGGTATATACTACCAATATACTAGATCACTAATATCCTTGGACTTCTTTACTCAATTTTTTTTATATATATGTTGTATATTACTTTGGAAAAGATTATTTATAAGATTTTTCTAGCAAATTGCGTCGGCTAAGTTATATTTTAGTTCATCTTTTCGAATTCTATCGCTCGAATCATAACGGTTAAGTGAGCCTGAACACGAAAACCACACGCAGTGTGCTGCTTCAATATATAAACCAATAAATAAAATGTTACAATGATCCTATATATCACTGAACACATAACCTATGCATGAATATAATTATCTGTGTTAGTAGTAAACTACTTTTCTTAATCCGAATGAGGTTGTGTTTTTAATGTAGTTGCTTTTTAGTATTGTATAATTTGTTTACCTTGCTTAATAATCCAATTGCGAGTTTATTAATGTTATATTGAACCTAAGTTCGTACCTACATAATCTTGTAAATATATAAACTTTGCGAAGTAAAGAAGAATATGAAAATAGAAACAATATATAAACACTTGTATATAGATGCATAAAACTTCGTTAAGCTAAAGGTAAAGAAACCAAACCTGAAGTACCCCAAGGAACGCAATGTTTATTCAACCTCATCTTTCCAACGACTCGAAACTAATTCAACTCTATTTCCTGCACTGTCGGGCGTCCGTCCTTCTTCAACAAAATACAAACGCTTTTAAAGAGACAAGGAAAGAAGACGAAATCCAACGTGTGAAATTTAATGTTCTAAGGTTGCGGATAGTGTGGGTAGCGGCAGTCATCCTGTGGGACGCGTCGTTCACGTATAGTCAATAAAAGTTTTCATACAAAGGGAAAATCTTGTGCTTATAAATATAGCGGTTTCTGGAACATTGGCTCGGCGCAAGTAGTGTAGAAATTCTCCTTTTCGTAACGTTACAATATAACATACATATTATGTATGGCTGTTTGGTGGTTACTACGTGCACACAATACATATTACTATTATGTATTATTAATTGCAAGACATTGAATAAGATTATACAGTTAATAAACAAAACAGTTAAAATGATGAGTGAAATGATAAATTGACCGTAACGTTTTATCAAAAATTAAAACGTTTCTCAATTATTTCCGGCCAGGCACGTAATTAAGCGATAAAAAGTATTTTTTATTTATTACTCCGACATTTTTATTTCCAATTACGAATGAAACGAATTTTATTACAAATCTCCGATGGCGCGAGTTTTATTATTTCGTCGCCGCGAATTTCATTAAGCCTTAATTACTTTCATTTGTCCGCGACAAAGTATCAACATAATAATTAATTATTGAATTCATTTGTTGAAGAATAATCTTAACTGTAACGCTCTGACCCCTTTAAACGTAATATTGCCAATGTTTGCTATGCAGAGTGCAACTACATGATAGTGTTTACTGATCCTTGCTCGTAGCAGATAATTCTTCAACAGGGCCGCGCCGCCCCTGTGTGCGAAGTGTGCAACGCACACAGGCGCCAAGGCAATAGGGGCGCCGGAATTCGAATCACGGCGACAATAAAGAGGTGGCTTCATAGGTTTGCACACAGGCGCTGTCGGGGGTCGGCGCGGGCCTGTTCTTCAAATCAAACTATTCACAAACACAATACCTAAATAAGGGTAGAACGATACCTATATTTAAACTCTTGAAATTTCAAGTCCTATAAAATTTCCATGAAACATTAGGTTAATTAGGTTTATTTTAATAAAAAAAGTATAATGTAAATAGGTATAAAAATAAACCTAAACCTCGTAAAAACCCACTGCTTCCAGTAAAAGAACTTACCAAATAATTACCATCACAACACAGAAAAGAGCAATGTAAACGTGTACAGCAATTCCATACAGCGTGTACCCGTTTATATTGCTCTCGAGTGTATTTAGCAGGTCGCAGCTCACAAACGTCTTTCAGGCCTAACATCCTAAACAAAGGGAAGTTTTATGTGATACCTCGTGATGTGCCCACAATGGCCCCGAAATGTGCCATCTGCGAACAATAGATGGCGTGACGGGCATATCGGTGTCATTGTTGGAAATTCTTTAGTGAACGAACGTCTAAAAGTTTGTATTGTAAACTCAAGGCCCACATATATGTGATTTAAATTGAATTCGCAACTACGTACATATTGAACACAATCTGTTTTGAAACGATCACTTTGTTTTTTCTTTAAATTATAGACCTACTTTTTTAATTATATATTTAACTAAATATACCTAACTAGAAATATTTTACATTTATTTTCATTCAGCAGTTTCGTACTAAAGAAACAAGCTATGTATTTAACTGAAAAGAGTTTGTAAAGACGTCATAATAATTATATTGTGCAGTATCAGTGGTATTGTAAGGCATTTGGCCGAGTAATTACAGCTTTATTTTCATATCTTTGTATCTTTATGTAGCCTATGAACCACCTACATACTTGTAGGCCTCAAGAGTTCACAAAGTAGATTTAGGTAGAGGTAGCACTCTCACTTAATTGTGATAGTAAATAAAATAGATACACTAAAAACACGATACTACAAGACACGTGATCAAAGGAATATTTTTCTTTATGTTGAATTCTATTTATTTTCCATTAAGGGTTAAACAGAATTATTGCGAAAAGAAATACGTAAGACAGATGGAATAAAATCGTTTAATATGGAAGCGCAAAATCAGGCGTGAGGATCTTCTGAACTTCCTTTGTATCTTCATGTATATAAGCTATAAGGGCCCTCAGTGGGTCCTATCTACAAGTCTTTTCTACAAATAAATATTGGCAAAGAGTCATCTGAATACAAGATCAGGACAAATATGTGGAACCTTGTAGTACAAATCACACGTATTCTCTAAAGTTACACCTAGTGCCACTAGATCTTGATTAAAGTTGGGGTTAGTTAAATTTAGTTCGTTCCACATTCCACTATGATTATCGAAGCCTTATCTAGCGAAAATTCCTCCCAGCAGTTTCAACTTAACGTGTCAATTAGTGGATTGAATCCATCTTCGTATCTCATGCAATCAGCGGAGCAGTCACTTAATATTATGAATTGTGCTTTTGCGTGCTCAGTGTTTGACGTAACTACTTGAAATGGGGTTCCTAACGAGCATTTTTCTATTTACAATATTTTTTGCTGAGTTAGGAGCAAACGGTCATGAATATTATAACGACAAATGAAGAAATGCGCTCGATTTGCGGTCTTTAAAACGTGAGTTTTCCGGGGAAAAAATGTCCATAATTGGTTCCTGTCTATTATTGGTACCATCTGCATCACCCAATACCACACATTATTACGTATTCACGGTCATAAGTTGATAGTGTCAGGATGGTTGGATGGCGTATATTGAAGTTCTTTATTCGATATTGTAGTTAGGTTAGGAGAGATGGAACGTTTAAGATGAAACTCTTAAGAAGTAATCACACTAGTTTATTTCTTTTAACAATAACACTGAACTGCTGCTTAGCTGTTTAGCAGACAATCACCAAAAGTAAGCGATTCACTCCAGAGTCCGAGTAAGAATGTTTGAACAGTATCACAGTTGGTATTAGAATAACATTAAAAACTAAGTTGAATAGATACGCGTACAGTTCCTAGAATACTAGCGTCCACCACCAGCTTCTTTCTTTTTCTTTGCGTCCGAGAACAATTTCCGCTGAGTAATGAATATGAACTACTGACTAAAGCTTCCGTAATCATGACCAGACTACGTCTAATATACTAATTAATTATTATAATACCATGGTACCATCGTAGGAAGACTGTGTTTGTAAATTAAAGATTTTTTTCAAGTAACTGCCGACGGAATGTTAAAAATAAGTAATAAAACGTAAATAAATAGTTTTTGAAAGTGTTGTCGGTTTGTGCTACTAACTAAACTAGTAGACCGATTTCCAGGAAATTCGGTGTACAGGTATAGTTTAACACATATGACACTTTTTACTCGACTAAGCCTGAGCAATAAGAGATAATTAACTTATTTAACCTCATCTTACTTATTGTTGCGTGTTAGCCTGAACATAACTTTAATTGGTTCAACACGTTCCGCAACCGAATGATAACAGCGACATTGTTGCTCTAAATAAAAACAAAATCGAAATTGCACAATGTCGCAAACAGTATGTTGCTAACATACATACCTGTTATATACTTCACCATCCTACCTTTTTCAGCAGCCTTGTATGAAGTTGTGAGGTGCCAGCAACTAAAATAGCAAGTAATAAAACGAACAAGCGTCGATACTGTTGCGTCCAGTCTCCGACACACACTGCGGAAATTGCTTTTAACAACTTTAATTGGAGTCTCAAGAAAAAACTTTTCCAATCTGCCTTTGTAAGTGGGCTTTAAAAGGCAAGATTAGAGGCTCTTATTAAACACTCTTGTTTATCAAAGATACATTGCTTATTCAAAGCACCTTCGCCTGCTTTTATTATTTTGCCGCATGATTTAGGCAAATGTACCTCTGTATTATTTAAGCGCTTTGAATGACTTCAAGAGTTTGATAATGGATCCTTTTGAAACTAAATACTTAACGATATTTTTGACACATTGAGAAAATACCGTGTATTCAATGGTATTGCCCACGAATAATATTTTTTTCAACACAGATTCGGTTTGTAAAGTCCGTTTTTACATGATTATTTAAAGCAATAGAGATATTTCCCTTTGTTAAGTATTCTCATTGTATCTTTTTGTGAAGGTGTCTTAATGAAATTAATCACTAAAAAGGCCAAAAATAAGTCTATTCAATTCTCTAATTGTAGGTCTTTGCATTATATTAACTGTAAGTAACTAACTGTAGTAAGTATTCTATAAGTAACTTTGCATACTTCTTTAAGCAAAATGTACGCGGTCAAAACAAAATTCCAACTGATTAAATCACTACATTTCTGCACATAAATGATCTTTTATCTTTTTAGGGTTTCGTACCTCAAAAGGAAAAAAACGAACCGTTAGAAGATCACTTTGTTGTCCGTCTGTCCATCCGTTCGTCCGTCCGTCTGTCTGTCCGTCTGCCAAGACCCTTTATCTCGGAAATGCGTGGAGGTATCGAGTTGAAATTAAAACCATGTAAGCTGTGAAACGCGATTTAATCCGTTTAAGTTGTTTTATTACTATGAGTGATAATCGCGGAAACCGAAGACAATATAACGTGGAAAAAGTTACGGCCGTATAAATACCCCAAAAAACGTATATTTCGACATTCAAAATTTAAAGTACTTTCCGTTGACCTAGAACTATGAAATTTGCCAAATTTGTACGTCTTATTCTACAAGTATAGGGAACAATCTGAAAACTATATATTTTTAATTAGGCAAATCATAAAAAAATAGACTTTACGAGGGTTGCTACGAAAGTTTTTAGCTATATAAAAAGTATGAACATTAATTTCTTAAAACCAATGATTACAAAAGTAAGGATAGGCCAGAACAGTTCGGAACTATTTTTCCCGTAACAAAAAATGCAGCTATAAAGACCAGCTGCGTAGTGCACGCGCCGCTTAGCTCTGTCCTTTGTATACGTCAATGCTCAAAACGCATGAGGAATTAAAGATAATTTAATTGCAAACCTCTCTGTACAGGTATAGTTCATTCGCGTACTGGTCAGTAACTTTTTTTTATTTTACGCTATCATGTCGGTACAGTTTTATTTTTTTGCGATGGAGCTGTCACAAGAGTCATTTCGGGCTATGGTATTCTATGACTATAAAAGAAACAAAAATTTAAACGAAGCATTTGGGGAATCTGCTCTATCAATTAGCACAAGTTCGTACTGGTACCGCGAGTTTAAGTGAGGTAGGCTGTAGGCAGTTCATCGAAGATGAGCCAAGACCAGGTTGACCGGCAAGTGCAGTAACGGCAGAAAATGTGATCAGAACCGAATGGTTAATTAGAAAACAAAAAAAAATACATAAAGGGAGCTCGAACACGAGCTTGGCATTATGTATACTGAAGTTTGTCTACCACAGGCGTTCGCAACGGGACTTTTATGAGTCCAGATGATGCAGTACACGAGTTTAATCTGCTTTTTTTCGACCTTCCACAAGATGTTAGAGATTTTACAAATGTTTCAAGGACTAATTTTTGAGAATGCGGCGGTGTGTAGATCTTGGAGGAGTGCACTTTGTAAAATATTAAAATTCTATCAGTCTTTACCAAAAAATTGATACTTTTTATTCAGCTAAAAACTTTCGTAGCAACCTATGTAGGTACTAAGGAAATAAAAATTTACAAATTTGTAAGATTCCCTCGGTGGGCGATGAAAATGAAAAATAGGAAGGGATAATGATAACTGCTATTACATTATAGAAGCACTAACCACTTAAAGAAGTTTCGGATCTCTCAGGTTTTTCGATTAGGTATGTTTCTTTTTTAGGGTTCCGTACCAAAATGGTAAAAAAGGAACCCTTATGGTGCGACACAGTCTGTCTGTCTGTCCGTCTTCAAAGCCAAATATCTCAAGAACCACTGCTGCTATTGATTTAAAATTGGTATAGTGTTAAAAATCGCTAATCCAAGCCTAGGTCATAAAATTATTCTTATACCCCTTTTACTTTTTAGTGAGGCCGAAATGGAATGAAAATTTTAAATAGGGCTATTGTAATAAAATGGGGTATCAAATGAAAGGATTTAATTTGTGGATTCCAAAACCGTTTTTTTTTCTTAATCATTTAGTTTTTGATTTAAGACGAAAAACGTTAAAAAATACCATTCCTCCTAATATCTTCGAAGTAACAGAAAAATGTGTAATAATTACCGATTATTAATATCCTTCTGAATATTATAAAAAAGATATAAAGGTCTTCCTAACTTGCATCGTTTTTTAGATATTCACACAAATCGTAATGCAAACTCATTTGCAGTTATTACATCTGACTTGATGACTGTTTGCACAAAGCATGCGTTCTCCGACAACTACAATATTTACGCAAAATCAACCAAGACCCTACTGAGACGCTAGGACCCTAGGGACCAAGTGCGCGGCAGCTATATAATAATATAAAGATTTATCGGCGCACCTGGTGGATGCCACTGGCGACTAGATGGCGAGTATTTCACTCGGAGAATCAGCATTGCGCTCCAGTGTGGCAAGGCAATGCGGCCAACCTTCTGGGCACATCCCCAGGCAGCGACCTGGGATTATTTTCGTATCTTTAGTTTTATAAGTATTGGCATAAATTATAGTCTCATTCAGATTATGTACAGCAGATCTGATTGTCCGATTACATTCAGTCTAATCAGATATGCTAAATCAAAATTTAAGTTTACATGTCTCTGTTCATTGCTTATTGTACTAAGTCTTAGACATAAGTTATTCAGTTTAAAATACCAAAATTGAATCAAAGTTCTCTGAATAATAAACTATTTGAATATGAATTATTATTGTTATTAATTCTTTTTTTTTATTTTTATTTGGAGAACAAACAGAGATAGACGCACATACAAAACACTATGGTATAGATTTTAAGATTAACATGCATCTAACTCCTCAACAGTTCCCACTAAGACACATCGTTTTATATATTAGTTTAAAAAAACTTATCTATAGGGTTATAGATAAGTTTTTTAAACTAAATCTAGTAACAAACAAAAAGTTTGACCATATTATTGTTGCTACATTTTACATAAAAAAGAAGGACTGCATGGCTGGAAGAAATAAAATAAATTTTCTCCAGGACAGATAAATCAATCTTTTCCGATTCTGAAACGTAGGTACCTCCGACAGTCATTTCTCCGTTGAATTGCTCGCCGCCGACATTAGTGTACATTTCGACGACAGCACCTACCCTTAGGTGCATACGGTATCATAAATGATACTACTGAAATGACACAAGTAGAGATCAACTTAACATCAATTTGAAACCTTGTCAAACTGATCACGAAATCTCAAATTGACGTGGATTTGATTTTCACATGAGTCATTTCAGAAATAAAATGCACGATACGGAATGCATCTAAGGGTTAAAATGTGAACGGTTCAACGACAGCACGTTTCGTTTATGGGCGTTTCCTCGACAGAAGGTTTAAACTACGAACGTTACGCCGACAGGACTATTCGCCAATTCTTATTTCGACGACAAAACCTTAACTTACGCTGCTTAGCTGTCAAGCCTTCAGTCATTCGTCAAACGTATAATTAAATGTTTTACATAGCTATTTGCCTTCAGGTTCACTTCGTCCACATTCCCATTTCGTCTAAATTCTCATCTCGTTCTCATTCCGAATTCGTTCACATTTTTAGCTCATTCGCATTCCAAATTCGTCCACATTCCTAACTCGTCCGCATCCCCATCTGGTCTACATTCCCACATCGTCCACATTCCTCACTCGACCAGACTCTAACTAGTTCACATTCTTAACTAGTCCACATTCCCAACTCGTCTTCATTCCCAAATCGTCCTCATTCCCAACTCATCCTCATTTACAACTCGTCCACATTCTCATCTCGTCAAATTTCCCAACTCATCCTCATCTCTAATGTACAAAGGTCATTGGGCGTTTTTGACCCGCTTTCCGATCTTTCGCGTACAGAGATCAACCTAGTTTTAAAATAGAGAATTTAACCTCACTTTTCTTAATATGTATTTTTTTTATGTATCAAGCGGCAGAAAAAGTTATTCAAAGTTATTTTGAAATAATTCTAATAGTTCTGACTTAATGCATTGCAAAAATGCTATAATTATAAATAAGAAATGATTTTTATTTTTTTTCTCACTTCTATGATTTACAAGAATGCGACTCATACCACTGAGTAGCAGCCCTATTTCGTTTGTGTACGTCGTGGGTCATATGTCCGAACAAAATGCCCGATGACCTTTACAGTCAATTTCAAATATTGTTTAGTTACAAGAAAGCATCCTTTGGGGGGGGGGGGGGGGGGTTAAACTTTGTATGGAGATACAATCGTTTCTCAAATATACAAGTCATCATTAAAGTTAGCTGGAGACCCAAGGATAGACATGATAGGGATGTTTTAAGTAAGTAGGTTGAAGAAAAGATACGATAAGATGAGAAGAAAAGAGAGGAGAGTAGGGGTGCTCCTTATTTTGTCGATTTTTTTATTTCTTGCGTGCACCCCTTCATTTTATTTTAGGGCATGAAAAGACATGACTATTTTTTTTAGATTATTTCTTCAAGTTTTAGAGGTCGCTGCCAGCAGTTGAATAAAAAATCTCATACATTTATAGAATTTTAAATTTATTTTTTTATGCTTGAAAACCATTTTATTCTTTAAAGGACAGGATCAAGTACTTTTGTTTGATTTCAGGCACTTGCGAGAGTGTTACAAAGTTAGCTTGCAAATTGTCATAAGATATAAAACACCTAACAAAGCACTTGGAGGTAAAATAACATGCATACTATGCCGAGGGGTGGCCAAAAGCTTTTAATATTAGGCATCTTTATGGACAAAAATGTGACGTTACGAAAAAAAATTCTTTACGAAGCAAAATAAAATTAGATTTCGCACCAGACCATGGAATTTGAAATGAACGGAGTAGCTACATTATGTTTTTAAAGTGGCAGTGCTTGATGTCATAATTTTCTCAACTGCGGGTAACATAAAAAGGCTATTTGTGCTTTTTTTATCTCACTGTTTATGAGTTTTCTAAGAGGGTTTAACGTTAAAGCTTAACTTCAACGATATTGTTGTCTTATTTTTGGTGTTCGAATTAAAGTAAGAAGCGTACCAATGACACTACGATTGGCCTCTAAATTATCTAAGACTTTTGCTTGACGTATGAAGCAGCAATATGTAAAAGTTGTCGTTATACCATACGTTTTATTTTAATTATAATATATACTATAATAGTTACTGGAAAATATAATTGGTTCATAGTATATTATGATACGAGTGGGCTATGTTGGTCATTACAGTCGAGGCTGTGTTGCACAGCCCGAGCCGTAAGGCATAAACTTTACATTTACCATGGAATAAATGTATTACAGCGAGCTCGGCTCCTATTTATTGGCTAACTCATTAACTCATTATATGCGCTAAAATAAGTCTTATAAGAACGGCTAGGTTTTGTTGTTGTTACTATTGCAAAAAAAACATAAGCATACTTACGCATTTTTCTTTTGCTTTCGATGTCAACAAACTATCACTAGCATTTTATACTTCACTAATTATATCAAGCGGCCTCAAATTTAATTGTTCTTAGTCACTTGAAGTCGTAATTTGTTGCAACAATGACAAACTAACCTTATGGTAAATTAACAAATATTAAGGCGAGGTAAGACGAGAATCGGGCGCGGAAGCCTAGTTTCCAAATCATTTTTAGAGCACTTATTTGACTTGTAGGTCACTGTAAAACATATATAATAATATTCATAACTGTATCTAGGGCTTCCTCTCACTTAGAACACGATAGCGAACACTTCGCTCGATAGAAAAGTAGCGCGAAAACACTATAAAATAAAGTATTTTTTTCATTTTGTTCATTACCAGTTACCTTTTCTGACAAAATTAATACCTGACAATCATGATTTCACAGTCATGCAGGGCATCCTCTCATGTTTGGGTTGATAACGTATACTTTTATGTTAGAAATCGAAGATAATCTGCAATAATCTGCATTCCGCCCGACCCTAGTTGTATGTGAAATGCGAGCCAGGTCCTACCGGGCCTTAATACAAAATGGCGCAACATTTATTATTTCGCGCGCCGAACCGCCGATCTGTGGTTGAATTACGTATGCGCTCGCAGAGGCAACGACGCAACCCTCAAACAGCCAGAAATATGCACAATATAATAAACAGAGTAATTAGGTATTCTATAGAGAATTCTAATTAATGAATAATTAAATGTAGGTATTGTAATTTTGTAGATACTTTGATGAAGTATAATCTTTTATCTTATTTTGTTTGACTGAAACTAGCTTATTTATCTACAAAAATAATAACCTTTTTTTGGAGATTTAAAAAAAAAGTGTAATATGCAAAAGACTAGTGCGGTAATGTAAAGTAAAACGCACTAGTGTGTAATAAATCGCATTCCGGGCATAAGAAGAAGGAAATTATAGCCACATTACTAGCAAGTGTGTTGAAAATATAATTTTCATTAGGTCATTTCACTGCTCAACAGTGATTTTCATGCCCTTAATATAAGTAAATATGCTTTTTATACTACATTAAGATACCAAGTGTGCTAAGATTAAGATGGCCATTACAGTTTATTCGGTATTGCACTGCCCGAGCCGTTAGGCAAGGGCTGTAATAAAACCGAGACAGTAATGACCAAAGTACACGCGTTTTATACGTCTTTTTTAACACACTAGCGAGGAAAAGATGTCTTTATAGAATATTAAATGATTAAAACTATCCTCTATCGGAAAACGCATGCTTTGTACCATAGAAACATTCATCACGGCAGCTCCAAGGCGCCAGCTGTGGCAAGACGCTGGACAAAGTATAAAAACAACCAAATAGTACCTACGACTTCGGCGGTTTAGGAGCGCGCGACACGTATTTACATAGAAGACGCACGATCGCACATCTGTGTGAGTGCACTCCATACTGTGGCAGGGGCGCGCAGGGGAAAATGCTTACCTGTGGTGCGTCCGTACACGGCGCGCACACATGCCTTACTTGCATACCTTTTGTTGGAAGAAAAACTACCGTATACCGTGCCCTGGACATGTGCAGGCTGCAGGTGCTGTTACTTGTTTACGCCCATGCTGCTGCACGACCATGGCCGTTGGTGGGGACGGAGAAACCGTCTATAAAATAATCGGATCTATCAAGGAGCCCCCTCATTCCTCATTGCTTGACTTCTTCGTCACTTGAGTTCGGATGGTCGGACTGAGCACACCTCCTCCGCCGCTATTTTACTTACTTGCTGTCTAAGTGTCCATCTCTGTAACTTTTGATTTGATACGCAATAAAGTGTGATGATAAGTGAATATATCGTCGCTGGAAAGCAATAATGCTGTAACCTACAAAAAGTAAAGTCTTTATTATTCTCAAAGGAAAACTAAAATTCTTGGATACTTTTTTCAGAGAGCCGATTCTCCCTAGTCACATATTTGTATAACGTGCCTTCTGGTTTAATAACTCTACTATGAACATGATGTCATTGGCAAGCGATGAGAGATGTAAATAGGTACAGTAGGTACGCACCATGGGTATTGATACCAAGTCTGTGCAGTCCGTAAGCAATTAAAGGTAGGGACACACTTAGCCCACGTGCGCAACGTATGCAATGCATTATGAAATCTCGACTCTAAAATCTGTATGCTTAGAAACATACTTGTGATACGTAACGCAACGCATGACAAGTAGGTATGTTTCAAAGCATACAAATTTCAGGGTCCAGATTTCATAATGCATTGCATGCTCGAATTATTCGTCACTTCACACTTGATAAAGAGGTTTATTTATGAGCACTTTCGATTTAGAACAATAATTGACAGTGACAGTATTGTATGTCTTCAATTTAATACGCATAATATGATATTTGTGTAGCAAAATAAATAATGGAGTTAAAAGAACACTATTCAAATATATTAACAGAAATATAATTCCTAGGTAAATTAAGACAATAGAAATAAAAGAGAATAGTACAATTAAACAGTGGTAAAAAATAATAATTGGGGAAAAATGCCACTAAGAAATTATGAGAACAGAATAATTGCTATCAAGAAAAAAATTAATTTTGGAAATTATGAGCCATACTCCATTAAAGTTAGAACGGAGAACTGAACGGAAACGTTTAACATTGTTTTTTGTTACATAAGAAGTTTATTGTAACCTCTTTATTCTAAATGCAGCTTTGTAAACATTTATATCTAATTTAAATCATAATTTTATCTTTGAAAAATCGAGAACTAGCAAACTACAAATAAAAATGACCCACAAAACTACATACATACCAAATTACTATATATATTTTACAATGTGTTTACTGTAATTATTCACTTATTAAAGTATCTTTAAAATGCTATACACACCATAGTTTATTCACAACACCTCCCGATTAAATGCTTTATATGGCAAAAACTGGGCAAAAGTTGAAATTTACGGAAAGCAAAAATGCTGTACATCACGATGACGGAGAACTAATCGCGGAAACCATTTTGCTGTAAACCATAACGCAGTTAAAAACACGGGATTTTATGCGGGTTACACCGTTTATTCATTCCGCGATTACAAGTTTACATGAACATGAATATAGGTACCACACCCAGCCAGGACGTTGCCTGACCCGGACAAGCCGGATACACCAGGGGGCACAGATTTTGTAGGGAGTGACACGCTGGGATGAGAGGTGAAGGCCAACTAGCCGCAGCCAGTCGACCACAACCAACCGAGTATGCAACCTTTAGCTAATATTGGAAAATGGGAGAGACGGGATAGAGCATCGGGAATGAGCGTTGATGAGTTGCAGCGCGTGCTCTCGTTGACATCTTTGCGTAGCGAGTTCATGGTTGGTCTGTTGAAGATATTGTCGCTTCGGGTGCGTTGATGGGAGTCATTTGTTGAACTTCTTCCTCTGATTCCCTGTACGTTTCTGCTGAGATATTATGACTTTCCTCGTTTTTTACTAACTCCATCCAGTCTGAAGGGTGTCTTTCCAAGTGAGGCATGGCCGACCAATTAATTCCGCGATTACAAGTTTAGATGCAAAATAATGCGTAAAAAACGCATTTTCGATGGTGGTGCGCGTTACAGCAGTATTGCTTTCCAACGACGATATAACCTACGCTGTCATACTGCTCAAGCACATCCACATCATGCCCAACAAAAAAGATCAAGATAAGATGCCTAGGTCACCTGTCGCCCACCTCAGTTCCAACAAAAACAATTATTGAAATGACATTTATGGTACCTATGGGAAAAACATTTATCTTTCATGTACCATGCGCTAGCCGATCTTTGGTTGAATTACTTATGCGCGCGCAGTTAGTAGTAGTGGCAACGACGGAACCGCCAAACAGCCAGAGATATTCACAATATAATAAACAGTATAATTATGTATTTAATAGATAATTTTCAATAATTAATGATTATATACAGGGTGGTCCAAACCTTGAGGATTTTTTTTTAGATTCCTCACGTCATGGGCTATCAGAATATACCCCATGAATGTTAGCCGACTTTTTTTTAGTTTTCGAGTTATTAATTTTTTAAGGTTTTTTTCAATAATTCTTCGGGTCTGCACTTCAAGTCATGTAACTTTTTTTGGTAGGTTATTTTTGCGTGTTTCTTTTTGTGATATTATCCTTATTAACTGTACTTTTTCCCATAAAATATTCAGATTCCTATTTTTTAGTTAAGTTACACAAAACAATATCAAAAGTGAAAGTTTTGTGTTCAAGTAAGTCGCAGTTAAATTTTCGCACTAGAGTTAAAATTTAAAAAACTGGTTTCAATGAATTTATGTTATTTTAAAAACTTCATGAGACTCTAAGCTTTCAAGAAAATACAAAAAAAGGGGTACTTAATTGGTCAATATTTGCTGAGACCGCCCTGCAAAGGTAGGCACTGAGGTGGTAAGTTACCAAATTGATAATTTGATTTAATAAAATCAATATGCCTATTTTGTTATTCTTAAAGCTAAATTAAGACAAAAAATACCACAAATCAATTTGAATTATTATTGTAGTTGGCTTGCATCAATCTAGACTGTCCTTACAAAGGGTCCTGTGGGTCAGCTAGTAAGTACTATTGTACCTGCTCCAGCCCCCTTTACTAGTTTCATACAGGTGGTCCAAACCTTGAGGTCAACATTTTTTTTTTAGATTCCTACTACCTCATGTATGTCAGCCGATTTTTCGTAGTTTTCGAGTTATGAATTTTTAAACTTTTCTTTGCTAAGAAACTCTGCGGTGAAGCAATTTACTTGTTAAGAAAAAAGCGACGTGAGGAATCTTAAAAAAAATGTATAACCTCAAAGTTTGGACCTCCCTGTATATAGTATTATTTTTGATGCTTTGATGAAGTATGATCTTTTCTTATCGTATTTTGACTGAAATAAGTTTACCTATTTATTTACAAAAATGACAACTTTATTGACCAAAAACATATTTACTGAGATTAAAAAAATTTATATAAAACACTAGTGAAGTAATGTAAAGTAAAACACACGCGTGTGTAATGAATCGCATTTCGGGCGTAAGAATAAAGAAATACCTAATAGCCACTTTACGAGCAAGTGTGTTGAAAAATAATTTCGCAATAACAAATTATCGAACTACAAACATGTTTTCAAGATTAAGTTATGCACTAACCTACAGAAAATGTACGATTAGTACCTAATAAAAACGTGACGTTTTCGTAGAACGCTTAATTTCGGGATTTTTAAAAAAGTTTTCCTGTAAAACCCGTTAGGTTAGGCTGTTTTATAAAACTCCTAATAGGTTAACGGTTTTAGAGATAAAACGAATTATCCCACATGATACATTATATCATGATACGTTGTATGTATGACAAAAAAGTATATGGAACCGTATATGGACCCCATTAATATGTTGTTATTCAGCGTTGCTCCCTTGTTTTCACGTATCTTGGCCCTAGACATTTCACATGCGGTCTTAGGGATTTGCGGATTCCAGTTTAAATAAATTTGCATATCAGACGGAACACGGAACGCAGGCAGTTTCGTGACGACGCGTACGCCGAATTACAGCCAGATACACGCGATATTTTATACTTGCCCTTGCGGGTTAATATTCGTATTAAGCCAGGAAACGTACGGTTAAATATGCTTAGCTGCCCTGGAATTCATTGATAACGTGTGTGATGGTGATGTTTCGTTTATGCTCCGTTCAGTCGTAAGATAGTGGATTCCACATACATATATGTGGAAACTTAATAATGCTTCGTACAACGCAATACCAATACAAAATCTTTTAAATTAAATAGCCTTTTTAATGGATTTATTATTAATTACATTTTAAAACTAGTAAAAAGAGAGTAAAAAGAGAAGAGAAGAAGAGAGTGAGAAATTGCTGTAATAGTCAGCCGCCGAAATAAGGACATTGAATTTGCCTTTGTTTCATGTTTGCAGTGCTTCCAAGAAACCTAAAATATTCTTACAACTGGCTTTGATTACTTACGTACTCGTAGTTCAATAACCCGTATCAAAGTATACGTTTTGTTAAAGTAGCAATTATATAGGTCGTATATTCACTGGATTTGCATACTAACAATCAAGGCAACGGTCGCTGACAGCTTGGGCGTGCCTAGAACTGCCTGATGTGTGCCTGACACCTCTAACTATACACACGCTTCAACACTGTGCCTGGCCGTGTCTTTAACCTAAGCTAAACTAGAACTTTGTTGCGTAAAATCGTCTGTGCTTTTTGTAAATGGAAAACAGTGTGAGGCTGGCCAACTGCCAGTATTTCGCCAGAGGCCCCTAGCATATTGATTCTGTTTGCTGTCATGAATCTTTGTAAGTGCATGGCGGAAGGCTAGTTACTTTTCAGTAGCGTTGGAATTGAAGTTTTCTTTGGAAAACATTTGGGTGCTTAGTGTCAACAAGGAAGGATAAAGAAATTAAATTTATGCGTTTCACGAAACGAGATTTTGTTATTGGGGTTCCTGTGTGTCTGCGACATAATATTGATTTCACTTAGGCTATTTTCATTAATTTTTAATCGCTTTGTTTTCATTTACTTCAGGTTTAATTTTAATCCAATACGAATCTGTCAAAAAAATAAATATATCTATAAGTTTGCATTATGTTAATGCCTTACTATATCATAACTTTTAATACGTAAAATTTCATGCTGATGAGTAGCTTTTTATTGATAAATATTTGTTTTAGGGGCTCTTAAGTGAGTTGCCAATAAAAACTGTGTCCAATTATTATTTTACAACTGGCACGTGCGGAATACTTTCGGTCTAAGACCGCTATCGAGCAATGCCAAGCAACCTTTAAGGACGCTCCCACTTCCCTAGTCATATTCCACTTACTCATATTCATTTCATATCACACCGGTGATCGGTTACCAAATGCCGTATCGTTATTTTACCATGGTTTTATCATTAAGTACTCATGCCAGAATTGTCAAAGTAGGAAAACTGGAAAATGTGAAAGGAAATGTTCATTTTCTCTATTCAGAAGTTGCTTAGCTAAAAGTAAACATTGCCAGCTCAAATCGATACGCACAGGTTTTCTTACCAACTCTGGCATCTAGCCAAATGCAGTTGCATTTATACCAAACTTCGTGCCTCGACACGGCTTATATAAAGCTCTGTTAACTAATTACTCCAGTCGTTTCGCTAAAAGGCCAATTTAAGTGTTTCACTGCAGCGGATTAGCCGTTTGACTAATTTGTTCTTGATTAGGTCTTTGTAGGAGTACTGTTTGAAATAAATCTTCCTCATTTTGCTCAGTTTTTTTAACACATTTATAGTTGGATTTGATGTATTTCATGGAATGAGTCACCTAAGTAACTTTTCGAGTTATAGCGGTTTGAAAGTTTGTCACCGGGAACAATTAATACCATTTCTTTCAAAGTGAAAAAAATATATGTCGCAGTGTCGGAGTTCGCCCCACGAAGGAAAGTCAAGTTTGTTTATACTTGAATGTCTTTGGTTGCGGTACAATGACGTTTATTCAAAGTTGACGGAGTTCCGTCGCGTTCTCTTATTGTCTTGCATGTCAGAAAATGGTGAATTGTGCTGAAAAAGGAATTGGAGTCAGTGATGGTTGATCTGAGCATTTTGGGCAACGGAACAAGTCCCGCAACCAACCTCACTGCATTCCTTCTTTATTATTTCTAGTTAGTGATACTATCGAGCTCCAACCGAGGGAAATCTACACTCGACTGCGGTTTATTGGCAATTTGATGGACATCCTGACGACTCCTACCCCTGACGCTGACATATATATTAATGTAATCTATATCTAACCTATAATCAAGTGGTAAGTTATAGTTCATTTTGAACTGTACATTTTGGGATTAAAATCTCATTTTCAAAAAAGGTGACTAAACATGATCTTTCCGTGTACCCTTCAAATGGTTTGAACAGTAGTTTGTGATGTCATTGATGTCTATGTACGCATAATTACAGACGCGCTTCTATATGAAAGGTACACGGAAATGACATGTCTATAGTCTGTCTGTCCGTTTAGGTATTTAAATAAAGGTAAACAAAAAACCACGTGACTCGGCTCGTTTAGCCAATCAAAGTAACGTTTTGTATCTGTGGCGCAATACTAGGCTGAACGACCCGAGTCACGTGGTTTTTTGTTTACCTTTATTTAAATACCTAAACGGACAGACTATAGTCACCTAAGTAACTAAGTCAGCGTACTAACTACAAGTTGCAACTGTAGAATAAATGTGCCATTAAGACGAAACTTACCCCAAAACTAAAAAAATAACTATCTAAGTACTGCCAAACGTGACTTGAAACTATCTTTGGCAGACAAATGAAGTTAGCGCCAAAGGTCGAGAAGAGACACTCTAAAGTAATTATGAAGTCGACATTTTACTTTGCATCTTTGATGTTAGGCTTTAATTTTGAATTTGGATAGAAATACTGATGTTCGGGTATGTTTCCAGTACCTACCTAACACACTACTATTTACTGTAAAAAAATATTTTCAAAATATACGGAGGTAGATTTAAAAAAGTGAGTAAACCATCAAATAAACATCGTTGGATAGACCCAAACCCAAAATGATGCAAAGAGGTTCTCTTATGATATAAACCGAGTTTCTACGAATTTTCTCTGGTGCCTATGCGTTGTTGCGAGAGATAGTGATAGTTACTACCTAATAATATAATAAAAAAAAATTGCAACTCCGAATATAAAAATTCTAGATTTTCTGACACCGATACGGCAAATTGTGTAAAGAATGAAGTACCTTTTTTTTCAGAAAACGCGTTCCTGTGGCCTTTTGCCAAATCAAAACCAACATATAAATAATAAATTAAAACAAACATTTTAAATCAACCCATTTTAATAAAGAGTGGCTTATTAAACACGACACGATAACTTAAATAATTTACAGTTCATCATCATCAACTTCCGTTACATTTAACAAAAGTCTGTGAAATTCTTTGTTAAAATAATCTGAGATCATGTTCCAAACGTGAATAGAATACCAAATAACTATACTTAAAGAAAAAACTACGCGAAAAATTAAACCAATCATTTTAATTTATGTAGGTACCTAAAGTAAAACTACTGTATAAAATCCAATGAAAAGTTATAGATAAAGTTATACATTCTTATAGAAAATTATGTTTATGTAATCACAATTTATATACAGCTTTTCAATAGGTATTTAAATTCAAACAAGATAAATTGTAATTAATAGGTTCTTAATATTTTAATAAACCTGTTGGAATCAGCACTGCAGATAATGTGTCAAATAAATTACTTCAGCTTTATTTTGATAGTTAAAATATATTGAATAGAGGCACTTTATAAAAAATACCATTAAAAATTTAAAAAAGAAATCGTGTTCCAAATTTAAATTTTTGTAAATATTCTTGTTTCACATATAAATTATATTTTATAGGTATATTCACAATGACTTAACTGCAGATACTCAATAAAGCTCGTCGTACCCGTATATCATCTCTGATATGATAGAGAATACAGTTTGAATGTGAGGGTAAGCTATTGTTGTGAGCATCACTATACTATTAGCTAATACAAAGAGTTTCATAGTATCCATGCCATCCGCGGATCTGGAAATAACGTTGCAATTAAAAGAGGTAATGTTCATTCAAAAGTGAAACTAAACGCTCGAATGGTTATAAAATAAGTGTGGTTTCTAATTTATGAGCTCACGTTTGATTTAAGAAAGTCATAACTTCATAGGCTTAAATATGTATTTAATTAATAATATATCATTAATTAAAAAATGTATAAATTACATGTTGCAGTGCCCTACAGGGTTTCATAGCTGAGCTGTTAGAAATGTAAGACCTATGTAAACCTATGAAAGCAATAAACGAACTGAACTGAGCAATAATACAGAGGGTAAGGTATCAGTTATTGATTTTATTTTCTAATTTACCTGAGCCATCCTCCAAAACCTTGATCTTCATCATCCAAAGGATCTACTTTCACAGGTTCTTCAGATTTTGCAGGATCCTTATTTTCCAAAGTTTTGACAGATTTTTTGGTTGTATTTGATTTGAGTTGTTTATTCTTCGTCATAATCCTAAAAATGAGTTTTAAACACAATATTATGATAACGAGATTTCATGCGACATGGAGTTTTAGAAGAATGGTGAAAGTGTCTCAGTTTAGAACATATCAAGAAATTATTATATCAAGTTTGTTTACACATCTTATCCTACCTACTAATATCATAAATGTGAAAGTGTGATGTTTGGATGTTTGTTACTGCCTTACAAAATGAAATAAAAAAACTCGTAAAGAAAAACCATGATATAAACTATATACAAAATAACTCAAGTACCAATTAAAAGTCCCTGATTTAAATTAACTAGTATCGATTTTTCGACGCAATGACTTGTCGATGAAATAAAAATACTTGAAACGTTGTCTTAGAAATAACATTCGATTAAATTAAGGGTAAACCAAGGGTAAACCGTTTTTACTATTTTATAAAGAGTAATCAAAATCAACGAAACTGATATAACGTAGGATGGTCGCTAAACAAATAAACACAGCACTTTTATATTCAACGGCCAAAGTTATACGTTTTCCAATTAAGGGCAGTAATTGCGAAACGATTCGATAATGGTGACGATTCATTTATTAATACGGTATTTGATGCCAATAAATATTTCGAATTCTGAATTCTTTTTATTGGTCTGTAAATTTGATAGCGGTTTACCTTAATTAATTAATAAATAAAATCGTAGAAACACTGTGTTTGTAACTTATAGATTTTTCCGAAAACTTAACTGAGGATAGTTAAAAATAAGTAATTAAACGTTAAGAAATAGTTTTTATTCTATTTCTCTGTTCGCGCATCACATAAAAACTACCAGATCTATTTTCGTGAAATATACAGGTAGATATTGATCCCAGTTAACACATAATATACCTATTTTTTATCCGAATTTTAAACTGAAACAAAACGAGATATTTAACATATTTCACCTCCGTGATCGATGTTTCGAGCGGGTTCACTAGTAATTTAATATACCGGTAGCTTGAGCCCTGCACCGCTGTCGGCAGCACCCTTGGTTAGGTTTTTTCACCGAGCGAGCGAAGCGAGGGATACGTCCCAGTTTCAGCTTGGGTAAAAATGCTTTCGTATTTCCGGCGGATGTCTGTCTGTTCTCCGCTACAGATCGCATTTCTTAACTGATTCTCGTGAAATTTTGTGAGCAGTTTCGATCAGGGATCGTAACCGGTATTCTTACTACCGGTTTTAAATAAGGTATTACCGGTTATAATTGCATTTCGGTATTTATATCACTAAAGCTCTAATAAGCGGTATAATCAAAACCGGTATTGAAATGTAATAGCGGTTTCGCTAAGTGACAACATTACCTCTATTTGATATTTTACCCATAAAACCATTACCGGTATACCTGTCAGTGTCAAAACAAGCAAGTTTCCTAATTTTGAATTATGAGTCATTATGACAATCATCGAAAAGAGTACCATTCTGTCAGATGATTTTTGTCCTTTTCTTTTTGATCGTGCGTCATTGACGTTTAGAAAGTGAATGTACTCTGTGCGAGTATGCTTCAGCGGGGACAGATTGATCATTGATTTCTCGTAAGTACCTACGTGAAGTACATTTTTTGTTCATTAGCGTACAATTTCGTAAATGGGTAATTCTCTGAAATTTGGTATACTTTGAGCCGAATTTTGAAAGTGGTATTTTTGATAATAATCAGTAAAGTTTTTATTCTATACTATGAGTATAACATCTACTTTGTTGTATCTAAAACCAGTCACTTTACTTGATATTTTAAGAGATATTTAAGATTTTTTAAAATCAGTGTTCTAGGGACGATACTATCGGCTATTATTAGATCTATAAAATGTGTTCCTCCACGGTTAAATAATAGGCAAGTCGGTGGAAATGGAGTTCTGTTGATACCCCCCCGGTACTGACTTGGTTTAACTTTACATTTTAAAACTTTTTTGTTGTAGGAGAACTGCGTTGCGAGACTTGCGTCTTTTTACATGTAATGTTTTTGATGGGATCTCATTTCTTTTTTTAAGTGGTCTTCCTTTAATTATTACATCCCAATCCATTCTTTTCAATTTGAACTGTAAAACTAACTTTGTAATCGCATGTCTTTGTATAGGATTACAAACTTATGTGTGCAGTTGTGACTGAAATTACAACATATTTAGGTTTTTAAGGACTTGATAGGCTAAAAACTAACTATGTTTAAAATTTGGAGCTTGTAGGTCTGCTAAAGTACCTTAGAATTATGATGATCATCAGTCAGTCAGTGAATCAGTGAGTAAGTGACAAAACTAAGGAACTTTGACATGCAATAGTTCTTAAACTACACGTTCAAATTGAATGATATTGAGAATATATATGTCTTATTGTGCCCTATATATCCCTGAAATTTCAGGGTTCTAGCTTTAGCCAGTACAAAATTACGGGAGGCTGAAAATGGCCTGAATGGCTTCGAGAAAAGGATAGTACGGCCGTGCCTTTGTTTTGCTCGACTTGGCGGGGGCACTGCCGTGCCCCCAGATGTCCGGCTACTTTTTGACGTATGCTGTCCAGCAACCTTTGGAATTATAATGTTCAGCCACTTTTGAAAATGTGGTGTTTAGCTACTTTTAGAAATTTATGATGTAAATGTAATTTTGTATGTAACTGTTCAACAACTTATGTAAATATGTGCGCTTAGTTACTATTGTAACGTTATTTTGTTCGGCAATTTTCGTTGCTGACTGTACCTACTAGCAGACATTTCAGCCAGTGCTAGCCAACAATGCTGCCGTCCTAGTCTAAAAGGCGACTTTTTGCTATGGAAGTTCATAGTAAAAAGTCGCCTTTTAGACTAGGACGGCAGAATGCTATTGAGTAACGTTAAACCTATTTGTTGTACTTCAATCATAATGTGTACTTGACATCTTATCTATCAAGAGCAACGAATACCGGTATTAAATAGAGGTAATTAATACTGTAAATAGTGCATACATAGTGAAAAAGATAAAACCGAAATGACAATAATACCTCTAATTCGAATATAGGTATTATTTTTTTAGCGGTAATCGTTTGACATTTTATATACAGGTATTCAATTTAACCGGTTTTACAATCCCTGGTTTCGATATCTATATATATATATATATATATTTGATGGCTCAGTTTAAGAAATTTTTCAAATTGGCGGAGCCATGGGGCCGTGGTCAGACTCGCAAGCCACTAGTTACAATGTTTACATAATTTTATATTTTAATTTTTATATCGTATTTATTTATAGCTTAGGTGAGGATTTTTAGCATATCTACACTTTAAAAAACCTCACCTAAGCTATAAAAAAATATAAATAAAAATATATATTAAATATAATATAATAATAAAGTTATGTATGGTATACCAATATCAACTTGAGTAGTCATTATAATGCTCGTTTGTTACTTTAATGATGTTGAATTCCAAATCAATTATCACATGGAAACGTGATATGGTTGTGATCAGAGATTTGCGAGACACCTGCACAAGAATATCGCTATAGCATGACAGTTACTGTCATGCTATAGCGATATTCTTGTGCAGGTGTCTCGCAAATCTCTGATCACAACCATATCACGTTTCCATGTTACTCTGCTCTTATTATAACTGAAGGTCCATCAAAATACCGTTTGATCTTATTGGTAAATTTTTACATCGACGTTAATACGCTATATAAGATAACGTATCGATATTATTCTAACGAAGGAAACTTATAATAATTTGTACACCTACCTACGCTCGGCTTTGGAAATGTTAAAAGTTTATCGAAAGTTTATTGAATATAATTTAGAAACTGAATATACTCGCCGTAGTAATTCTTATTTAAATTTCTTGAAAACTCTCTTATACTCACTCGTATTTTTTTCATTTTATAACTGATACAAAATATTGCAAATGAAGTTTAAGTTTAGTATTATCAATTAAACCTTATAGGTATATCGTCTGACCACAGTCTTACGTTAACAAGAAAAAGAAATGAATATTAATCAAAACTGGCCAATAATTAGAACGAAACAACCACGAACACCTGCCCCCTGATCAAATATTATCTGATCTAATATTACCTCGTGGAAACAAGACGCACGCACGGTTCGCACTGACTAACACACCTAACGAACCGCATTCAGGGGAGTGTGGCGAACGCTATACGGGTTAGAAAGGACATACCCATGAGGTTTTATTAAAATGCCCTTTGGCATTATCCATTGGCATTATTCATTACCATTTTTTAATAACAATTAAAGTCTTCGTGATTACAATAAATAGGTATTCGTGCAATTCTTGCTTTATCTCAAGAACATAATCATCAAATCTCCATTTTCTGTTTTTTTTTTTTAAGATTTCCGACGCCACGTCGAAAATAATAGTTGCAAATCAGATGTCAGTCGACATTGAAATTGAACTTTATGCTAGTGCATGTACCGGTCTATATCGCACTGCGCTCTGTTGTATGTCACGGATTAATAATCAATCATTGAAACAGAAAATGCTGTGCGAATATATCCGACGTTGGCGTCAAAATATAACATATCCGTTATAATATAAACATAACCAACTGCTTTTAGAGTATAATTTTAATGAATAACCCTGTATTTTATTTTGTTTTTTATTTTTTATTTATTTGGTTCACCAGCAATTGTTTACACTGGTTAGACATTTGATACTTACAAAATATATCCTCCTGGGTCCCCCGGTACTCACATGGGGACATAATATTAAAAAAAACTACAGCCAAATGTCAAACTGGCTTAACAAGTTAACACGCATAGAACGTTTTCAAACGAAACTGTCAACCTAAAAAAATAAACACCGAGTCATTGATGGCCAATCAGCGATCAGTGCGCTACTACTAAAATCCAGATTTATCTCACTGAAAGTCTAATTACATATTTTTGTTTCGTTTTGATTACTAAATAAGTTAATTTCCTCCAGAAAATTAAAAAACTTTAGCCAAAAATAGCTCTGAAGTTTACGTACTCGTGCGTGTACAAGCGGTCTTAACATGTATATTTATGTTCTCTTACGAGTACAAACGGTCTCAACGATGTCAGAGTTTTTGATCTTAGATGAATGTTAACTACGTTTTATTAGCGATTTTCAGCCTAAAAGGACTGTGAAATAGAGGAGTACGTTAACTTCGACGAATCCGACGGTTTTTCCGAGGGCGAAGATGTTTAGTCAGAAATAATCTTGAATCTAATGGTTCCATTATATCTGAATCGGAAAGCGACGACGAAGATAGCGATATTTTTGAAAATATTCAAAGGATAACAGAAGATAATATAACTTCGGCAGTTCCTAGTCCAGCCTTGGAAATAGAAATAGAGGGGGATCAAGATTTTTACAAGCTATTATTTAACTTTCAATGTATGTATACTGTATGCATGTACCTATTTTTGTTCGGGTGGAATCTTGCAACTCAATTTTAAAGCAGATATCTTCAACCGAATGAGCTAAAATTTTGCAAAAATACGTAAATCAGATGACAATGCAATATTATCATGACATGGAGCTGACCGGATGATGGAGTCGGATGGTAGCTAAAGGATCGTTTATAGGAGAAAGGATTTTGGTTCATTTGATTGGTTGTGACGTACAGTTTGCGATTATATAAAAAAGCAGAGTCATCCATAAAAACTTATCTAAAAATAAACATTTTTTAACAGAAGCTTATTCCAGTCCAAGTTTACGTAGTGAAATAAGCGCTTAGTCCAAGTTTATCATACGAATGTGAAAATGCAGATGTTTCCAGATTACTTTTTCCACCACCAGGTATGTTCTTTGAAGGTCAAGAAGGCTGGCACGAGGACGCCAATCAAGAGAAAAATGCTAACTGTTATTTCCAGAATATAGTAATTTACTTAATACGCAACTTAGGTATTATTGTTACTTTTGGACTCGTACATAGTTTATTTCAGAGTTTTTTTTGTTACTGACTAGAATTATTTGATTATGATACCGAATTTATAAGCCTGTGCTATAATAAGTACAAATAAGTAATTTTTGTATATAATCAAGCAAATAAAGTTGATTAGTGATAGTATTTCTGTCTATTTGATACTGTTCTCGAGCGAGGACAAAGTCCCCACGTACTCGCCTGAGGACATAAAAAAAATCGAGAGGGAAGCTCCATGATTTTTTTTATTAATTTTCCGATATTAAGGGGCACTTACTTAATCGATTTTTTTTAAAAAGAATCAGTTTCGGCGAAATTGATACCTCCAGGATCCAGGAGGATATTATATTTGCTTAATAATAATAAATAAAAATCATTTATTTCAGACGTTAAACATCCATTTTTTTGGTTAGTAGCAAAAGTTATAAAACTAGGTGTTAGTGACTTACAATATTAGACAAAGTTAAAATAAAATAAAAGGAATTATTGCTATTTGGGCATTTTTATTTTAAATTCTACGGCTAGGCGAAACTTAAGCTATGTTCAAATACCGTCTAACCTGACAGTCCGTGACGAAATGTATGGAGTCTGATACTAATCGTCAGTTCTATGACGACCTGCTAACTATCAGTTAACAGGTCGTCATAGCTGGCTTAGTGTAACAATTACTGAATTAATTAATGTATGGTAGCTAAATATCTTATAAACCATTGTTTTTTATCACAAAACTATAATTTGGAATATGTTTAAAATGATGTCGTACATGCAGAATTACAATAAATATTGATGCCCACATTGTAATAGCAAAGGAGCAAATATAGGCAAAGAGGGTTCTCCGCATGTCGGTAAAAACTTTCAGCTAAAATTGAAATGGCATTTCATTAATTTGATTAAATATGTAGTCACGATGCTTTGAGTTTAATTTTTTTCAAATTAAACATTTAAAGCATGTTAAAAATCTACAGGCATGTCCATAAAATAACATACTGCTCACTACGGAAACCTCTCAAATGCTGATCGATAGTTACGTAAGTTGTGAAGAGGTATACTTTGGCGTGGAAGTTTTAATCATACACCGTATTCGTTGTACCTATCGGTGGCCATTTTTAACAGTATTTTGTATAAGTAAATTTAGAATTAGTATATATATAGGATTTCATGATTGAAAGGATGATTTGGTAAATGAAAACAATCAATCATTGGTATTTCTCAAGTAGACGCTCGAAAATTAAGTATCGAATGGTCAATACTTTAGTCTAATTTTTTTGTTTATTTAAGCTTTATTGTACAAAAGAAAACTTATCTGACAAAAGGCGAACTTAATGCTATAACTATAAGGCATTCTCTACCAGTTAATCTTAGAGTACAGCAGGTAATTTGTGGGCGGTGCTACCAACAAAAAACACATTGATAAATTATAAAAAAACACAAATTATTCATCAATTCTTTTTCTACTTTACACATAATTCATTCATTTGTAAAAAAAAGCTCAGTACTAGTTTGCTGAAGGAGCATTTCACGAGATGTCTACTTTGACGGGCAAGTGACGGCTATGGCAGCTACCATAAAAGCAAGCAAAAAGTCTTCAATGACATTATCAATTCAGAATCCAAGTTATAAAATATTGACATACCAAAAATATACTTCCTAACTTTGTTAGAAGTATGAAAAAAATGGCGTCACGTGCCCAATATTCTGGTGTAATGCCTCTTATAGAATGAAGCCCTTATAGATTACCCAAAGAGGCAGAGATACACTCGGCAAGAAATGAAATGTTTAGTTCTAAATGGCATTGCAAATGTGTAATTAAAATTTGCTTGCAAATAAAACTACGTCGCAAGTTGATGTTGTGATCATTCATTCAGCATCACTCTGAGCCAAGTTAAGGATTGATGCGTCAAGCTACAAGGCGGTCTCAGCGGTAATTCTGCCGTGCCATTACAAAAGACTGTAACTATGTCTTCCTTAACCAGATACAGTGTTTTATCATGGCACGCCAAAATTGTGAAATTATGACTAATTTCCTGTGCAAATCTGGCTCAAAACCATAATTTTACTCAGTGAATGTAAATCACCTTCGGATAGAAATGCAATGCGAGTTCATAATCATAGCAATCAACATGAGAATGAATCTTGAATATGCAGATTAACTTTGGCAAAATAATAGAAATGCGCACACCTTAAATTATATACAGCTTCGCCACTCTTATTTGCATAGCTCTGGAAGTCTATATGCTGAATTGTAGATTATGAGACTACTGGAAATTAAGTACTTATATGAACATCGTTCTCATACTAATTTATTAATAATATTATAGACTATTACTTGTCAAGGTTTTGTGGTTATAATTTACAATAATTATTTTATTAAGTAACAACTTAGATTTCCTATGGTTACTATAGATATTTAAGGATAGACTATTTTAAAAGTATGTTGAATTGATAAGCGTGAAACAACAGAACGTAACCTAAAAGTAATTTATATAATGTCAGAAAACATATTTTATGCTACACCTGGCCATAAAGTGGCTTTTACTACACGTACCTACGTACGGAAAAAACAGCTTTCTGGCCAAATGTACACATAAAATGATGTATACACTACACGGGAGGCAATAAAGAAAGCCCTCGGTCGCATACTTACGTCCCTCTATCATTAAATTTACATGCTTTACAAAAAACTTACTTACAGAAATGCAAAAAATCTTTGACTCACATAATATAACTTAAAAACTTAAATTAAAACTATTTTTCTTAGAGATGTAGGTATGTGGTCTCGAAGCGTCAAAATATTGGCAAGTACAAAGAGGAATTTCTAATACACTATAGTAAATTAATATAACCAATATTTGTAGTTTAAGTTTTTGAAGCAAAAACTTCCCGATTTCTTTAAAAGTTGATAGACAGGTAGATTATGGCCCCGGTTAAAAATAGGATAGTTTTTACCCGACTAACCCGAAGCAAAAACGAGGCATTAATTTAATCTATTCCACCTCCGTGAATAAAGTTGCGAGTGCGTCCTATAGTTTCCAATATTTAAGGTAGTTATCGTTTATGTGGCGTTCGTTTCCAACCTGTATAGCAAATAACCAAATGGTTTTACTGTGTCCCAAGTGTTCGAGCCAGATTGACTCGGATATAATTGTTAAAATAAGAATATACCAAAGAAATTTAGAAATTACAACCAATAGTAGAAAGACATATTAATTACCTGTCTTTCTTTGACTACGAAACTCAGCCCCCAGAGAGGCCCTAGTAATCCAGCGGTTATGTCCTTTCACCTGGAAAGTATTCCAAAGTTAATGGAACTTTTACAGGTTGTTTGAGGGTACACTAGAAAGAAAATCCTAGGTTTTCGGCCTCAAGAACCCTGTGCTAACGTCAGGGTTGACATTAAAATGTTTCCAATGTTTCCACGTTTGTTTGAGATATTAGGAAAAATCTGCAAAAAGTGATTTAAATGACCATCCTGAGGTTAGTACAGGGTCATTGAGGTCGAAAACTTAGGATAGTCTTCCTACTGACCCCCAAACAACCTGTAAAAGTTCCATTGACTTCAAAATACTTTCCAGGTCCCCATATTTGCCTTCGACGTGTCTACTGAATTAGCTCTTTTAATTATTTACTTTTTTGTAGGCAAACCAAGACCATATGTACCTTTTCAATAAAATGTAGAAGTAAGACAATTTTTTTCAAATCCTAGATCGAAATTTAAAAAAAAAGCTATGTTCACTATACAGACCCCTTATTGTCATTGTCATTACCAAATAATTCAAAAGCATAATTGACACCAAAAACACTGTTGTGTCACCAGTGTAATAATTTAATTGTCAACGCATACACCTTAGTTCATAAGTTAGCTCTACAAACTAATCTGTACAGGAGCTAAACAGAGCGTATCTCGTGACATGACCCTAATTGTAATCTGTCTACAGTGGCCATGGACAAGCGAATAGGCTGGCAATCGAGAAATGTATTACTCAACTTAATTGGTTACTCGGTAGCTAATCAAATCAATTCAAACCTTGTTTCCTGACTTAGTAAAAAAATAAACAGAAAAAATACAAAGGGAGGCTTTTTATTACTCACTAAGGGTAAATGACTTTCAGAGAAAATAATGAGGACCCGATTTTTTTCTTTTGGTGTCACTCAATACTTACTACTCGTAAAATATTGAAACATGGCGCCCCGAAGATGCCTTAAAACCATATTGTCACATAATTTTAACGACAAAAGGAAAAAAGAGTTTTAATTTTTTTGGCAATATGTAGAGATAAGAATCTGTAATTGAAATCTGTATAATTGGGAACAAATCCTTTCATTTGATACCCCATTTGATATATTAATAGCCCTACTTTTAATTTTCATCATCCTATTTCGGCCCCCATAAAAAAGTAAAAAGAGGTACCAATACGATTTTTCTTATGTCTAATAGCCTCGGGATAGCGATTTTTAACACTATTCCAAATTTTCCAAAAAAAATACCGGGGTAGCTACTTTCTCAAAATATGGACTTGTGAGGTTTTTTTGGCTCAGAATCGTTAGTACTTTCGAACCTTATACGTAAAATAACTGGCCAAGAGCATGTCGGACCATGCTCAGTGTAGGGTTCCATAGCCGTATCTATAAGGAAATGTGCTAGATAAAAATAAAGCTAAAAATATACAACTGACAAAAGGTCTTAATTGCCGTGTAAATCAATGGCACTTAAAACTTTTTGGTTCAGAAGTTTTTCGGCAATAACTTCAAAACGGTTTATTCATTACTTTTCAAAATAATTTTCGTTGAATGTATTTATTAAGCGTTACCTTCCTGATTTTTTTTCATATTTTTTGGATTTACGGTTTAAAAGTTAAAGGGGGGGGGGGGACACAATTTATGCAACTTTCGGAGCGATTATTTTCGAAAGTATTCACTTAATCAAAAAATAGTAAATAAAAGCCTTATAATGTTTTTAAAGGAACTATCGAATTATGTACCTCACGTTGATGTTTGCTGAATATATTTTTTTTTAGCTTCTGTTACATGTATGGAGTGCCCCCCCTAGATTTTTTTATTTTTATTATTTAACTACCAAACTTAGTAGCGGCATCTACAAGACATCTATATTCCAAATTACATCAGTATACGTCTTGTAGTTTTTGAGTAAAATGCCTGTGACATACGGACGGACGGACGGACGGACGGACGGACATGACGAAACTATAAGGGTTCCTTTTTAGCCATTTTGGATACGGAACCCTAAAAAGTGTCCCAATTTATTTTCCATTACGTCACCATTTTGCATAGTGTTTGTATGAACGTGACGTAGTGGAAAGACAAAAATCCCATACAATATTTGGGACACTTTTTTTTACGTATAAGGTTCGAATGTACTAACGATTCTAAGTCAGAAAAACCTCAAAAGTCCATATTTTGAGAAAGTAGCTACCCCGGTATTTTTTTTGGAAAACGCTCTGCTACTAAACTCGAAACTGGAATTCAAGACCAAAAAAACTACGACAGATACGTCACTGTCAAATATGTCAAAGTCACTTATGTCATTGTCAAATAAAGTTTTCAGGTTTCGCCAACCTTTTTGTTATATGCTTCTTTGTACATATAAGCTGTTACAATTAATTAATTAGTATTTTCTCAAAAAAGGTACTTTCAAACTTTATTTTCAATTCAACTAACATTGACAAAATTTTATTGTAAAGAACTTAAACACGATAAGGGTGCATTGTTCAACTACAGAGAAATTAATTCGCTAGCGACTGACAGACATAAGAAAACACGCTATAAACAAAATGGCGTCACTTTGCGTTCCGTTCCAAATAATGCAATTTTTTTTTTTGCACAAAAATAGTTAATTTATGTGACTTTTATAGCTACAATTGAAGCGCAAACTAGTCAATTTTGTGTATTTTATATAACATATTACAACGAAATGAATATATATAAAAAAAATAAAATATACGACTAAGAATTTAAGAAAACACACCAAGCCAATCAACGAAACGCGAAGTATCAGCTTGGCATCTGACAGGACAGTTTGTCCAACCTAAAAATAACGCAAAATTTGCAATAGCGTGTGATTTTCCCATTTTTGGTACGTAAACTTTAAAAGATTACATCTCAAGAACTGTTCGTTTCCGCAACCTGAAAATTCACAAATCGCTTTATTTTCATGAGAACTATCTACATAAAAAATATGAACCTCGAAATCGATGGTCCACAATGGAAATTTTATCCCATCACGGAGAAAAAAAACATTCGAACACTCAAAGCAGACGTCAGATGTCGAATGAGAATGACAATGACAAATATATGGTGTCATGGCGGCCATAACAACCATAAAGCACGCTACACACCATTATTCTGCAATTAGTTAAATGTATGCAAAAATAGGTTATTAATTACTTATATGTAGTTAAAATTCTTGTACCAAATGTTATTAACACCTGAAGTGATACAAGCACAATACCAGCTTTGCAACCAAAAATTGCGGATGATTAAGTTTTTATTAAGGCCTCTTGTATTTATGTAAAAATAAGTTAATAAAATTACTTCTTTAAATTATGGAATTAAAATTACCAATAAATAAATTATCTCAGCGTGTGTTTTTAGAAAAAAGGGATATACTATTGTACGAACATTTTATTGCAGTGGCAACATTGTCGTAGTTTTTTTGGTCTTGAATTCCAGTTTCGAGTATAGTTCCTGACATATTTGGGTATGACAGACGGACAGACAGACAGAAAGACAGACAGAGTCGCACTATAAGGGTTCCTTTTTTACCATTTTAGCACAGAACCCTAAAAACTAATTCATACGTAGTATTTTGAGAAAAACATTTATAAAAAAAATATACCTATATATCCGTAAACAAGCAGCCATTACAACTCGAAATAAATATACTTCTTGGTTTTGAAAATACATCTTTGTAAATTACAATCCAAAATAATTATAATTCGTATTGTTCTTTTTAGACAAATATCTCGATATGTATATTATTATCTCGATAAATACTCATTTTTTACTGGAATAAAAAGGTGCCAGCAAAAACTTGACCCTTGTTTACTTAATCCCTACTCAGATGGAAAATCCGACAATGAGTTATTTAGTTTTTCCTTCACAATCTTTTGTGCTCACTTCATTAGAACCGACGTCTCGTTGAAAATTCCACTTAAGCGCTCTAAACTTTCACTTTTAGGGATCCGTACCCACAGAGTGCCACGAACCAATTACCTAGCCTTCGCTGCCCGTCTGTCTATCCGTCCGTCTATCACAGGGCTGTATCTTTTGAACCGCTATTTTTTATACTTCTACGGTATCAAAGAAGCGTACGGCCTGCCTGATGGTAAGCAGCAGTGACGTGGCGTCCATAGAACCCGATTCCCACCGGCTTGCCTATTTTAAAGCAAATGACCGGTGTATCTACTACTCCTGAAGATAAAGTAATCCAAATCTGCTCCGGCTTTACTAAGAATATATTTGACGCCGCGCTACTCGTCACCATATACTATAGGTAGTACTAGAAACTTTGACAGAGCGAATCCAACACCCACTTGACACTTTATATATGAAGAAACATTTTTTGTCTCTTCATTGGTCTTTAATGTGGGCAATTTACACCACACTTTTTATGTTACATATATAGATACAGGAAATCAAAGTACACAGAAAAACTAAATGGCACTCGCCTGTGTACAGACCGAGAATCGTACGTCGTCGTCATCGTAGTCGTTTTCTGTGTACTTTGATTTCCTGTATCTATATATGTACGCAGTTGACAGTTTTATAATAAGTTTTTTAAAAGTTCGCGCAGTATGCGTCGTAGCGCATTTACTTCAGTAGAAGTAAACTACGTGAAAATAATAATTCGTGTGTATTTTATTACCGCTGTAACAGTGAAGCTGGTGCACTGCTACAATTACACTCAGATTTTCAGATAACCTAACGTTGAATGTAGTTAATTAAACAGCCAAGTTCACGTCATTAATCAATTGTTATAATATGTAATAAATAATAGTACATTACATACCGAGGTTAGTAAAAAAAGAAATGTCTCAGATCACATGTAATTGTCGGTCAAGGACTCCTGTTACCAACTTACCATTTATTTTAAACCTCAAGTATATGTAGGAATTGATTTATGTAGACTAAATAAATATATTTTTCTCAAACATGCAACGAAATATTGACTTTGCGTGCCTTATAATAGGCCGCAAAGTATCTCGTTTCCGGTGCGGCTATACGAGAGGCCTTTAATGGAATTTCATTCAACATTGCCGGCCTAGGCCTGCAAAGTATTTCTTTTTATTTCCATTCTGCATTTATTTGTAACACAGCATCATGGTGCTTAGTCATTAAAAAAACAATGTTTTTTTTTTAACATAATATATTCAAAACGATTCTCATACGTTCCTTTCTACGAACGTCGATTTTAATTTTGTTTATTACGTTTTGCAGTTTTATTTATATAAAACTGAGATAAACATAACAAATAATACATTATAAACAATTTCCAATACTTAATTTTAAATTGCAAATACACTTTTACATATTTAAAATATTTCATCTAAATATTCGCGGTAAAAATGTGTACTGAAACAGTTTCTGGACAGAAAATTGAAAATTTAATCTCCGAGCAAATTAATTAAACAATCTAGTAATAAAAACAAAAAAGCTCCGGGCCTCATCTGTCTAATTCAGAAAATAACAAGCCAAATTGGAATAATACTCATAGTCGAAGGCGAGTTAATTTTCACTATAAATAAACCTGTCGAATACGAAGGAAATAAAAACTGTATTCAAATATTGCAAATTAATTGCTAGCTGATCAATGATCATTTATTGAACTAGCAAATTGGATCAAACTGAGCTAAATGTATGAACATCGAGAACCAAATATAAATTGTTGTTCAATGTGAAGGTATTTTTGGTCGCATTACTCCGGCATTTAAATTTTTCAGGAAAAGAGAAAATGAAAAACTCACAAAGTTAGAAGTATACTTTCAAACGTGATTTTCCGAGCGTTCTCAGCAGCAGGCTGAAAAGCGATTTTAGGCCGTTTCACGGTTAGCTCTTTTACATATTAGGACATCGAAAATTCATCCAAGTTGCAGCTAAAATATGTTTTCAGTCCGTTTCAGACCACTCTTTATCAGATGCCGCAATACAGTCGAGCGCCGACGGAAGTTAGTTTTTACTTGACAGCGATACAGTGCGAATCAAAGCGATACTACAGAAGTGAAAAGTGAATAAGTGCGTTAAATGTGTGTTGTTAATTAAGTAATTTAGTAATAAACTATGCGCTTTTAATTAGCGGATTATTAAAGCATTTATCTATTAAGAACCTAACTAACTACCGCACAAACGTAACAATTTATACCCGACATTTCACTACAGATACATGCATAGAATTTCCCAGTTAACAATAAAGCAATGTGTCAACACATTGCTTTATAAGCAAAATCTGTTATGGATATACTGGACTGTTATGGATAATCAGATAGAATGTAGTTGCATGTACAAATATTATATTGAAATTACACACTAGCAAAATAAGACGGTTTATATCATTACTCACATACTGACATCTAACCTTTGATAATACTCACATGTCCCAAAATACCTGCAGTCAGCCCAAAGATAATTCCTCTTCCAAATCGCTTACAATGTCAAGACAGACGTAACGGGAGAGACAGCGGGTGACAAACGAACCTGTGACGCGTGACCCTCGCGATAACGTCCAAGGAACGAATGGGCCGCGTCCGGAATACACTCAACCGATAATCGCGTCAAATTATTTTGAAAGCACACGGTTATAAAAAACACTGCGTTTGACGCGACAAAGATTTACTTATACGATGGGTATATAACACGTACTGTATTTGGAATGTTTCAGCTGGTAGTAATATACCCCGGCGCATAAACAGTCGTGATTAACCATGACGTTCTTTTGATCGACTTTTTCGCCAAAAATAGAATGCCAGAAAAATAGTATTGTATGCAACAGTTGTATAAGTGGGTTCTTCAAAAAATGCGAATTGCGTGAATTGCGATACGAGCCGCGAATGCGGCGAGTATCGCAAATAGAGACGCAATGAGCGTTTTTTGACTTAATTATACAACGTTGCATACAATACTTTTTCTACGACCAAGTTTTTTATTATAAAATACAAAATTAAAAGCATAACCTGCAAATAAGGCAAATATGACGTATGACTGACAGTATGTGTCTATGGTAAACTTTTTTTTTTAATTACTGACTGACGTGACGTGACTATATTAAAAATACTTTTTTTTATGTTGGCATCAATGAATTTAGTTCGGAAAGTTTTGTTTTTCTTAAAAACCGTAGGAATTTAATTGTTTGTTTAGTTGGTAGTTGTGCATTTTTACCGCAAAGTTAAAATTGAGCGCTTAATCCTTGACCTAAGTTTAACCTAGATTTAGAAGTCTGTGGCTGCTAGCAATAACGTAAAGTGACTATAACGACACTAGTGCTGTTATGGGGAATAGAGTATAGACTTCTATGAACTCATATTATGTATGTTCTTATATTTACTTTCGCGTTTAACTTGAATTGGGCATTCTCGAAAACTCCGAAAGGTTATAATTCTGAATGCATAAATAAATATTCAGAAATGTCTTAATTCTGAACAATTTTTCTAAAACGAATGAAAATTCTTTCATACCAGCATGGGTTTCCGAATAATGATCTTCAGAAGAAAGATGTTTTTGGAATTTTGACTCATGTAGTATATGGGCTTTTTTATTTAAAGTGCGTTCTTAACTGATAGCAGGTTGTCACAGAACTGACGTTTAGTGTCAAACTCCATACATTCCATCTCGGACTGACAGGTTAGACGGTATTTGAACATAGCTTAAGTTTTGCCTAACTGTAGATTTAAAAATAAAAATGCCCATATACCCCACTTCTATTAAACCCAAATAATTGAAACCTAAATTTTGCTGCGAAAATATTGTGTAAGTGAACATTATTTTACGGGTTCAAAACAATGAGGCGCTTGAAAAATATCCTTATGCCACACCTGGCCATAAAGTGGCTTTTTCCGCACGCTGCGCGTACGAAAAAAGCCGCTTTCTGGCCAAGAGTAGACATAAAATGATGTACACAACACGGGAGGTAATAAAGAAAGCCCTCGATCGCATATTTACGTCCCTCGCTTGCAGCTCGGGCTGCAAACTTTTGCGATCTCGGCCTTTCCTTGTATTACCACCCTAGTTGTGTAATGTACTATTAATAAAGATGGGTTTTTTCGCCACAGCAGCGACGTCATCTCATGCAGAGATGGGCAAAATTTATTCGAATGACGGATAACGAATAAAGATAACCAAATTATTCGCGGATGACGAATAAAAATTTCGGATGATTATCTTTATTTAAATGAATTATTCGACGAATAATTTATTCGCGAATAATTTATTCGTCGAATAAATGGCCACGAATAACTTTTTATGGGAATACCTTATTAACTTTTCTCTTAATAATATTACTAACAATAGCTGAAAGACTGTTGTTTGTTCTAACGGAACGGACTATTTTGCCTTATATAAAACGTCCTTCTATCTTTTTTTTTACTGATCTGACTAAGGCAAATAATTTTGTTTATGCTACACATGGCCATAAAGTGGCTTTTTCCGCAAACTGCGCGTACGGAAAAAGTTGCTTTCTGGCGAAGTGTAGACATAAAATGATGTACACAACACGGGAGGTAATAAAGAAAGCCCTCGATCGCATATTTACGTCCCTCGCTTGCAGCTCGGGTCGCAAACTTCTGCGATCTCGGCCTTTCTTTGTATTACCACCCTAGTTGTGTAATGTTCTATAAGGTGATTGGAGTTCCAGGGTCTGATGATGGAGCCGGAAGGTGACCATGGGAACTCCGTGATAAAACGTCAGAACCCCATCGTGTTTGGGCTCATTTGTTTCGTCTTGACGAGTACTCTGAACCAAGATGATATCCAGGGTCTGATGATGGAGCCGTAAGGTGGCCATAGGAACTTCGTAACAAAAGGTCGAAACCCCATCGTGTTTGAGCTCATTTGTTTCGTCTTGACAAGTACTCTGTACCGAAATGATATCCAGGGTCTGATGATGGAGCCGGAAGGTGGCCATGGGAACTCCGTGATAAAACGTCAGAACCCCATCGTGTTCTGGCTCATTTGTTTCGTCTTGACGAGTACTCTGAACCAAAATGATATCCAGGGTCTGATGATGGAGCCGGAAGGTGGCCATGGGAACTTCGTAATAAAAGGTCGGAACCTCATCGCGTTTGAGCTCATTTGTTTCGTCTTGACGAGTGCTCTGAACCGAAATGATATCCAGGGTCTGATGATGGAGCCGGAAGGTGGCCATGGGAACTCCGTAATAAAACTTCGGAACCCCATCGTGCTTGAGCTCATTTGTTTTGTCTTGACGAGTACTCTGAACCAAAATGATAACCAGGGTCTGATGATGGAGCAGACAGGTGGCCATGGGAACTCCGTAATAAAACGTCGGAACCCCATCGTGTTTGGGCTCATTTGTTTCGTCTTGATGAGTACTCTGAACTAGGGATGTAACGATACCGATACCGATATATCGGTATCGCCGATATATCGGTATCGCCGATATATCGGTATCACCGATAATATACAACCAGAGATGGGCAAAATTTATTCGAATGTCGCTTGCAGCTCGGGCCGCAAACTTCTGCGATCTCAGCCTTTCTTTGTATTACCACCCTAGTTGTGTAATGTACTATAAATTCAAAAACATTTTTAAAATCAACAATGGTTTTTTAGATTTTAAAGATATAAAAATCTGATATAAACATGTGATTGCTTTAAGAAAGGGCAGTAAAAAGCATAAAATACAAAAACATTTTAAAATCAACAATGGTTTTTTAGATTTTCAAGATATAAAAATCAGATATAAACATTTGATTGCTTTAAGAAAAGGCAGTAAAAAACATGAAATACAAAACATTATTAAAATCAACAATGGTTTTTTAGATTTACAAGATATAAAAATCAAATATAAACATGTGATTGCTTTAAGAAAGGGCAGTAAAAATCATGAAATACAAAACATTATTAAAATCAACAATGGTTTTTTAGATTTTCAAGATATAAAAATCAAATATAAACATGTGATTGCTTTAAGAAAAGGCAGTAAAAACATTAAATAAAAAAATAACAAGACGCTTTTAAAATTAACATTAAAAAATATATTTTTAAATCAAATATTTACCTTATTAAGATTAATATTATCAAGCTTTTAAATTAGTTTTTAACACAACACGTTCTTCAAATAAATGGTCTGAAAGCCCGTTTGATTTCGGGAGATTTATCATCGTCGCATATGAAAATACGCGTTCGACAGATGCTGAAGATGGCAGGGCTGTGTTATATTTTTTAAAAATACTTTTGATTTCAGGGTAGCGATCCAAAATTACCATGGCGCAATCCTGTTCGGCAAAAAACTGAGAAATCATTATTTCGGCTCTAGTTTTTGGCGAGTTCATTGGTCTAACTTCTGTTACTTGGACGTCACTTTCGCTATCCGAGTCTGATTCGAAGTCAAAAAATGTATTTTTTGGACTTCTTATAAGTTTTTCTGCCTCGTTTACATTTGTTACTGATATTTCTCTTGCAAGCACATTTTTGAAGAGAGTTTTAATCCTTTCTTGTTGTTGTGGTGTGATACATGCAAACCATCTGCTTTTAAACCTGGGGTAGGACAAAGCTGCAATTGCAGCCTGTTCGGCAACAGCAGTAGAAAAGTTATAAAACTCTTCAAATCTCCTCTCCACACTATTTATATAACATTGTGTGAGTTCACTGCAATATTCCAAAGCAGTATTTTTGAGCTTCCTTAATTTTTTTCGCAACGCCATTAGACAGGGCAGTAAAGTGCCGTAGTACATATTGTTTTCTCCCTGTAAAATATCAAGAGCTTCAGCAATGGGTCCTGAGCATAGAATATACTCCTTAATGTATTCAAATTCGCGGTCACTAATAAAGCTTGTTAAGTTTAAAGCTCTGTGTAGTGGCAAGTTTTTTTCTTTTATCGAATAAATTTGTTTCATTGCATCGTACAAACTATTCCACCTAGTGATGCCGGGTTTACTTAATGTGTGACCCAAAGTATCTTGAATAATTTCTGCTGTTTTTGGACGTCCAGCAGCATTCCAAAGCACATTACATTTATCCATTGTCTTATGGTGAATTTCTGATAAGGCCGTATTGTTGCTCTTCTTAAGAAGTCGATTGGCATCTGTTACGGCGCACAAATTCAATTTATGTGCAGCACATCTAAGGTGCGAAGGCAATACAATATTTTGTTCATCGCATTCTCTTTCTCTCGCCTCCAATTCACTTTCGTTTTCATCTTCGAAGTCAGGATCTAAACTTTTAATGATGTCTATCGATAAGCCAAATTCTCTGAACGCTTTAACAAAGTTGGAACCATTATCGGTTACGGTTGCTGTGATTTTCTCTGGATTTAAACCAAAATTTGTATGAAGTTCCTCTATTAACATGGCGATACGCTCATAATTATGCACGCCGGGAAATCTACGACATGCTAATGTCTTTGATTGCCTCTTTAACTCAGAATCAAGCCAATGAACAGTCATGCCAAAGAAGCTCCTTTTGCGACACGACCAAATATCTACGACGGTGCAGACGTGTTCAGTTTCTTCCAATTCGAGTTTTATTCGTAACATTTCCATTGTATGTGATTCCGAAATTTTCCGTGTTAGTGATCTACGACTTATTACATGTAAGCCGTGTTTTTCAATTTGCAAATTTTTCAGCATTATAGCAAAAAAAGGATTTTCCACTACATTTAATGGAATCATTGAGTGAATAAAGAAATTTCTTAGATCACGTTCAAAGTTGGTTTGAGTGATTCCGCTTGCAGTCGATGAATTCTCGATCGGCTCGTTCCCTGAGATGTTGTTTCGGCGTCTTTTTTCTTTTGCGTGCTCGTGGTACTCGGCAATAACTTCTTCTCCGTGTTTTCGTTTCAAATGGCTCAAAAAGTTTGACGATGAGCTGAATTGTCCTTTTATTTTCACAATTTTAGGTAAGCACTGAACACAAGTCGCTGTAACACTTTTTTCACTAATAGTCTCTGAATCAACTTTGAAAAATTTGCCATCAAGTATTGTTAACAATGCTTTTGTACGACTTTCTTGTACATTATCACTTGTTTCATTGAAAGTAATATTTGATGAGCTATTACTATCATGTCGGGAATCCAATTGTTCATCATCATCACTTAATTCACTCATTTTGAAAGTTTATATGCCACGACACTACGACGATAATTTTAAGACACATTTGGCAACTGTGATGTGCAGTTCACTGCAACTAAATGACCACTGTCAAATATAAATAATGGTTGTGGGATTCACCCAGAAGCCTACAACTGATAAGAAAATATAAGTTTCTCTCTCTTTCATACATCTATCCCTTTCTAGGCCTGGCTAGAAAGTTACTGACATTGTGTTTGAGTAAACTATTCTTTACGCTAATCCTTTGTTTATTATACTACCTGGGCTTATCCCTTAACCTTGACGATGTTTACTGTGTTATAACAAATCATATTATTAAATAGGTACCTCGTATGTTCATAAGTTTTGAGACGAACAAATCATGTTTTTCTCAAACACGCTTTAACGTATTTAAACGAAATTTAGACTGAAGAAAAATCATTATATAATGGTAAAAATAAAATATCAATTATTCAAAATGGTCGTCATTGTGCTGGACACAGGCCTTCAATCGTGCGGGCCATTCGTCAATAGAGGCACGAATCGCTTTAGTTGATTAAACTTTTCTTCGACGATGACTCTGTTCCAGGTCCTGACGACGAGCTGCGCCGGTCCGACCTCACCCGAGGTCGCTTCACCCGGCGGCCCCGCAGCTTTCTGCATGATCCGGACGACGACATCTCAGCGAGATTCGAAAGAATCATCGCTGAGATGCCGTCGAACGGTGCCCGACGAACACAGCGTCGACCCCGCCGGCGGGGTCGACCTCCTCGCGACAACACCACACAAGGGCCGCGTCCCGATTTGCCCCAGGACCCGAATGTCCTGGCTTAACTTCACTCCGACTGTGATGAAGTATTAAATGAAACAATAACCATTACAAGCTTGGTTTACAGAATGTCTTTATTTTTTATGTACCACAGATTAGATAGTTAACAGTACCATAGATACAATATTATAGATACTACATCTTCCTCTTTAATTAAAAACTTATTGTCATAATTAATACCCAAGGTTGATTACCTCTGGCTGTGTAACAAAGGATGAGAATCACATTACATAATCATTCAGATATGAAGGAGTCCTAGCATCTCTATGAGGTCTCCTGGGTGGGTCTGAAGGAATCATATCCTGCTCCACATGAGTCTCAATAGGCTGTTGATAGGCAACCTGAGACCAAGTGGGCTGTGTGTTGGGTGCTGATTCCTTGCCCTTGTCTTGTTTTAGAAACCAGGTGTTTCTCGTTTTTACATTTCCATTGTTGTCGGTAATAATAAAGGAACGCGGGTTGTTAGTGCCTTTGAGAATTATACCTGGCTTCCAATAAGTTGCATTTTCATTCTCCTTAAATATCACCTTTTGCCCTTCACTAAAATTTGCACAATTTCTATTTTTTGTATTCTGATCATAATATGTCTTATTCTTATTGGCATTGCTTATTAGTAATTGTTTCATATTAGGCTGCAGACATGGTTTGAGTAAATTCCTATTAATTGGAAGTTTAGTACGGCAAAGTCTATTAAATAGCAATTGAGTTGGGGATCTTTGGAGACTAGGTATTGGAGTATTTCTGTATTCCAGCAGAAACACTTCAATATCAGTCTTTGTTTCAGCAGCTTTTTTTAGAAATCCTTTGCAAATACAAACTGCCCTTTCTGCTGCCCCATTACTCTGGTGATAGTGAGGGCTTGAAAATATGGTTTTAATGGACCATTCATTAGCGAATTCTCTGAAAGCTAAGGAATTAAAAGGCATATTATCAGAATATATCAGCTCAGGAATTCCGTGGGTCGCAAAAATGCGTTTTAAAATAGAAATTGTGACTTCAGCTGTTTTACTGCTGAGTTTGTTCAACTCTATCCATTTAGAGTAATGATCAATTAGGGCAAGGTAATCACAGTTCCCATACTGTAAAATATCTATCGACACATGTTGAAATGGGAGGTCTGGTTGTTTCCTAATGATCATTGGCTCCTTTATATTATTATTCGAGTATTTTAAACAAGTACTACAGCTAGCCACAAAGTCTTCTATATCAGAACACATCTTTGGCCAGAAGAACAACGTTTTGGCTCTAGCTTTGGTTTTGGTCATGCCGAAATGACATTCATGAAGCTTTGTTAATATGAGTTTTTGTGAATTGCTTGGGACATAAAGTTTGTTGTCGATGAAGATTAAATCATTCTCATAGCAAATTTGTTTCCTAATTTTGTAATACAAATGCAATTCAGCAGGTACTTTGGCAATTGCATTTGGCCATCCATTTTGAAAATACTGAATCAGTTTGAGTGCTATGGGATCCAGCTTAATTTCTTGTCTAATTTGGGATTGAATGTCATTTGACACATTGACACTGTGGACTATTTCGTTTAGATCACTGTCACAGTCTTGACTAGCCATGGAACATGCACGGCTCAAGGCATCTGCAATATGCATTTGACTGCCCGGTACATGTTTCAGGGTTATGTCATATTTGCTTAATTTTAGTTTTATTCTTTGTAACCGTGTTGAGGGGATGTCATGCAAGTCTTTTTTCATTATTGAAATCAATGGCAAATGATCTGTGATCACAACAACTTTCTGACCATAAATGAATGAGTGGAATTTCTTACAGGAAAATAATACGGCCATAAATTCTTTTTCAATTTGCCCATAATTAATTTCAGCCTGTGTCAATGATTTTGATGCATAATAAACTGGTTTGTTCTCTTGCAATAGTACACATCCTATACCAGTCTTACTTGAATCAGTTTGAATGACAACACTTTTACTCGGGTCAAAAGTTTGCAGGACTGGTTCTGTTGATAAAATAGTTTTAATCTGTTCAAATGCATTTGTATGTATTTTTTGCCATTCAAACACTGTATTTTTCTTTAGCAGATCTCTTAAAGGGCTGGTTATTGAGGCAACGTTGGGAATGTAGGAACGTAGATAGTTTATCAGTCCGAGAAGTCTCTGTAGGTCTGTTTTGTTATTTGGAATGTCATAATCTGTAATTGCTTTTATTGCATCGGGATCAGGACGTACAGTGCCATTTTCAAAAATTTGCCCTAAATATTTTACTTGGGTTGTCATATATTGGAACTTCTTTTTGTTGAAACGTATATTGTTTTCTCTGGCCCTTTCAAATACTTTTGTTAATATTTCATTCATCTGTTCCCGAGTTTCTGCATAGCATAAAATATCATCTATATAATTGACGACACCGTCAATTGACCCAAATATGTCAGATAAACATTTCTGGAATACCTCTGAGGCCAGGCCAACCCCGAAGGGCATGCGATTAAATTTGAAAGTTCCAAACATTGTGGCAAATGTGCAATAGCGTGAGCTTTTCTCAGTCAGAGCTATGTGCCAAAATGAATCTTTTAAATCTAAAACTGAGAAAAATTTGGCTTTCTTAATTTTTGCTGACAAATCCTCAACAGTTGGAATGTAACAATAATCTCTCACTATTGCATTATTTAGATCCTTCGGGTCTAGGCACACTCTAACAGAGTTATCTGGTTTTTCAATTATGACTAATCTGTTAACCCATTCAGAGGGCTCTGTAACTCTGCTGATTATGCCTAAACCTTCCAGTCTATTCAATTCTTCTTCTAATCTAGGTCTTAACTTAAGAGGGACTCTGTATGGAGGTTTTGATGTGGGCGTTGTATCATCTTTTAATTTTATGTCATATGAATCATTGAATTTTCCAATACCTACAAACAGGTCCTCATATTTTTTTATAAAGTCAAATTTTTCATCATTTACTGTTTCCACCGATGATACTCTTTTCACTAAATTTAAACGCACACAGGTGTCACGACACAGGATTGGCATTGATTTTTCACTTCCAGCAATGCAGAATGTCTCCGAGTATTTTTTGCCATTTACTTGTATGTTGAATGTTGCTAAACCTTTGATTGGAGTCTTGAACCCATTCCAACTCTCCAGTGTAGCTGTTGTATTCTTCAACGGGACAGGATCGGATAAGATGACTTTTTCATACATGTGCACAGGTAGAATGTTGACATCAGCTCCGGGGTCTAGCTTGAATTGTACATTATATTCTCCAGGTAAAGTTACTTCTTGAAACCAGGCAAGTGAGTCTATGGACATGTTTGAGGTGACGGTTTCAACATAATAATCAGAATCATCTTCATGTGTAGTTACTTCATTTGTCACTTTGCTAGCTCGGCACATTTTGGCAAAATGATGTTTTCTTTTACAACTAACACAGGTCTTGTTGTATGCGGGACACTGGCCATACTGATGATTGTATCCACAATTTAAGCAGGTCTTCTTTACATAATTTTGTTGTACTTTATTATTTCCAGGTATTGTTACTGCGTCCACCTCATTTTTTTGAATGTCTTTAATTTGTGTGTTGGTAATTTCAGCTATTCTGAGTACAGAAATTACCTCGTCCAGGGGTGGATCTCCTATTTTAATCAGCTTCTTTTGAGAATCAATATCGCAGGACCCTAATATGAGGCGATCTCGGAGTATTTCTTCTTTATTCTTGAAATCGCAATCATTGCACAATTTCGTCAGTTCAGTGAGATAGCTGTCAAAATTTTCTCCTTGCTTTTGGTCTCTGCTGTAGAATAAGTAACGACAATGTAGAACGTTTTTCTTAGGGTTACAGAAGTTTTCTATTAGTTCTAAAACGTCTTTCAGCGTTTTCGCGTTTTCGTTCTGTAGTGTGTTGTACACTGCTAAGACATCCTCGCCTATTAAATTCAATAATATGGCGATTTTTCTTTCCTCGGACGTACTTGATAGACCCGTCGCTTCGAGGTATATCGTGAAAGATTGCTTGAATCTTCTAAAATTTTCACTTATATTTCCCACCAGGGATAGTTTTGATGGAAGATTATAGCCTGTTGCCATTTTTGTACAGTTTCGACTGCGCCATGTGATGAAGTATTAAATGAAACAATAACCATTACAAGCTTGGTTTACAGAATGTCTTTATTTTTTATGTACCACAGATTAGATAGTTAACAGTACCATAGATACAATATTATAGATACTACACCGACCTTGCTCGGGCCCAGCTACACAAGTTCACATAAGGACAGGGTGATCCGCTTCATCCTTCCCGCTGGTCCACTGCTCACTTTGAGCAATCAGCGAAAAGTCAAAGGTGGCCCTGGCCATCGTCCTGGTTCGACCCCAGGCGAGCAGGCCCCCACCTAGCCCGACACCTATCGTGGTAAGCCGGGACCGGTGACCTGGTTCGACCTCCAGGCACCCCCCGGCACATACCCAGTCCGATGTGCGTGTCGGCCGTGTGTAAGGCACACGGTCGGACGCCCTTGGGTGGTCTGGCCAAGCGAACTGGTTCGAGCCCAGTGACCGCAACGGCCAACCACCCGGCCCGACAATCACAATGCCCGAAAGTGGGTTGTGAGTTTGTCAGGTTTAAAAAAAAAAAAAAAAAAAAAAAAAAAAAAAAAAAAAAAAAAAAAAAAAAAAAAAAAAAAAATTCGACGATGGTGAAGATTTTTTCGTTGGCAAACAAAATCTTTTTGGGATCGTGTCCATAGCAACTGTTGACATCATGTGAGTCTTAATTTTCTTTAACGATCGTTTAAGTAGTAGATTTTTCTTCGACTGTAAGCCCTTTAGATCATACCTAAATATAGGTATTACCTTTAGATTATATTTCAATATCCGGTTTACCGAAAAATTACACCCGAATCAATTTTTTTCTCATTGACAACGCTTAAAAATATTTAAAAAGTTTTTATCGAGCCGGCAGTTCAACATTTATTTTTTTGGGCCTTTAAAAAATCGTCTCAAAACTTATGAACACGAGGTATAAATTCGTGTGGTATATTTGGATGGAAAAATAAAAAACCTCAAATATTTTTCGTGGATTTATCCGAATAAAAAATAACGAATAAATCATTCGTCATTTAAGCAGCGCTCGAATGATTTATTCGCGAATAAATTAGACCCTGGATATCATTTCGGTTCAGATTACTCGTCAAGACAAAACAAATGAGCTCAAGCACGATGGGGTTCCGACGTTTTATTACGGAGTTCCCATGGCCACCTTCCGGCTCCATCATCAGACCCTGGATATCATTTCGGTTCAGAGTACTCGTCAAGACGAAACAAATGGGCCCGAACACGATGGGGTTCTGACGTTTTATCACGGAGTTCCCATGGCCACCTTCCGGCTCCATCATCAGACCCTGGATATCATTTCGGTTCAGAGTACTCGTCAAGACGAAACAAATGAGCCCAAACACGATGGGGTTTCGACCTTTTGTTACGAAGTACCTATGGCCACCTTCCGGCTCCATCATCAGACCCTGGATATCATCTTGGTTCAGAGTACTCGTCAAGACAAAACAAATAAGCCCAAACACAATGGGGTTTCGACTTTTTGTTACGAAGTTCCCATGGCCACCTTCCGGCTCCATTATCAGACCCTGGATATCATCTTGGTTCAGAGTACTCGTCAAGACGAAACAAATGAGCCCAAACACGATGGGGTTCCGACGTTTTATTACGGAGTTCCTATGGCCACCTTCCGGCTCCATCATCAGACCCTGGATATCATTTCGGTTCAGAGTACTCGTCAATACAAAACAAATGAGCCCAAACACGATGGGGTTCCGACGTTTTATTACGGAGTTCCAATGGCCACCTTCCGGCTCCATCATCAGACCCTGGATAACATTTTTGCGGTATATTACATTCTCGTAACGTTTTATGCAATCCCGGAATCCCGGAACTTATATTATTTAAAAATATATTTTTAAGAAGCCGACTCCATACTTGCTTAGTTTTTTCCGGGAATTCGCCAACTTTAGGTAAATAGGCGCAAGAATATCCGATGCCATTATGAACTTATTTGGATGGAATAAAAAAAAACATTAAATATTTTTCGTCGATTTATCCGATTATTTAAGATAACGAATAATTCATTCGTCATTTGAGCAGCGCTCAAATGATTTATTCGCGGATAAATTATCCGCGAATAAATCATCCGCGAATAATTTATTCGCGAATAAATCATCCGCGAATAAAAAAGTTGTGAATTATTGTTTATTCGAATGATTATTTAGATAAAAATTTATTCGAATAATGCCCATCTCTGATCTCATGTATAATTAATAACTTATTACCAAAAGTAAACATCGACTAAAGAATTGTAAAAGAAGATTAAAGAAACTGTTGTAATGATTCACTCACGGACAATGAAGTTATGTAAAACTTGCTCAGTTACAATAACTGGATAGATTTTCATTTATTGTACAGATGGACACGCCTGGAACTCCATACAGTACGATTTCATACTCACGACTTACTCCAGGGTCTTTGCGCGTGACATTATTCCTCGCTCGTGTAGAAATCTTCACAAAATTATGTCATCCCCGAACGGAAAACGAAAGAAATGGTTAGACTTATTGAATTTTATATTAATGTTATTTACGTATTGTTATAAAAAGCAAAGTGCGAAAAAGTGAAAAAGTTTTGTTTCACAATATTTTGGGATTGTATTTTATATGTGAATATGTGGCTGAATTTATGATATGCCTTAGCAAACTGTTTATAACGTTGTTATTTTTAGGAACGAGTTGCAGTTCCTTTTTGTTGCGTCATTTTCAGAAACAAAAGTACACTTGTCATTTAAGCGGTATGCTGAATCATCGTATGCCTAGACTGTTATCCGTTTTCATAATAGGATTTTTAAATTATGCCTAATAAGGGACACCCCAGATCTATACTATATTGTTATTTGTGATATGGAACCGGCATGACCCAAAAATAGTTCTCGATTAAATATACCCTAACAACATTGGACAGTTCCAATTTTGTCAAGAACACTACTTTTTTCTTAGTAGATTGACGTTAATTCCGACGATACCTAACCAACTAATGACTAACGTCTCATTGATTGCATTATTTCAAATTTCCCTGTTAAAATAAATGCCTGAGTGGCATTAGTTTTATTCCATGGTAACTAGCTTTGAATGTTGAGATAAAGAAATGCTTTACAAAATTCTTTCTCACTTTCTGCAAAACTTCTAATGTTTTTTCTCTTGCGAGTTTAAGGAAACGCCTGAATGAACTTGCTATCTTGAATTTTGTATTCCATCTAACTCGATTCCGATTCCACGGAGAGAAATTCAAGTTCTATTCCTTTCCGCTCAAGATTTTTTCTTTAATTCCCTTTAAATTCACACTTCCAATATAGGACACTGATCCAAAAAATCTGATATTGTATGTTAAGATGAAGCTAATGTTAAATTCACTGCAGTCGACCATCTATTAAATTCCACCAGAAATCTGTCTTCCTATGCATCTTCTTATTATTCTTTGACGACACGTTTAGCTCAGTGGGAGTGACATCGCCTATGAAGCTAGAGCCACCTAGGTTCAAATCCTGGTATGGGCAAACATTTTTGTGATGAACACGAATATTTGTTCCTGAGTCATGAACGTTTTCTGTCTATTTAAGTATATATTTATCTATACATGTAAGTATATACATCGTCGTTCGTCTAGTACCCATAATAAAAGCATTGCTCAGCTTGGGACTAGGTTGATTTGTGTAAGATTGTCCCCTAATATTTATTTATTTTATTTTTATTTTATCTAAAATAGATTTACCTCTCGACAGACGACAAGGCTCTGTTGTTAAATATTTATCAGAATTCTCATGCATCTTCATCGATGCATTTGCAAAGCTTCCTTCAGTAGCGTATTTCTTTGAGCCATTTGATGTATCTCACTAGCGGAATATCAAAGAGGTTTTCCTTTAAAAACACTCAAAGCCGGTTTGGGGACTGCGACTTTCAATGGAGTGCATGAATAATTTATATACGTGCGGACCCTTGTTGCGGCCAAGGAGATAAATCTTTCATTTTACACACTGAATCCCGTTATGTTTTTATCAAAGCGAATCTTCAATCATGTGGAGATATGTCTTGTTAATCACGGTAAATTTTTATCGTCATAGGTTTATACAGAGTTATTAGAACATAATAAACATTCGGTATTTTGTATTTAACAAAAATTTACTCAGATATTCAGAAATTAAATTGCAAGGACTATTGGAAGTAAAATTACCTTCGTGAAATACCTGTGACAATTGAAAAATTTGATTCTATCTACTTATTTTATAGTTTTTTTTTATATTCATATAAAATAATTTATTCAAAAATATAAAAAAAAACTATTACAAAACATAAAATAAACTTAACAATCTTAAGTTTAGTCAAAAAGCCCCCACCGGATTCCACCCGGTGCAAAAGTGCCCATCACACTAGCTTATTATATATATTTTATAAATCGGTTTCTTTTTATCTATTGGTGTAGTCAACATGCGAAAATAGTTATAAACAGATTTTTACCTACTTTTGCACTGTGATTTTCATTGTTTTTTATAAGTTGTGCGTTACGAAGTCGATATTTTATGTCGTGTTTCGTCATATTTATACGGAACCAAAGACGGGCAATTTTATTGCTAAAGCTAAAAATCCGATGCTTGTAGCACACGTGCATGGCATAACTTAACCGTAATCAAGAAATAATGAACCTCCCTGCCTTCAGGAAGCGGTTATTCGTCAAGAGTTATTTATAAGATATTTTTCAGTATTCCGCAGTAAATAACTAAAATGGGACAGCCTTATTGCAAAGACGTAATAAACCTGTATCCAAGTGGAATGAGTTGGAAATGGCAATGTATAAAAGAACGTGTTCATTAAGTTAGGAATATTTCGTGGTATTATATTACTTTCGCGAATATCATTAATGAGATTTTGGACAATAATTTCAGAAATAAGCCAAAGATCCATCCATAACTGTGCCTTGATAACGGATCAGGTCACAGTTGGTCGATTAGGTCCATTATGGTGCCGGTCATAAGCCTTAAGAACTCGAAATTGATCTGTGCGGGGCCAAAGCTTGGCCCCGCACTCAAGAAGGCTCTTCGCCTTTTTGGTTCTCCCTGTCCTAACAAGAGACACTTATTCTACTAAACCGCCGGCATTACTCTGCGGTCAACACAATCTCGAGGCTCCCCGGGCCAAGCACTCCCCGCGGCCTCATACCTGCAAATCTACGGCACCTCCTGCTGAGGTCCTGGTGCGCTCTGCAGCGCCTGCTCAAAGGCTCAGTAGCGTCTCCTACCGAGACCCTCATCGCGCCCCGACCCGGTGCGCCCTTGTCGACGCTGCTGGGGGTCCTAAATCTACGTCTGTGCCCTACGCCCTGCGCCTGCCGCAGGCTTCCACGACTGCGAAGCTTGGACGCAACCCGTAACTTTCCTCCACACCTCTCCCCGGATACCATGACCTCGGGCTCGGTACCTCCGTCTACAACACTACTTTTTTGGTGACTGTAAGAGTGTGTAATAAACTTACCCTGGCTCTGAGTTTTTGGTATCATTTCCTTCACCCGTCTTCACCTTTCATCGCCATTCTCCTGCCTTTCGACTCGTCGGAGGGCCAGCGGGTAGTACAACAACGCAGCAATGCAGTTTGACATATTCTAGTTATTAGATAAACTCATCATCGTCATCTCCTGATGAAGAGCTAAAGGATATCATTTGTTTTTAATCTTTATTTTAAGGGAGCTTTTGTCATACTGACTATGTCAGCTCCGTTAAGCCATATCAACCTTAAAGAGGTTATTTTGTTCTGCAGGAAAACTGGAAGATTTGAGTAGAGATGCTGTGTGGGAGCGCTACCGGGACAGTAACCGCTGGCTCAAACGACGGGAAACTGGACTGATTGAACACAGACACTGTAGGGAATACCGTCCTCAAAATCGTCAACGAATAAAACCTGGGATATATGATATGGTTGTAGGTTTATTCGGGCTAGTTTTCCAGAACTAGAGTCTGATAATTATGCGCCTATTTTGAGTAATACCTGGGGTTTATTGGTCCAGTTAGGTAGATCCAACTTCGGAGATGTTAAACGCCGAATGCAACTCAGGTGGGCAGCATTCGAGAAACTGAAGCTCATCTTATCGTCGTCGCACGAAATCCCGCAATGGCTCAAAATCAAGGTTTCATTAGTGTGTTATGCCAGTGATGACATACATACATAAAGTGATGATTTTCACAAACTACCGAAAATACTCACCCATAAAAAATTGTAAATACTTTACTGATAAGTACATAGCTTATTGGGATTGAGTTAATTTGATGTAGAAATGTGTTGATAAATTTATGACTACTTATAAGTATTGTCCAAATCCATGTAATTACAAATTGCTGTAATATTCCACGTCGTCTGATATTTAAAACTAGGCTAACCTCTATACAACTCCATAGAGGTTAACCTAGTTTTAGTCATAGGACGGCAGCATTAGGCAATATCCATATTGAAAGTTCCAAAATGACAGAACGCAGAACCCTTTAAAAAGTTTGCAAATTTAATAACAGGCAGTAATAAGTGTCGTGTATAAAATTGTCGGTGTCCCGTGCCCCGGCACCATTATTCATAGAGGCCATTTGTCCGTGACGCGGCCTGACCAATATATCCCGATTTAAAAATAACGCCCCGGTAAAACTGTATGGCAATGGAGCTTTTATAGGCATTAATATCGCGAAGGAATTATAGTTATCCCTTGAAACTGTTTGACCGAAGATTAGTAATCGATGTGCCAGGTGCGTTGCGTGACGTTGCGGACAGGTCGCCATAATGTAATCTAGACCTTCAAGCATCAACAAGAAATAAAAAAATAATAAAACAATAACGAATAAATTTCCACTCGAACTTCAACCCGTTTTTGAGGAAATGATACATTGTTGTAAAGGCCGGAAAGTAAGCAATAAATAGACCAGTTAGATTGTTTCACAGACAGGCAGATGGACACGACACTGATCTTATAAAGATCCAGTTTATCCTTTTTCTTTAAGAGGGACTTTACACTTTTGGAGTTCCCTAAACATTTCAAATTGCTGTCTTAAGAAGAAACAATACATTAATGTTGAAGTATCGAAAATCTTACCTAATTAATTTACCTATCTACCTACTGGAAACTGGACTGTTTGATCGGAACTGGAAGGATTCATTTATTTTCTATACAGGTAGTCAGAAATAATTCACGATTGACATGACTTGCTTTAAATCCTACTCACTAACATTATATTAACAACAAATATTTTTATTAAAACCACCTGAAACTATAGCTGTCATTAAAATCGCAAATTTAATAAAAAAATATCAGATAGATTGACTTGCCAAGTATGTATTTCAAAAGTCTAGCAATTGTTTCTGACAGCAAAACATTAGTTTGACGTGGCGGGTAAAAGCTAATGATATGTATTATGAACGGAATTAACTCGATATTAAAGAGTGTTGAAATAATGAAAAGGCAAACACGCAAAACGGCATTCATGGCATTATATTTGTGCTACTTAGTAGAATATGTTTCGTATGTTTGTATTAATATATTTGTTTCTATGTGAGCTAAACATTCAAAAATAGTGTCGCGTTTTATGTGACGTAGCTATCAAGCATTAAACTTAAGAAGGTTATGACAGTAGAACCAAGTTTATTATGATATAGCGCCTAGTTCATGCAGTGGCTGTCCCCTTAACGGAATATGTCATAACTAATAGACATTATTGTTAATTATTCCCTAAAGGACGCGACATGGCTTAGTCAACCAATCACGGGTAGCTTTGTCAATAACTATCAGTTCAGTTATACCTACATCAATACCTAGCTAAACTAATACAATGACACACGGACAATACATAAGACAATATGCACTTTAGCTTATAGCTTAATAGTAGGTTAGGCATTTTATTTCGCATTTGCTTGAGTTTCGTTTGTGCAATAACGAGTACATAAATTCGAAAGTTAATAAATTATCCATAAACCAAAGAACCATGATCGGTTCTACGTCGCCTACATCCAGCGGACTCTAGCGACCTTCATAAGTATTTTCGACAGCCACTGTACCTCTAGCACAACTGTGACACGCGACTCTTTATCGCGCGACAAATACTACCTATCTCTTTCCACTCTATATAGTGTGACAGTGATAGGTGATACTCTGTCGCGCGAGAAACAAAGTCGCGGCCAGTTATGCTAGACCTACTGGCTTACCTAAGTACCTTCCTATACTAGTTACTTTATATCTACCTGCAACCTGCCCTAATTTTTGTAAAATGTATATAACTTGTTCGTGGAGGTGAAATAAGTTACATATCTCTTTTTGCTCCAGCTTAGTTGGGTAAAACATATCCTATGTGCTTACCGGGGTAAGTACTTAATTTTCATGGAAATCGGCCTGGTAGTTTCTGCATCATGGGCGCACAAACAGTCTTGCTATGATTTTATTGTATGTATATTGTATATAGGAAATGTTATTAAAAAAACCTACATAAATAAATATTTCCATGCAAATGCTTTATGTGCGGTGTGTAATCGTTCAGCTAACGCTCTTCTTTCACACGCTAACCAGTAAAATAACCCGGGTAACATTTCCTCCCACCCTAATGGTTTTGAATTACATGCATTAAAGAAAATAGCTGCTGATCCGTTCATAAATTAGTTTACCTTGTTTGCTGTTAACTTCACCTGCCTTTAACGTACAGTTTTGATTCCTGAATATGTACATATTTAAGATTTGAATGTGAAAATTATTAGTAATTTCAAATTAGAAAATATTTATTGCCATAAAAAATACATTACAACAAAAGAATAAAAACATGAATAAACTAAAAACTACAAACAAAGAAACAAGGAAAAAAAGGAACTTAGATATTTTTCATCACACTTGCTCGAAAATGGTGTCATTACACGTAGGTTTTGCGGGCCGTAAATGACCTATTACGCCCTAGGGCGTAATGGTTTTCTTTTTAAATATGAATCGCTGGTTCTATTTTACTCTTAGTTGTCATGTTCAAAGGAAACGCCAACTTACTTTTTTAACTTTTATCACTGAAATAGTTATTTAAAGAGAACTGTTATTGCAAACACATGTAAACACATATTTCGGTAACATTAATTAAATGTGTAAATAGTGTATTTCAGTATTTTGCAAATATAAAATCAACCATTTTAAGTCTTTACCACTATGGTTCCCGAACGTGACTTGTCGTCTTGATATATGTCACTAATGTCACTGTCAGTTTAACAATTTTATTTAGGTTAAGTAAGGTTATTTTAATCAGATTTCCTCACAAGTGTGATGAAAAACATTGTGTGTGCCACGGGCGGTAAAGGAATTACAAACGAGTGTTTGTTACAAGGCCGAGGAGAAGCCGAGGGCTTTAATAACACGAATTTGTAATTCCTTACTTACCACCCTTGATACACAATGTACTATTTTGGCAATGGGTACCAATCTCAGCGAATGCTGCGCGGGGAGGTCCAGCGCTGGTTTTCAGATTGGTCCCTAGCGAGAGGTGGGTCGGTCGGAGACGAAACCAACCAACCTACCCCCCCAGGACGGGTCAGTAGTCTGTGCTCGATACCTATACAAAGCGTATTTATGTACAATTGTTTGTACTTTCAACAACTTAGAGCTACTATCATAAGAAAAAAGAATACAATATTAGAAAGGAAAAACAAACATATTTTAAGCTGAAGTATATAAAAAGGAGCCACGTTCGTGAGAGTGCTCATGTGTGTGTGTGTATGTGCTTGTGTGAGTATATTTGGATGCGAGAGATAAGTAAATAAATAAATGAGATAAAAATAAGACAAATGAGAGAAAAAAAAGAAATGGAAAGAAAAATGTGTTTAAGCTATTTCCTACATTAAGAAGAAAAGTTAAACTTGCTTGGTAGGCTCAGTAGGCGAGTTTGGACTGACCGCTTATACTTGAACAGCCATATGGGTTCCCGAAGTGGTGGTGGTAGATCAGTCTAGACCTTGGCAGCAGCAAATTTAAAACTTCCTCTGTAAAATGCTGTTTTGTGCTGGAGAATTGATAGTTTAGTGTATCTTCTCAGTGGCTTTATTATGTTCATTTTGTCATTTTTGTCACTTTAAAAATACTTATTCATATGACTTTTTTTAAATAAAAATATCACTACTAGTTTACTGGCGTTTTCTCATCGAAGGTATATTTTGAAGTGTTACACATACTAAATCTGTTACCAAACTTTGACACCTAGATATTCTGTTATTTTGCGTTACTTGGAAGTAAGGGAAACGTTTTCACTTGGTTATGCATGCACGACTCGTTCCTAACAAAAGGTGTCGCATTTCAGACAAAAAGACCCGGCGATGGTACACGTACGCTCTTGCAGCTCTTAACTTTGAGATAAAGATGCGGTCTTACGTGTTGGGTAAAAAAATCGGGGAAATCCTTTGAGAAATGAAGGAATTTATGCATGGCTTGCATAAAATTTTCCCTGTTATGCTTACATTGTGCAGGATGAATAAGGAATGACGTTTTTGAGTGTTACTGAATTTTTAATGTACATTAATAATTAGGTACTTCTTCTAGTTGCGTCAAGCTAAGTGATAAGTGGGCTGCACATAAATACCAGTCATTCCCTTACAGCACAGACTGATACAATCGTCCGTTCGACCTACGCCGTTCGAGGCTATAAGGGATTTGGATCACGAGAGAGTAATTTCTAAATTGCTATTTTATAACCAGGGGTGTGTCATTCGCTCACTTACTATCACGTGCTAACCGTATTTTATTTACTTATTATATTGCTTTTAATAAGTATTTTTGCATGCAAGGAACATAGTACTATCACTATTCTAAATAATAGTTACCTTGATAACAATAATATCGTATTCATTCCTGTTTTTGTACAAGGCTTAGAGACAATGTGCGCTTCACACACTAACTACCTAACTCAAAATATAGAACATGAATTTTGAATCAAATTGTAAAAAAACATATAATAATAATTATGGAGCCTGAAATCTAGTTTTAACAAAAAACAAAAAATAAAAACCGACTTCCAAAAACTTAAACTAAAAACCAAAAAATAATATGTTAATCACCCCAAAGAAATGGATAATCAACGATTCATATATACATATACAGATATTTATAGTTTTTAACCTGTTATTTTTGAAGTTGGTGCCTGCCACGCAAAACTGGCTGTGTTGAGCTCCTTAGCTGGCACCGATATTATTTTTTGGTTTTTAGTTTAAGTTTTTGGAAGTCGGTTTTTATTTTTTGTTTTAAAAATTTACTTTATTTTTAAATTTTTAGTGGCGCTGGAAAAATATTGTTTTAACCAAATAAACTTAAGTCTATTTAGTTAAAAGAAAAAAAATCCAAATCGGACTAGACGTTTTCAAGTAACCGAGGAACAAACCTACATAAAAATTGCTCTTTGTTTTGAAGTCGGTTAAGACTGAAAACTTATTTCTAATAAGAAATGCACGAGAAAGTAAGAAAAATACCAAAATCGCTATATGTGTGCCTATGATATTTGAAGAGTTCCCTCGATTTCTCCAAGATTCCATCATCAGATCCTGATTTGGTTGCAATTGGTCCACCTCGGAGGTATACTCTTTAAATCAAAAAAAGAATTTTCCAAATAGGTTCAGCCGTCTTCAAGTAATCGGGGAAGAAACCTAGATACAAATTTACTCTTTTTTTGAACTGGGTTAACACTAGAAACTTGTTGTTATAAAGAGATGGACGAGAAATTACGAAAAATACCGAAATCGCTATATGTGTGCCTATAATATTTGAAGAGTTCCCTCGATTTCTGCAAGATTCCATCATCAGATCCTGACTTGGTTGCAATGGGACCACCTCGGAAGTCTACCCTTGCAAACAAAAAAGGAATTTTCTAAATCGGTCCAGCCGTCTTCAAGTAATCGGTGAACAAACACACAAAAAAAAATAAAAAAAACATACAGACGAATTGAGAACCGTCCTTTTTTTAGAAGTCGGTTAAAAACACAGTAAATGTTTAACGCAAATATAAAACCATATTCGACTTTCATCAAAATTAAATAAGGGGACTTTTCTTATCCTTCCTCTCTCAATAATCCCCAAAGTTAACTAAATTAGGGCGACACGTTTGCTCTCTGAAATGAACAAATTTAACTTCTCTATACGTTTTTTAATTAGTTCTATCGAGTGGAGTCCCAAACATTGGACGCAGCCGTGCGGAACGACTTGCAAACCTCCAACTGATGAGTTGTACGTGACCTGTATGTGAAAAGAAATTGAACGCTGCCTGCAAAAGTTTCAAGTGCCTTGCCAATTTTCGGGAGTATGAGCAAAATTTTTGACGGACGCAAATTTTTAATCCGGTTTTAGTTTATAGTCACATTGAAATATGTTTTAGTTCATCAGACAACTTTTGATTTCATGTAAAACTGTAGGTTGAGTATTGTACGGAACGTATATCACCGGAGTATCTAGTCAGTTCTTCGAATGTTCCCAACCAAAGCTTCTACGAAGGCGACGAAATAATGTTGCATGTCGCAATACTAAAACAAAAAAATCGTATATTATTAAAATATCGAATAGACAAATTATCTACTTAATAATTTGAAGCGTGGGTAGTCAAATCTCAGGATATTTTTTTTACTTTGCCTCCCAAGCAACTACTGAGAAAAAAGAATCGGCACGTCGATTTTTTATTATTATTTTGGTTCGTATATTTGCATATATTAGAGTGATTCATTTTTCCAAACTTTTGATTTTCTTTTCACTTCGCTCGATTTCTGAGTCTCACTCATTTAAAAGACTCACGTATAACTAAATTCATCAAAATCGGTGTATACTCGTAGTTAGAGGTTGCACATTTTTCAATCTTTAACTCAAACAATGATTTTTCGATGCTCTTAAGATAATAAATGATATTGTAAAATGTGGCATTGCTTGATAAATATAATGTAACGATTCCATCACAGTAAAATAACAGAAACGATTTTTACTAAGAGTCGTCGAACATCACAGAAAACGCGTTACAAGCAAACCACAGATGAGTTTCCAGGTTTTATAGTCATTTCTGTTGATAATTAGAACACACAAATAACTAACGTTGTTACCTATATTTTAAATGTGTTTAGGTTTAGTTAAATCACTCCATATCCAAATTCAACTATATTGAAATAGGTATATAAAATGTGTTTCAATACATTTACTCTCTTACTGATCATTTTATGCAACCCCTAATAGTACATTACACAACTAGGGTGGTAATACAAAGAAAGGCCGAGATCGCAGATGTTTATATATCGCAGCGTGCGGAAAAAGCCACTTTATGGCCAGGTGTGGCATAAATATGTTTCTTTCACCTTGACATTTTAGATAATATCTAAAATTTCAAGGTGTTCAGTTTTTGAATAAGAGATAAGCAGTCTTACAAAATAAATTTTTTTTTTACACATACAAATATGGAACATCCTTATATACACCAGACGCCAGTGGCGTGGCGTCCATAGAACTCGATTCCCATCGGCTTGCCTAATATTAGGCAGTTCAGCACTTAATTCTAGAGCTCTTAAAGAAAATTGAAGCCAAAGCTGCTCCGGCTTGCCCAAGAATTTCTTCAACGCAACGCCACTGATAGACACCATACCGAAAATTTGAAACATAGTAGTTTCAGAATATAATCCTGTATTGAAATCAAGTATCGAATGGCGGGTTCACGGGGTAGAAGCAAGGGTCGATTACCAACCAGCGCTGCTTAAATGCGCGCGAGTAAGTGTTTGTTTTCTTGTAAAATGGTATTCCCTGAGGTATTTTTCATGAAATTGTGGTACAACGGAAAAATAAATAATGATGAGGAAAATTATATGGGAAATCTGCGGTTTTTTTTTACTATTTGCCGGCTAATAAGAACGGTCTGAAAGTAAGCTTTCGATTTTCGGTACGCTGTCACCTTGTACACTGTTCCGCGTTACTCTAAGATACGTGACAGAGAATATTCGCTTTCCTTTGTTTTGCCACAATTTTATTTGTCCGAATGTTCTATTTTGTCCGAGTACGATTTACGCATAATTGATATTTTAAAGGTACCTTTGACTTTTCAGAATAATTATTAAAGAAGCCTAACGTAACCTTCTCTAAGTGACATACGGATGCCTTTGCATATACCCATGCATGGCTCCGTTATGGCGTGGTACTGTTGGGAGGCAGTAGTGAAGCCCAACAACTTTTTATAATGCAGAAGAAGTGTATTCGTGTTCTAGCAAACGTACGCATCCCCAATATCTGACGCCCATATTGCATTAAATATAGACTATTAACATTACCCTGTATATATATATATAATGCAAGTAGCACTTGTTCGTGATAAACCTAACCTATTTCTGACTGACAAAATACTGTACCTAACATCATAATTACAATGTACATGACTACACAATGGAATAAAAGAAATGAAAAAATATTCTACCGTGGAGCTGGAGAAAAATTATGCGAAATAAAATTCGGACTAACAATACTTTCGGGCAAATAAAGCATATGTGAAATACAGGGCACTAGTATTCAGTACAACAGGAAAACGGTGAAGGTAGATATTATATAATTTCTCGCGCGAATAACAATGGGCTACCAACTGTGCTAGTCCCACAGATGTAGTATTGTAGATGCCAAAAGTTAAATAATGGTGAAATTATTTTACCTGACATCCCACTAATCCCACTAATATTATAAATGCGAAAGTTTGTGAGGATGTTTAGATGTTTGGATGTTTGGATGTTTGTTACCTAATAACGGGATAACAACTGGATGGATCAAGCTGAAATTTAGCATGTAAGTAGTCCAAGTCCTGGATTGAAACATAGGATACTTTATATCCCGGTAAAGAGTTCCTTTGGGACAATAACGGGAACAACGCGGGCGAAGCCGCGGGAAAATGCTAGTATTTTATAAATTGCTACCTTTTTATTACACATTCAATGCAACTAAGGCTTAACTCAAACATATAAATTACAAGCATTTACCCACGGCTTCGCCCGCGTTGTTAACGTTATTGTCCCAAAGGAACTCTTTACCGGGATATAAAGTATCCTATGTTTCAATCCAGGACTTGGACTACTTACATGCTAAATTTCAGCTTGATCCATCCAGTTGTTATCCCGTTATTAGGTAACAAACATCCAAACATCTAAACATCCAAACATCCTCACAAACTTTCGCATTTATAATATTAGTGAGATTTATTCCTGCAAGTAGGCCACACGGGCACATACACATGTCTGATTCTATTCTTTTCTTTTGGCGCTTTGGGAAATGACACACTCACGTCATGAATGTAAAAGTAAGGGATATAAATTGAAAGATACATTTTAAAGTTAACCTGCTTCTAGTACTTATGCTAAAATCCTCCGCATGATAGGCTACGGCTACGAGAAATTCTTATTGCATCAAAGACGAGGAATATTTGTCATATAAGGGACGACTTAAAATTTAGTCGTGAATCGAAATGTAGGTCGTTTCTAAATCCTTGGTCGCTAAATAATCGTTAAAGTTTAATTTTTTATCCAATCTTTATTTTTTTTATTTATGTCGTCATAAGGTCTAAGATTCCTTTACGTGTTCCTATGAAGTTTTTGTAGTAAATTGTTGTTCTCCCACTCAAATAATTATCGGACTAATTTTTACTACGTTTATTTTAGATAACATAAATCATGCGATATTCGTCATGCGATTTTAAGGAAGAACCGTCTTGAAACTGGAAAATATAAGTATATTTAAAACTTACCTACACTAATTTATTTGACGAATCACAAATAATGTAACATGAAACATGACAGTTATAATTATAAACCAAATTGTGACATGGATTCTTACTAACTAGAAACTAACCTTTCATGCTATCTTTAATGGTTAAAAGTAGGTACACAATACATAACAGCTCGCTACCGGAACGACACCGGAATGGTACCGCCTCACCTCATCGTTTTGCCGTCAACCATACGAAAGCACGTAACGGGAGCAAATCAGTACGTCCGAGCTGCTATCACGCTGACGGCTGGCCGGCAGCGCGCTTACCGCGTGGCGGCAGCTCGCCTCGGTATAAGCCAGTGAACCACAGGCGGAGCGCGGGTGATACGCGGACCCGCACTGACCGCAAGCAGCACGCACGAAGGTGGCGCGACGTAAGCGAGGCGATGACGAGTTGCCCACGCGCCACTTGCCTGCCCCGAGCCAATAAGTGTGCGTTACAATATGGAGTTCCTTATAAAGAATAATGAGTGGTTCAAGCTGAGCCTTCGCCGCCGTTCCGGTACCGAGCTGCTTTGTGTGATTTAACCTTAAAGGTACTGAAATAAGTGAACTTAGTAAAATATTACGCTCTACATCCCAGAGAAACAAACAAGCAAAAATAACAATCTAACATGCAACGCGCCGAAATGAATAAAAAACTGCTCGTCATTTACGGGCTTTAGTGTGGTTTTATGTAGATTCTTTGAAGGATTGAATCTGAATGCGAGTGCAAAGGCGCTGAAGTCACCGACGATGTAGCTTAGGAGATTAGCGAGCGATAACCGACGCTACTTTCTATGGGAAACACGTACGATGTGGCGCTTTGAAAATCCACCCCCAAAAACGATATCCACAATCTTTTTAGTCTTGTCTCCTTCACTTGCATCGTTTTTTACTGCTGAAACGAGGAGATGGAACGAACTAAACTTCAGCTTAGATTTTCAGAATTTACGTTATGTTACGAACTGTGAAGTTCATTTTGGAGTACGAAACGTAAAGGAAATGGAATGGTATTCATGAAATAGTGGGGTGTTTTGCAGTTGCATTGAACAAGATGTTAAATTTTGCGTCTGGATTGATAGCTAAAATTCTGGTTAAAATACGAGTACGTAGGATTTGATTTGGCTTCAGCCTTAAATTTTACCCTACAATGGAAAAGACGGGTGTTATTACAGTTCAAAATCTATGGGTTTCTGTTTCTTTTTCGCATCATAGTGCTCAAACACATGTTATCGTGTGTCTTTTTATGCATTTCCTACCATACACTAATAGATTTTTCATTGAATTCCGCACATTATACCATGACCTCGATAACAGCCTGCGTTATGATTAATGACGCGCATACCGTTGCCCGGATCTCATGTGGATCGTGCCCGCATACCGCAATGTATCTCGCAAATTAACTTTTTCCTGAATATTTGCTTATTTTTGATGGTCGTTATATTTATGTTAAGGGAAAATTAGATTTCCTCACTTTTTCTTTCGAACTGCGTCATTTACCAATTTTCCTTATTTAGCTATGCTCACATACATATTAGTCTTTAGGTATATGGTGAATTATAAGGTTTTATTTAGGCCAAGAAAGGTTTAAACGTGCCGCAGGAATGAGGTGCCGCGAGCGCGGGTGCGCGCGGTGCGGTGAGCTACACGAAGAGAGATTGTTAGATCCATTTTGTTAAATCATGAAAAGGCTTGTAAGACGCTCAGGACTTTGTTTGCCCCGGCGCCGTAGACTGAGTTTATATTATACCAGTCCTCCGCAGCCGATTAAGTATTTATATAGGCATATATTTTTTTGGCCTATGTCGCAGAGCTCGGAACCGGTATTTTGCAAAAACCCCGAAATAGCACAATATTTTGAATAATTTTATGTTTTCTATGTAAGGGTCAATCATGTATTTAAGTAATGACTCCGTATTATTAGATTATCCGATTAAAAGATTGAATGATTAACCAAAGATCGAAAAGAACGGAAAAAATACCGGTACTTTTGTATGGAGGAAATACCTGTATCCGACCCCTGCCCTGTCGTATATTTTATGACTTCAAGTTTACGTTTTTTTAGCCACGAGTCAAATATTTAGTAAGGAATCGTACTGATAATGAATATTAATGCCGTATTTAACTTGCGGTGTGTGACAACACTAATAGAAAGTTGACACCAGTAAGTTTATGATGCTACGGTTTGTCACGCGGCAAATAAATAAATGATAAAGCATCCGTCACTCTCACACACTATTTGTCAGAACGTGACAAATGCTTAATCATTTATTTATCGCGTGACAAAGCGTAGCATCATAAGCCTACAGAGCTTCGTACTCCTTATGTCCAGACCTATACCAAGTCCAACTAAAAATGCTGAGTTTTATAATGGTTCATTAATAGCCTATTTAGCAGGTTGGTAGAATTGACAGGGCTTGTCATTAATTAGTTTTTGTCTACTTATTACATGAAATCACTTTAGTATTGCCGTAATAACAATAACCACCGCTCAGGTGGTTAAGGAAAACATTGTAAGGAAACCTGCACATTGAGGTGATTGAATGTGAACCAATGAACTCATTGGCTTCCTATATTTAAAGGTGGGGTTTAAAGGTGTCAGAGGGCAGCTGTCCCAAATTCAACAAAATGGTAAAACTGTACTAATGGTGAGGAATGTCAATGATGATGACAGTAAATAATTAGGGGCAAGTGCTGTACGTGTGGACGGTTTTACCTGTGGACACTACTCATACAGAGAAAACGAATAACCATAGTCAAATACCAATCACTTATTTGAAAAGTATTTTTTTCATATGGCAACACTAGCTAATCGCCATCTTTACTGATTACAGAAACTGTGTGTTTTGAGGCTGCCGAAAGTTTTTGTGACAAAAAGTAATTTCTTACCTTCTTTTAAAGCATGTTTTATGTAAAATCTCTAAATGTTGCGGGTGTCTTTGCAATGGCATATTAATTTATATGATGTAAACGTTATTTCTACAAGATTTCGTTAATCGTAGGTAGCATTTATAGTGACCGGTATGAATTCAAAATAAAAACCGCCGAAATTGTACCTGTGGATACCTCCGTGAATGTACCTGTGGACTGTCCATAGGTACAGTTATACTGAATGTTCCTGTGGACAGTAAAATTAATACACAATATTTTTGTTTGTTTTAGTGCCTCGTAGTAAAGCTGGGAAAAATAGAGACAAGATATGCCTAGACACTCTGACTGCAGCTGTTTGGGAAGTAGAAAATGGAAGTTCAGTAAGGAAAGCCGCAGAGAAGTTTAAAATCCCAAAATCGACAATCTTTAAAAACATAAAATTAAATCACTGTCAAAATATTGGTGAAGAAGGCTTAGAACTCCTAAAAAATGATGTCAGGAGGATATTTAGCGATACTGAGGAGCAACAGATATATGATTACTTAAAAAAGCAGCATTACTACACACAGCATATTCTTCTGCTGACAATGGAGGCATTTTAAAATCCCATAATTATACTTGAGATTTTGCTAAGAATATTAGATTTCAAGAAGAAAAAAAGTAACTGTGATATGCAGAGCAACATATACTTACATGTTGTTTAATTGTATGTTGTTAATTACGTTATTCTAGAAGTTTATTCTGTTTAAAAGTATGTTGTTGATTAATGTCCGTAGGTACGTTACCGTCCATAGGTACGTTTTTGGAGTCCATAGGTACAGACAGTAGATGTACCTATGGACAAAATGAGTGTTTTTTTTAAAATGCTTCTATCCGCCATCTGCGGATAGCTAGCGTAGAAAACATATGTGGACTTTGAAGATTGTTTAATTGTGATTAAAACAAAATAAAGAATTCATTTATAATACGCGTAGTTTTTGTCTAACAACTGATTAAAAGTCAAATTCTGGAAAGTGTCCACAGGTTGAGCACTTGCCCCTATGTGGTGGTGTCTTGGGTGTCTCTTTAACGGCATGTTGCACTCACGAGTCAAGGAATCTTGATTTCATGTATTCAAATGCATATCGCAGAATTTCTGAGAACTTGTGTCTGAGCAAGTTGTTAATTTTGATGCATATGAACTCTATTTACTATTCATTTGGATAATTACTTATTCACTTTTCATTTAATATTATAATCTAAAATCACTGGGTGCAGTCCTAGCAGGGATATAGCTATTTTATTAGAGTTCCGTTGCCAAGATGGAACCCTTATTTGTAGCAAATGTTTACTTAGGAGCAAATATGTAAAAGAATCTCGCAGTGAAACACCAAAAAAGAGTGAAAATCATTTAATTGAAATGCATTTGCTACTTTTAAACTAACCTTACCCTAAGTTTTGAATGTTTGCGCTGATAATTCCTTCCTTAATAAAATGTACAGCCATATGTTTTATTCTGTTGTTAGAATAGTACCAACTTAGTGTTATACACATACTTAGTCTAAGTGCCCTCTGTGTTGCTCATGTAGGCAAATACAATATAGGTAACTATGTACCTTCATACGTCCTAATGAACAACTCAAAGTAAACATTAAACTTACTCTCAAATTTACATCCATTTGCTTGTGCCCGCGGGTTGCAGACATAAACTGGTTATCAACAGAAATACTTATTATGATTATTAACGTACGCTAAAAAATTATAATCACTAACTTAACTTTAAAATAGGTATTTTGTTGTTGTTAGTAAAATTTACTAACGAACAAAAAACATTTTTTTTCTGTTATTCGGGGCAGGCAGAGATAAACCCAAAAAATCAAAGATCATAAAAATCGGTCCTCCCGTTCTCGAGTTAGAAATGGTGTAACTAACACGACTTTGTTTTATGTATGTAGATACTTACTTTCTATACTCATATTATAAATGTGCAATTTTGTCTTCTATACCTTTGTATATTTTTTATTAAATACACAGTAATAACTGCATGGGTTGAGATGAAATTTGGCATGCAAGTAGACCTAGTACTGAATTGAAACATAAATACGTCTATTATGTTATTTGTAGACTAATTTTTATTTCCTTCTGTTTTCATTTGCCGTCTGTATTGTGTGCAAAATTAATAACATATAAACATAATAAATTACAGCCACTACATCCTGAAACTAGACCGAAGTCAATGTTTTCGAAATCGGTAGTTCTAATAGCGTTTCAACCGCTCTCACTTTCCTGGTAGAATTATGAAGCATTTCCCCGTAGACTCGGATTACTATTTTAGACTATTTTGTAGAATACCAGTACGTGTAGAAAATAACAGAAAATGTAATCCGAGCCTACAGGAAAATAGTCAAAAATTCTACCAGGAAAGTGAGAGCGGTTGAAACGCTATTAGAATTGCCCAAATAATAAGTAAACTGAAGTATAATTTGAAATTTATCAGAAAATAGTCAAAAATTCTACCAGGAAAGTGAGAGCGGTTGAAACGCTATTAGAATTGCCCAAATAATAAGTAAACTGAAGTATAATTTGAAATTTATCAGAATATCAAAATGGCTGGACGAATTGCAGTTAAGCATGCGTAAACAGCATGTTATAAATATCACTGGCAACATCAAGTAAAAAATAATAGCACCAAGGGACTATTCTGTTCTAATCTGTTTTATGTTGCGTATTTCACACGCTCAGAATTCACACGGAATCCGCAATTAATCTGGTAATGTTTACTTGGCGTGCAAATAATGATGCTTTGGTACTTCGGTGCTTTTAATTGGGTGCCTAAAACCAGTTCACACATTTTAGAAAACATAAACATCATGTCAAAACGCCTAAAATATCATAAACTAGTTCTTAGGTCCCTACATGGTTCCTATAATATACAAGAAGTAATAAAATAAAGTTAAAAACTAAAACCCGACTACGAAAAAGTCTAAAACAAGAATCTTAGGTTTTAGTTCACCAGGCACAGATAAATTGGGTACTTGACTGTAACTGAAATTTGTAAAAATTATATAAGATCCTGTTAAAATAAGCATAATAAGGAAATATGTTCAAGTTTTGAACTTTTTTTATGAGCCTCCAAAGTTGGGTGGGAAAGTCCATTTTAAAAGTATAAAATTATTAAAAACTATTAATATCATTATGTAGCCCATAAAATTTATAGTAACTTTTGTTTTGAAACCGTTACGATAAACGCAAGTTTTAACCTCGTCCTGCCCAATGTTCTCAATTAAGAACAAATTAGATTTGATAGTTCCTGCCCAAGCTTTTTTATTTATACTTCCGAATTCTGCCCAGTGTTCTCAATTAATCACATATTCAAATTTGCCGCACAGCGGGCAAATGTTTCGCACTTTGCGATTTTTATTTACTTGTTTCTGATTGGTTGGAGTATTAGCCAATACTTAATCAAGCCCTTGTGGTGAACTTCCGCGGACTCGCCGATCAGTGTCACGCCACGTGTCAAGGATGGTGCAATTTCGCTGGAGAGGTAACTTCCATCCCTCTTTACCTTGATAATCAACCGTGCGTTTTTACTGAGTACCATATAGATGTAAAGCCATATAGCTCTAATATGTCACAATAGCTTTATTTTTTGGAAAGGTTTTTATTTTAGATTTTTCAAGGTAACTCATCGAAAAGTGTGATTTATTGAGAACATTGGGCAGAACTGACTACCAATACCGCTTAACTCAAGTTCTATCTATGAAACAGTTAGACATGTCAGAGATGGATGTGGTCGCAGATTTCACGGTCAACATGGTAGTAGACGAGGTGGTGGCAGAGAGGTAGTTAAAGTAGAGACTTACAAGCTGGATCAACCAGAGGCTCTTTGCCATTGCAGTCGTCACCAGTTCCAATTCCTGCGTGGCGTGATGACTCATTTGCACCTAACTTGCCAGAACAGGTATCAGTCCCTAATTTGTTGCCCGACCACACTGAACGTCGGTCAATTCTGAACTACTTTACTGAACATTTAAACGATGATATTTTGACTGTATGTGTTGAAAAAACTAACCAGACTGTGGTGCAAAAAACAGGAAATAGCATAGATCTGAACTGTGTGTAATTGAAAAGGTGTAATGGGATAACATTAATCATGGCCACTGTGGACTATCATGTTCTGTATATGTATTATTTTCCACGATAAAAATCAATTAAAATCCAGGCTCTTTAATTTATTTTCCTTTTATTGTTCAATAAATACTATATTTTAATTATGAAGTTCATGCCCAATGTTCTTAATAAATGCCAAATCAAAGATAATAAATTTACTAAAATCTGCCCAATGTTCTTAATAAAGAACATAAGATATCGTCGAAATATCTAGCTCAGTCTATTTAATATCTAACCCCTATAACCTAAAAAATAACATAAAAAATCCTACTTACTTTTTACACACAAATTTCAGCAAATAATGCCTTGGGCAGAACCCATCAAAATTAACTTGTGCTTAATTAAGAACATTGGGCAGAAACTGGAAGTCTATTTAAATATGTTTGGGCAGGACGAGGTTAACATAGTTGCAAAACAAAGTTATTGATTTCCCCAAACAACGTATGAGTCAACGTCACTGTATAACGGGCTTCAGTATGAAGCGTTTCAGCACGTATTTGGGGAAGTCTAAAAATGTGATTTTAACATTGTAGTATCTCGGTGAGTTTTTATGATACTGAAGTGGTTTTTTCACTAATATTTCTATTCTTGAGAGGTGTTTCTATAACATATCACACAAAAAAGTTGTCAAGTAGCCAATTGCAATTTTTTAATTTAGAGAACGTTTCGAGTATGCCGTCAGTCGTTCGTAGTCGGAGGCCCCGGCAAGAAGACAAACAAAAAAGGGGCCTCCGACTACGAACGACTGACAGCATACTCGAAACGTTCTCTAAATTAGAATTGCAATTTATCTGTGCCTGGTGAACTAAAACCTAAGATTCTTGTTTTAGACTTTTTCGTAGTCGGGTTTTAGTTTTTAACTTTATTTTGTTTACGTATTTTTAGTTATTATTCAGTTACTGTTTTAAGCGCCTTTCCCTTCCTAAGAACCATATCAGCGTGTGAGGCCAACGACAGAGCTCTTTCATAACCACCCTCCATTTAATAGCAATGACAACAATTACAACAGTAACACATGGTTTGCTTACAACGATATAAGACGCTTAATGCTTTGCTTTTATCCCGCTTAAAATTACTACGGGACATGGGGTGTTTGCGGAAGAGCTCGGTTTTCGGCCTCGCAGCCTGAAACTCAGGCTTCGGACTTCCAAAAATACGACTAATAGGTACACGTAAGTAACCAGGGGCGCTCGGTGCCTTTGGTCCAACGCGGTATTCGGTCTTTGCCCCGCTTAAAATTATTTCGGAATGCTGGGTTATTTGGTGTTTGCTGAGTAGAAGAAGCCTGAAGCTCGCCCTTCGGGCTCGCAATAATTAGACATTTATATACAGTTTGCGTGAAGTAACCAGGAGCGCTTCATGCCTTTGGCTCTGTGCGGTACTGCTTGCGGAGGAGAATCAACATGAATTGGTATGTTAATTAGTCAAAAAGTATGAAAACCGGTGACATACAACCGTAGCAAAACATATACATGCCACACTTTTATAAAATGCTTTTAATTGGAACAACTTAAGAATTATAAAAATCAATTCTAACGTGCTCTTCTTATACTGCAAAATACAAAGAAAAAAAAATAGCTTTCACTCATACCTATTTGATTGAAAATCGTGATTCAACGTAACTAAATGTTGTCATATATGATTCCACTCCTCGCCAACAGATAGATTATACAGTTAACAACAGAGTCATCTGTTATTGAGTAGAAATAATTATTATAGAGTTGCCACTAAGTGTTACTAGAGTGATTTATAGATATCGATTTACAGTCAGCTGTAAAAAGATGATACATGGTTACTGTATTTAGAAACATCTTTACTTGAAGTTTATCGCAATTAAAGAGTTAGGTATATTTTTGAGCGCATTTAATATGTATGTATGCAGTTGCCCGAATCCAAGATTTACTTTTTCAGTTCCTTTGTTTGTATGAAATTATGAAAAATATCTTGGCCGCTGCATACATAGCTCGATGTACCTCGATGTATCGAGGAACACCGATAGCTTATTTAATTTTAGACCTCATTCGGAAACATAAGGCTAACAATAAAAACGTTACTCTACAATGGCTCCCTTCACACATTGGCGTTGATGGGAATGAGGCCGCGGACCGATTAGCTAAGGCGGCGTCCTCTGAGGGTATAGATTTGCATGTGGTGCCCTTTTATACCGAATCCCTGGGCAACCCTCCGGCCACGTCCCCACTAATAAATTTAAGTTTTTAATGGGAAAAGTAAACAGTCCTAACTGTGTGGATTGCGGAGTTGTAGAAGTCTTTGTAATGCTGGGCTGTCGGATCCAGAGTCAGATCAAGCTAAATTATATTATAAATTGTATAGGATGTGCATCAACTAAGTGGTAGCTTGGTTGACGCATATCTTATAATAATTAAGTGAACGTATGGAGCGGCGTGATCGTTCAACGACCAAGCTCCTTAAAATTAAGATTAAAAAAAAAAATGGTACGGTGAAAATCGTTTCCGCAAAAGGGTATGGGGTTCTTTCTTAGCAAATGATTATAAATCCTTCAAGACCAAACTTACCATGTCTCTACAAGTGTAGTCATCTGTAATGTTTAGTAGCTTTTATTATTCCAGTCCAGCGATGTTAAAAATCTGTCGCTGGTTGAACTCCAGCGACAGATTTTTATCACGTAGTATCAAGGGTTCGAGTCGTTTGTCAGGCTTACCTAGCTTCCTGCTTGCCATGCCCTTGAATTTTAAAGTATAATAAAATCAGCCAAGTGTTAGTCTAATTCGCACACGAAGGGTTCTGTACCACCGTCGAGCAAAAATACGTCACAGTTTGCTGTTATAGTGGCTATAGAAATACACATTTTGTGAAAATTTCAAGTCACTACCTATTAGAAAAAAGAAACTGGTGAGTTTCTTTCGGCGCTTCTTCTCACCAGAAGGTCACTACCTGAAGCGCCAAAAGAAAAGAAGAGAAAACAGTATAGTGAGACGTGTAAAAGAGCCCTTGAAGGCCTACTTGCAGAAATAAATTATTTTATTTTATTACGGTTCAAGAGCTAGAGCCCTGTGACGCAAGGACAAACGGAAAGCGGAGGCTTAGTAATAGGGTTCCGTTGGCACCCTTTGGGTACGGAACCCTAAAGATATCTAACTTCTATTGAAGTTACTTATTTACCAAAGAATATTTTTCCCTTTATAACGGTAAACAATTTGAATTAATGGTGAAATATACGAAGCATATTAAAATATCTGTTGTCAGTGTCACTTCAATCATCGTACTAGCAATGATAAACAGTAGGTTGGTTACATATTTTTCTGACTACGAATAAGGTCCCAGTGGTCGACACGCTAATGCCTTATGGTTCAAAATACCGAATTTCATAAGCCCTATGGACGGAAGATTGAAAATTAAAATATCGAATGTTTATTTGACCGAAAGGATGAAATCCCGAATATTATAATCCCAAAGACTGTCATCCTGAAGATTGTAATCCCGAATATTGTATTCTCGAAATAGTACATTACACAACTAGGGTGGTATGCGATCGAGGGCTTTTTTTATTACCTGCGTACGGAAAAAGCCGAGCCACTTTATGGCCAGGTGTGGCTTAAATTGTATTTCTGTAGTCATACATATTCTAATGTTTATGTTATACAATAGTACATTACTTCTCGAGGCACGCCGCACTCAACGACATCATCCGCCGCTCTCTTGCCACCGTCAACGTGCCGACCCTACTCGAGCCCGCCGGCATCGCTAGGGACGATGGCAAGAGACCGGACGGGATGTCCCTGATTCCGTGGAGTTCGAGAAGGGTGATGGTGTGGGACGCTACCTGTGTAGACACACTAGCCCCTTCTCATCTCCACGGAACCTGCAATCGTGCAGGTGCGGCGGCCGAAAAGCTCAAAACCCATAAATACAGGGGTCTCGGCGCCGAGTACAACTTCGTGCCGTTCGGCGTCGAGACCCTTGGCCCGTGGGGCCCCAGCGCCCACCAGGTGTTCAAAGAAATGGCCAAAAAGCTGGTTGACGTGTGACGTCACAAGGGACCGAAGAGCTGGCAGCTTCCTCGCTCAACGCATAAGTATAGCGATACAGCGAGGAAACGCTGCCAGTATCTTCGGCACCATGCCAAAGGGGCCGAATTTTCTAGATATATATTTACTTTAATTTTAGCTAGGTTTATTTTAATTTTTACTTTAGGCTTTTATTTTAGGTGTATATTGTTTCTATTTTAGGGTTTTAATTTGGTATTTAATTTAATTTGTAAGTTTGAAGTTTATTGTAAAGTATATTAGTTATTTTTCATTGAATAAACCGAATAAACCTATCGTCCCCCATTCCTTACCTAGGCCAGTGAAACAAAGAATGTCTCATATCGCAGGTATTTGACGCCCGAGCGGCCCAAGGGCGATAAATATGCGATCTGAGACTTTCTTTATTACCTCCCGTGGTACAAAATTTTAGGAGGCCTTAGGCCAGGAAGTGGGATTTTCCGCACGCGTAGCGTGCGGTAGTTGCAACTTTATGGCCAGGTGTGACGTAAAATGTCTTGGTTATAGCTGTTAAAACCGATTCTATGTTATATATCATATCATTTTGTTGGGTTATTTTCTTATATCATATGTGTGTAGATAACCAAGTAAAAAGACGATTCGACTAATTGTATTTTTTCAAATAGCCTTTTTTGTGTCTCACTGCTGGGCAAAACCTCCCATTTTCTTTTCCATTTCTCTCTATCTTGTGAATTTTCCCACCAATTCCGGTCGAATGCATCCAGGACATTTTTTCCGATTTCAAAGCACGCAATATTTTTAACTTAAACTGGTAGGTACCAAAGCTTTTGCCTCTATAATGTTATTCTATTATTATCCTGTAATATTGTACCCATGGTATACTGTTATCTGTCAAACCTTATTTAAATGCCTTATGCATAACATTGTTTCAAATAGCCCACACATAACTCTAAGCAGCTATTAACTCAAACTATAACCGTTGTTCCAGTTTGTGTACACGCGGCTAATTTATGGTTTGTAAACATTACATATTAGCATTTGGATAACCAATAACTGTATCGGTAATGCTCGCTATTAATATTGAATTAGCAGTAATAGTAGTGTGGCAAGCGAAGTGTTCATAAAAATTTGCACTTGCTTGTTTCTACCATTCAGTCGCCCATCACAGTTACGATTACATATTATGAAGGCCTTATTTGCTTAACTTTGTTTAGCTGTTAACTGTATAAACAATATAATAAAATTATATATTTGACGGAGTGAAACAGAAGTCTGGCCAGCCGATCTTGATGATTGTCACAGTTTGGACGCGAAGATGAAGGAATACTCGGAAATAAACACACCTCGTCGCTTCAACTAATCACTTAGGTTCATGTGAACACACTTGCTACTAAATTACTGTGATTTTAAACAAGTTTAAGAGCCAATGGCTTAGTTTACGAACACAGCATTCATCCAAACATTACCGCCGAACTGCACCAGTTTATCTCTAGCTGTCAGTGCAGATTTGGTATAAATTTTCCTTAAAAGCTGTAGAATAAGGTTTTCAAGCAGTTGATTTTAGGCAAGCCGGTAGGAATCGAGTTCTTTGGACACCACGCTACTGCTACCTGTCTACTGTCACGGTTATGCTCGAAAACTACTCCATTCGGAGAAAAAAGTAAGAGGATAAAGAACTTACCGAAGATATTTTTCAATGGTTTTAATTTAGAATATACAATAGTGTGAAACCAGTGACTCGGTTTCATTTATATTTTTCGTTCATTACTATTTAACAATCCTTTAAATAATCACTTTCGGTTTCACAAGCAGGAACGCAACACAGTCGATTAACCTAAATGCGCAAGCAAGCTTTTGATGAATTATTCTTGGACCACAGTTACTGCTATTATTGCCATACCTACCTAATTAGATGAAAAGACCGCGGTTGCAAGTGACAATTTGAATTTTGAATAATTAAAACGTGCAAGCTAAAGTTTCGAGGTTTACTTAAATTTATAGCAAATTATATTTTAATATTTTTCTCGTCATTTTTGTTGAAGATATAACGCTTAATCAACTTTGTTTTTTAATATTAATCAAAATAATGATATTTCAACAGGTTCGTTGAAAACTTTAATGTTATTTTTTCACAATTATTTCATTACTATTTTTATGACGTATGTTTTCCGACTACTCGAAGATGGCTGCACCGACTTGAAAATTGATTTTTAGTGTGAAAAAGTACTATTATTTTTTCATACTAATGTTAATGATGTGTGTTTAAAACTAATAAGTATGTGACCAAATAAATGTAAACTTCATTTCTACGACGACGGTAACAATCTTGAGAAGTAAATCACAAAACTAATTATTTCCTTCGCAAAGCCTCCGACCACCAAATTGTTAATAGAACCAGTTAGGCTCTTCCACACCTAGTTTAACGCATGAACGCACATGTGGGTTATAATAAATAACCAGGAATATTTGTATAAATGGAACAGTGTTCGTGTATTTAGTCATGCGTTGTGCTGTGCGTCTATTTAGTTCTTTTAATTCTGAATACTTCAAGACAGTGCAATTAAATTTTTACACAGGCACCTATTAGAACGATCATATTTTTCTTGGAAAACATTTAACTATCTTTTGCTAAACATTGTTATGAAATACTTTTCTTACAGTTTATCTCCTGTTTTCTTGTCATACTTAATGCCGAGTTATTGAACATCCTAGTGGGTGTATGACATATGTCATTCCTCGAACTAGTATATTAGCATAAAAAATCTCGACCCGATAGCTGTGGCATGTGAAGCACCAAGGCCGCATGTATCAGGAGATAGTCTGTGTGACAAATGACGTCCGAATATGAGGGTAGTGGTCGACAATGATAATGTCGCCGGTAATAAATGGGTAGCTGCAGCGAATTGCGTGATCTGTGCTAGTATGTAGCACAGCATTTATTGCAATAGTATTCTTGTTTCATATTAACCGGTTGAGCTAAGTTTGCACCACATACCAACCAGGTGCAAACGTAACGCAAGCAAAACCTAACCTAGGGTGCCGCCGGGGCGGGTTCCAAACCCAAGCTGCCGTTGGTTAGGGCTGCAGAGTGCAGACAAAGGAACCTTCTACCTATGCGCGCCGTTTCTAGAAGTACCACCTGCTGTATCTTCTCTATCCAGCCATCTAGCGAGAGTCTCTTGAGATGGCTATCGAGACTCATCGCTATATAAGCCCGTTCGCAGAAACGACTATCGGGACAATGATCGTCGAACCAACATCCCACATGGCGGTAACCTCGAAGGCCAAGTCAAGGTACTTGCTGACTTTGTTCTTCTTGGCCTTCACGAGGTCTCGTCATGGAGAATGGAGATTACTGTTATAATAATTTTGACTGTAGGCTATCGCAGTCGCTGTCAATACCGACTCTATTCAAATTTAATACATTAATTCTAATGTAATCCAACTATTATTTTGTTAAATGATATCAAACCAAGTCGCTTTAGACAAGGATTTTCGTTTATTAGATTTTAAACTTCAATTTGCGTTTGAATAGTGTTTAACTTAATAGTATCTCTATCTAGTAATAAATTCTACACAAAGACACATAAGAAAAAAGAGAAAAACGAGGATGTATTATTTGCACTACATCCTCGTTTTTCTCGTTTTTTCTAATTTATGGGTGCCATTGGTATCATTGGGCTAGCCGCTAAGTTAATTGACTAACTAAAGTAACTTTGTGACATGGATGGCATTTTTTTAAATGCGCTACTCGACGGTTTCCACTTCAGAGCTCTAAAGTTCTAAAAATAATAAATAACGCAACTTTAATTCAAAACCTTCAAAGAAGTGTTTTGGATTGGTCTATTTTACAACATAAAATGATTGGAAAAATATTATTATAATTATTTTTTGTTACAAGTGAAGATTAGGTCAATAAATTGAAGGTTAAGCTCTTACACATATCGATACGTATGAGAAGGAACTGAAACGAGGTTAGAAGAAGTTTGAACGTTTTAGTAAATTATTATCATCTTGGGAATATAACATTAATTGTTCTTATAAACTCGTTGATCACGTAAAATCCCACGCTTACTTGAACCCAGTTGCTAATTTGGTTTTGAATGGCAAGAGACAAATCGTTTATTTCAAAGCAAAAACCGCCCCAGTAAATTCTCAACAAGACTTATTATAGACAAATATTTACGGTTGCTTTGGCAAGGTGAAAGTAAATTCAATAGATTAAGTTTGTTAGATCTCGGTAATTTTATTTGTTCTCTGTTAATATTAGGTAGGTATAATTTTAACATTTTAGTAAAGTAAAAACAAGGTATTATAGTTTAATTAACATTTTTCTGCCACAAGTAATTTATTTCAGAAGATGTAAAATGCCTTTTCAAAAGGCACTCCTTAATGATTAACATATTGACGCTTAAGAATCAATACCTACTGTCTAAGTAACAAAAATAAATAAGTAAATGGCATGGGTTGGGATCATAACAACTACATTGTCAAAACGACCAAATCATCATAAGGTCCAGATCTCTAAAGGACCATCTCTTTAGAAATGATAACATACAAAAACATGAATAAATTTGCTGACCTAAGCGGCAGGCAATAGTGTATTACGTATCCAGGTCAGTTAAATAAAAAATGATCCAGATTGCAGTTGTTTGTACACTACATTATGCGATCTGACGTTTTCTTTATTGCTGCTCGTGGTGTACATACAATTTTACGTCTTCCCCTGGCCAGAAACTGGGATTTTCTTCCCGCTTACCGAGCAGGAAATGCCATTTACAAGCTGGGGTGATGTAGTGTAGAATAATAATTACGATCTTATATTTAATAAGTAGTTGACCGAATAAATATTCTGCTAGGTTGTAATAACTTGCTAACCGAATAAATATTATGCAGACCGAAACATTTTTAACAATTTTGTGATCAGTTCTGTAGAGATATGATTTACCTGTATTCCTTTGTAAAGTCTATATGTCCTATAAGGTAAACGTCCGAGTGCTCGACAATGACCCAGTACGGCAAACAGTTCAGCATCTAATTCAGAATAATGCTTCTATGAATACAGCATAACACTCAAGGGTATTACGTTCGCGTGCCTCATGTTCCATGTTTGAGCAAACTTGCACGAATGGGGTTGACGCAAATAACAGGATAAATTCTCACCGAGAGCGTGGCGTGCGTCAAGTATCATTGACGAGATTGGATAAGATGAGATATAGTTATAGATTGCGCGTATTTAAAATGAATGAAGATGAATTATTTCCATGCGGTACTTTCGAATGAAATACTTTTTATTTTATCTTCTTGTTAACAATACATACATGTATTAAACTTGGCATACACATGCAAATTATGTCGGTATTTGTTGTGATACATTGATAGACCACAGAATGGAAAGAAAGAAGTCGTACGTAAATAAAAATAAGTTTCGCATTGACTCGTTTCTTGAACTCACCAAGTTGTCAGCACCGGGTCTCGTAACAAAGTGCTTCAGCCTTTTTCTTTTGAACCTGACTTGACCTAAGTCCTACTGACTCTTGGCAAGTTGGCGTTAGTTGCGAACACCGTGACTTTTCGCTGATTGCTCAAAGTGAGCAATGGACCAGCGGAAATGGTTGGGATGGTTCAACCAGTCCTTATGTAGAGTGTGGGATCGAACTACTGGGAGTTTCATTTGTCGGTTGGCTACACCTCTAGCTCAGCTAAGAAGACTCCGACAAAAAACTTAGCTGAACCCGGCCACGGTTTGAGTAAAGTTAATCCAGAATATTCAAATCCCGAGGTAAATCGGGTTGCGGCCCGGCCGGGACGACGCTGTGTGCATCTGACTCGGGCCGTCGATATATCTTAGTGATGATACTTTTAAGATAATTCGGCTGAGGTTTCTGATGAATAATTAAAATTTGATGAATAATATGCAACCAGTGACGATGGCGCGAGAAAATAGTCTTGGTGTTGCGATGGTAGATGACGGTAGGTGACACTATATGTAGGCTTCGATACTAGTAGGATAAGTGGGCTAATATACAACACTTATACCGCGAAAATTGAAAAAAAAAAAGATTTCTTTTTAGGAAAATAAGCGCTTAGGAGATTCAAGTCTGTCGGTTTTCCATACAAACCAAAAGAGGGTAATTGTTTGCTTCAACGGCATTAATTATGTTTGAAATTTGTTTTATTTTATAGCTTGATACGATTTATTTGCGCTTTATGACATGAGAACTCTCAAAAGTCAAAAAACTATATAATTTTAGAAAAATACATTTAGTTTCAGAAGAAGCTGATGATATACAGCGCTTACCTCGAAGGCCCTATTGCACGGTTATTCTGGTATTTTGAGACTTTTCATGTCATTTTGCGCAAGCAAAATGTATTAAGCTATAACATGAAACTTATTTTAAACATAATTGATGTCGTGGAAGCGAACAATGTTATGTCTTTATGTTTGCATGGAAAACCGACCGACTCGAATCACCTTAATAGTATATTACATACCTACTAGGTCAGTAAAGTAAGAAAGGTCTCAGATAACATGTAATTAAAAAAATGTGATCTGATGCCTTCTTATTTATTGCCTGGTTTGTATACTATTTTTAAGTTCGACGGAGCCAGAACGCGGCAACTACATTTAGCGCAGCGGCCCACATGTTGACACTTTCCAGCCGGAGGCCAGAAAAAACAATTTATCTACACACATGTCATCATAATGCGTTCAAAGCCTACAAATTACAACCAGCATAAAATTAAACTGTTTAGTTAGAACAAATTTCTTATTTGGGTGGATTTTCGTCCGCGACATTTGTATACCATACATTTAGTTTGGCACACAAATGTCGCGGCCGAAAATCGACCCATTTGTGAAAATGTTATTATTGCTTCATAATAGTATCGAATTCGATGTTATTATGACCTTTAAATTTGGAACATCTCTGAAAAACAAAGCAATTGATTTGACCATAATTGTAATATCTGTCGAAATGACGTTTTATTCGAAATGAAATGTCAATTGCAAAAATGCAAACAATTTTGACAAATCTCGCACGTTACTGGATATCGAACGATATGATAATTGAAGCGGAATCTAGTTTGTCTCTAAATTAACAAAAAAACTGCGGTTACGTGTGTTTATGCGATTATGTGTGTAGATAAAACAGTGTATGTAACTGTACATAATTAGGCATTAAAACACTCGTTATGTTAATACGAAACGAGCCGAAAGGCGAGCTTCATAAACCCACAGCAACATAAACTACTATTTCGTGCTTAAGAATGAGACGTAATTATAATTGAAAATGTAAATATTATTTTAATACACGGGAACGTAAAATTAATAGAAGCGTGTAAAATAGCAGCGGTATGCACGCTGCGCTCAGTATATTTGTTTGCATAGCAATGCAAAATATGCAAATATAATGCCTCGTCACGTTCTTAACGGGGCTCCTGACGTTATTTTTCCACCTCATAATAATTCTCACACCGTAGACAGGATTTGTCCGAAGTTGTAAAAAACTGACTTTTCACTCGATTCAATATTCATTTAAATAAAAGTCAAAGTAGGTAAATAGTAAATTACATCACACTACTAACACAACATTAACATGTCTGGCCCGTGGGCGCCGGACCAATTAATGATTCGCTTTTTTTTTCAATTAAAGTGTTTATATTCATTAACTTATACGGGATTAATCATAGTAGTTATGCACATTTATGAAATAGGTCTTACATCTAGTTCTTATATTTGGCTTAACCTATGATTTGTAATTATCATATTATTTAGGATTTAGCATTTTTGCTGTCATACGATGACGAGGTTGGTAATGCCCTATTTGTTTAATGTCGAGTAAGAGTTCGTTGATAATACTTGTTCATAATATTATTTTTATATGATTTATGATACTACTTGAATACTGCTATGTATTGGGCGTAAAAATGTTTTAGAACCTATTTTATTATATTCCATCAAATAATATCTTCTTACGTCTAAAAATACCAAAATGTCTAGGCAAATAGCGAATTCTGTGCTGAACCGCAACAGCTGAGCAAACTTAGCTTTGTTCGCATTGCCGAGTTCCTAACGACTGTCGACAAATAGTGAGCACTATACTATGAGTATGTACTTACATGGAGGATGTAGCTAACCTAAATGTTGGCTAAATCTTTGTCGAACTTCTAAAGTTAATTTAGGACAGTGTTTTTCAAACTTTTTCTTCGCACGACCCCCTTTGTATGTGAAACGACCCCAAACGACTCTTCACGATTTCTAACTTGAATTTTATTACGTTATGATTTTGAGCTTTTTTTGTATTTGTTTTTCTTTTTCTCCTGAGGTTACTCGACCCTCGCAACCCCCTCCTACAAACTCTGCGACCCCCCAGGGAGTCGCGAACCACACTTTGAAAAACACTGATTTAGGAAAAAAGGTCCACGAATATAGGTACTAATTTATTTTTCATCACACTTGCTCGAAAATGGTGCATTACACGTAGGTTTTGCGGGCCGTAAATGAGCTATTACGCCCTAGGGCGTAATGGTTTTCTTTTTAAATTTGAAACGCTGGTTCTGTTTTACTCTTATTTGTCATGTTCAAAGGAAACGCCAACTTACTTTTTTAACTTTTATCACTGAAATATTTATTTAAAGAGAACTGGTATTGCAAATACATGTAAACACATATTTCTGTAACATTAATTAAATGTTTCAATAGTGTATTTCAGTATTTTGCAATTATAAAATCAACCGTTTTAGGTCTGTACCGCTATGGTTTCCGAACGTTGCGCATTGTCTATGGATATGTCACTAATGTCACTGTCAGTTTTACAATTTTATTTAGGTTAAGTAAGGTTAATTTTAATTAGATTTCCTCACAAGTGTGATGAAAAACATTGTGTGTGCCACGGGCGGTAAAGGAATTACAAACTCGTGTTATTAAAGCCCTCGGCTTCGCCTCGGCCTTGTAACAAACACTCGTTTGTAATTCCTTACCTACCGCCCTTGATACACAATGTACTATTTCATCACACTTGCTCGAAAATGGTGTTGTTACACGTATGTTCTGCGGGCCGTATATGAGCTATTACGCCCTAGGGCGTAATGGTTTTTTCATCACACTTGCTCGAAAATGGTGTCATTACACGTAGGATTTGCGGGCCGTAAATGACCTATTACGCCCTAGGGCGTAATGGTTTTCTTTTTAAATTTGAAACGCTGGTTCTGTTTTACTCTTATTTGTCATGATCAAAGGAAACGCCAACTTACTTTTTTAACTTTTATTACTGAAATATTTATTTAAAGAGAACTGTTATTGCAAATACATGTAAACACATATTTCTGTAACATTAATTAAATGTTTAAATAGTGTATTTCAGTATTTTGCAAATATAAAATCAACCATTTTAAATCTTTACCGCTATGGTTTCCGAACGTGACTTGTCGTCTTGATATATGTCACTAATGTCACTGACAGTTTTACAATTTTATTTAGGTTAAGTAAGGTTATTTTAATCAGATTTCCTCACAAGTGTGATGAAAAACATTGTGTGTGCCACGGGCGGTAAAGGAATTACAAACTCGTGTTGTTAAAGCCCTCGGCTTCGCCTCGGCCTTGTAACAAACACTCGTTTGTAATTCCTTACTTACCGCCCTTGATACACAATGTACTATTTTTATTTGAATACGCTGGTTCTGTTTTACTCTTATTTGTCATGTTCAAAGGAAACGCCAACTTACTTTTTTAACTTTTATCATTAAAATAAATTCAAATGAACTGTTATTGAAAATACATGTAAACACATATTTCGGTAACATTAATTAAATGTTTAAATAGAGTATTTCAGTTTTTTGCAAATATAAAATCAACTAAAATGGGCGTTTTAGGTCTATATCGCTATGGTTTCCGAACGTGACTTGAAATTCGCATTATCTATGGATATAGGTATGTCACTAGTGTCACTTTCTGTTTTAAAATTTTCTTCTCTTACTGGGTACCTAGATTAGTAAGGTTATTTATTTAGATTTCCTCTCAAGTGTGATGAAAAACATTGTGTGTGCTACGGGCGGTAAAGGAATTACAAACGAGTGTTTGTTAGAAGCCCGAGACGAAGCCGAGGGCTTTAATAACACGAGTGTTTCCTTCCTTACCGCCCTAGACACATTGTACTATTTGTTACGATCCAATCTCCCATGACATTGAGGAAGTGTTTTTTTTTATATGATAATCAGTATGAGAAATGACTGTGTCGCTGCAAACACTTTTGAAAAGAAAAATTGTGAAAATATTTATATAAGCCATTATCGCCGGAAAGACTATTAAATCCATCCCAGTTAAAGGTGATTCGAGTCGCTCGGTTCTCCATACAAACGCAAAGTCATTATTTGCTTCCACGACATCGTGATGGAAATATGTATCATTTAATAGCTTTATGGGCTTTTTTATTTAAAGTGCGTTCTTAACTGACAGTTAGCAGGTCGTCACAGAACTGACGATTAGTGTCAAACTCCATACATTTCGTCACGGACTGACAGGTTAGATGGTATTTGAACATAGCTTAAGTTTCACCTAAGCGTAGATTTTAAAATAAAAATGCCCTTATACATTTTGTCTGCACGAATTGACACAAGAAGTCTCAATAAACTAGAATTAACGTGCAATTTGCCGTTTGAGGTAAGCGCCATCTATTATCATAATTTGAAACCAAAATTTTTTTGCTAAAAAAGTATATTTTATGCTACACCTGGCTATAAAGTGCTTTCTGGCCGAGTGTAGACATAAAATGCTGTACACGACACGGGAGGTAATAAAGAAAGCCCTCGATCGCATATTTACGTCTCTCGCCTGCGGCTCGGGCCGCAAACATCTGCGATCTCGGCCTTTCTTTGTATAACCACGCTAGTTGTGTAATGTACTATTTTGACTGTTTGTGAGTTCTTATTCTTAGGTCATTTCGTAAAATAAAACGCATCACAACTGCGATTGATGTTGTGAAAGCTAATAATGACCCTCGTAAGTGTATGAAAACCGACCGACTCGAATCACCTTAATGAAACACCCTGTACACCCTGTGTGATTATTATGGTGTTAATAACATTTCTTTTTCCGTCACCAACATTAATGAGTTGACACAGTTAAGTCAGTTCTCGGCCCCTAGAGAGTCGTATCCTACGAGTGCAGCTGTAATAATCATCTGAAGTTAATTTTTATGTTTGAGTTTTGACTCGAAAAAATAATTTACCTTCAGTATTTGCGACTGCAGTGGAAGATACTCAAAGTAGCGTTAATTAGGATGAGCAATAGTACATTGTGTATCTAGGGCGGTAAGTAAGGAATTACAAACGACTGTTTGTTATAAGTCCGAGGTGAAACCGAGGGCTTTAGTAACACGAGTTTGTAATTCCTTTACCGCCCGTGGCACACACAATGTTTTTCATCACACTTGTGAGGAAATCTTAATAAAATAACCTTAATTTTCGACCCAGTATGACAAGAAAATATTAAAACAGACAGTGACATTTGTCACAGATGTCCATAGACAATGCGAACGTCAAGTCACGTTCGGAAACCATAGCGGTAACGGCCATTTTAGTTGATTTTATATTTGCAAAATAAAGGAATACATTATTTAAACATTTAATTAATGTTACCGAAATATGTGTTTATATGTATTTGCAATTACAGTTATCTTTAAATGAATATTTCAGTGATAAAAGTTAAAAAAGTAAGTTGGCGTTTCCTTTGAACATGACAAATAAGAGTAAAACAGAACCAGCGTTTCAAATTTAAAAAGAAAACCACTACGCCCTAGGGCGTAATAGGCAATTTACGGCCCGCAGCACCTACGTGTAATGACACCATTTTCGAGCAAGTGTGATGAAAAATATTGTAATGTTCTTGGTCGTGTTGTAAAATACAAATTTGCTACGTAAACTAAATTAATGCCCGCGATAAAATTTGAAATAAGAATTAGTGTATATATCAGTCTGGTGCCTGATATTTGTGTCATGATGTTTGTGGCGTGGAACAAAAATAATAATAAAAATTTTAGTATGTTTCACAAAAAATCTTAAAGAAATCAAATGGGTTACCTATCTGAAACACTAAAAACGTTAGTCCGAATTTCGTTTCGGCAAAAACTATTCGACAAATATCGTTTCAATTTTTTTTCGTTTGTCCGAATTTTCATTTCGAATTATTACGATTCGGCATTTATTGGTTCGGTTTTTTAATCATTCGACAAATTACGGTTTGCCTTAAATCTCGTTTCACCATAATATCAGTTACCCGAAGTAACGTTTCGATTTATTCACCATTCTACTTTTTTCGATTGACTTTGATTTCATTTGTCCGATGTAACGATTCGATTTTTAACTATTCGACATGTGTACAGCTGGCATTACAATTTACAATTATTTATTTTTATACCTGGCAAACTAGTCTGCAAGAATCTACCCGCTTTGTATTTTGATAAAGATAACCTTACCCGCCACATAAAACTTGTTATAGTGTATTATTAAAGCTAATACTGAGTAGTACAGTGCGATAGTGAAAACTTATTTAAATATGTCTGACCTAACCTACTTTTTTCCTAGCAGTTCGTTTTTGTTGGGGGACGCAGTTCAAACCTAACCTAACCTTTTTTTCTGGTAGCAGTTCGTTTTTGTTGAGGGACGCAGTTCAAACCTAACCTAACCTATTTTTCTGGTAGCAGTTCGTTTTTGTTGGGGGACGCAGTTCAAACCTAACCTAACCTACTTTTTTACCTAATTGAACCTTTGTTTTGAGTTTTTTTTCCATGCGGGGGGCTTCGCCCCCCGAGCCCCCCTTGAGGGGGGCTCCGCCCCCCCGTCCCCCCTTTGTCCTTCTGCCTATATAAGTTTTCTGTGAAAGTCACTTCCCCAAACGGCCACTTTTTTATGAACCAACCTAACCTACTGACCTTTCTCTAAAAAACTAATAATAACTAATTTTCTTTTCTAAAATAACATTTATTTTAGATTTAGGGAAACATACCTCTGCCGAGAAATAACTTGGGATATCGTTAAAAGGTAAACTGAAAATATGTCTAAACGTATCCAGTGCGAAAAGTATCATTGGGTAAATGAAAAATGGGCAACGAAACAAAATACGTAACAATTCATAGGGCAAGTGAATGAGATGGGAAACGTTTTTCGGACAAACGAAACTATTACTAAACGTGAAATGGTGAACAGAAAAAAATACGAAACCTGTCATCGGACAAACGATAATAATTCGAATAGTTTTTGGCCAAATGAAATTCGGTGAATGGTTTTTAGTGTTTGCGATAGGTTACCAATCAAATGCCTACAGGCATATGTACCTAGTCTAGAAAATTTACGATGTCATTAGAAGTTAGGGATATAATTCCAAAATTAGCATTTAATTATTTTACTACCCAAGAGACCCGAAGAAAGATTAAGGAGTTTTGTACTTACAATAACACAGACCTTATGCAACAATAATCTTGGTGGAAGTACGATCTTTTGGATTTAGCAACGGTCGCATATGGACCCTTCGCTGCTAATACCGTGATGGCATCTATTTATCATAATAATTTTCTCACTTGCATGAGAAATGACGCTCTTCATTAGGCAAAGATTAATATTACCTACTAGGGCTGAGGGAAATGTTGCGATATCTGTCATATTATTTTAAGTAACACATGACAAAAATGGTTTTATCAAATGCAAAAGAATAGTTTAACGCTGTGACTTTATTTTATTAAGTCTGAGATTTTTTTGCGCTGGCGGCAGGTGAATTTTACCACTACACTTCCTTCCTTAACTAATAACACAAAATAAGAGGACGAATGTTGAATTTATTCTATCTGTTAAAAATGAATGTTCTCTAATATTTTGAAGATATTTATGATCACAATAGCTCACTATTGCAATCATAACGATTTTAGCGACGTACTTTATAAGGTCTCTTCCTTATAAAAATGAGCAGGTAACACATGGGCTAGTAATGATGACTGATTATTTTAAAAATCATGTATAACAAGTTCCTATAGGTTTGAGTGCTCCAAGTTTAACCACCTCTTTGCTAGATTTTGTCTTGGTTTTATTATTAATGTAGCTGCAAATTGCCCACTACTGTTTGTGGCCGGATATAAAAATACAACTTCACAAATTTGTTTGATAAACTTAGAACAGTTGGTAATGTTAAATGTTTTCTGAGTTATTTACTGTCTCTTTCTCATCACTAATCTACCAGTGTGCATTTACAAAATTAACCCAAATGGTTCAAATTCATTAATCAGCGTCTAATCCTATCATTCATTTTAACATTCATTAAACTTAAGAGCTACGCTCTTGTCAGTGGAGTACTCGCCACTCTACTCTATTCTCCGTCAGCCTTTTGGTGTCCTGATACGACATGAAGCTGGTTTTTTCTTTCACTTGATTGAAATATGTTATTCTTGGTCTTTCCCTGCCTCTCTTGACCTTAAGTTTTCCCTCTAGCTAGAATGTTAACAAAGAAAACGTCATATCGTATCAGATGTCCAATCATCTTCCTCTCCGGCTCTGAATTGTTTTCTGCAACTTCTACAGAAAAAAAGATTTTCCTAAAAAAACACCTTTCAAAGTTTGAGCTCTTTGAGGGTGTTTTTTTTTAGGAAAATATGAGTTTGAAATGAAATGACAAAACACGTGTCTATTCTTTTTTTATGTTCTCCAACATAATATAATGAAACCAGTAATTAACTAGAAACTTGCTTGAATTTTTTTTATGTAGAAGTTGGAGGGTTTGGTCACTTTTCAGTACTTTGAAGGACAATATCTCCTAAAAAGTTGAACTTGGGCAGCTAAAAAAAATACGTGTCTGCTATTTTACACTAATCTATAACATATATCAAAATGAATCAAATCAGAGTCAGACAGTTGGGTCCCCCCCTTCCTTGTAAGTATACCATTATTATCAGATTTTCAAATCTGATAATAATATTGATGGCAACTGAAGTTAACGGCGTACAAAGTAGGTCGCCGCCACTTCTTTTTAGCACGCGAGGTAGGTACATACACTTTTTCCTTCAACCTCTATATATATCTGTGGTTCCCTTCTTCTATAATGGTGTCCTGGTTTCTATAAAGATCGTAAATGAGCTTTCTATCTCTTTAGTCAACTCCAGCTGCGCGCAAGATACCCATCATCTTTTTCCAGTCTTGTCATGCTTTATTCTAGTGCCTTTATTTTTCCTAAAACCATATTGATCTGGGCCTAGTTAGTTTTCAACTGTTGGTCTTAATCTATTTTGAATAGTTTTTAATAAATTTTTACATGCTTGTGAAGTAAGGCTTAATGTTCGATGCCCTTCATATTTTAATCGTACACTAATCCTGTAGATGTTAAATTATTATTCCGATTATCCTGATTTGTTAACTAGAAACAACTATTACCACAACAATTCAGCGATAATTTATGTATTAAACATTTGCAATGAAATTAGAAATTTCGGTTAAACTGAAACCACGAATTAGGTCAGCCTGTTTTATTTAATGTTCCATGTAATGTGTCACATTAGGCACACACAATAATTTTACAAGCTGATTAAATTCTGTAGGTTTCAGGTATGTTCAAGTAATACCTAATGCGCAATCCTTTAATTAAGTCGACTTTGTACCAAAATGCGAAATAAAACATTTACATGCATGTCATAGCAGATGTGCCGGCTAATACAAATAAAGGATTACAAAATATCCTTTTTACAATAGAGATAAGGAAAAAAAACATAAAGAGAATTATAATGTTAAGTAGTACTTTGGCCTCATGCAAAATTAATAGATATTTATGAAAGTACTTACAAAGTTCATTGCATCACTAATTTAATGATAAGTATCAGGAAGTTCCGACACGTAGTTTTTACTACGAATGTATTCCTCGTCGGTCCTTGTGTAGCAGGTTTCCAGTGCAGGAATAGTTAGAATTCTGTTAAGCAAAGATGGTGGACTTGTGAGCGAAACCTTCCGGCAGTAAATGAACGACCACGACGGGCGTTCACTTTCAAGAACAACTTACACTAATCTGGATATAACCTTTACTCTCGATATTAAACTTTAATGTAATCACCTAGGATTGCATATTTAATGTCATGTATGGTTAAAGTACGAGTATGCGAAACTTAGGCATCTACTAGACTTTGTAAACAAAAACAAATGGTTCGTATATCGTTGTATTGTAATCTGCAAATGTAAAACGTTATATATTATGCCGCCGCACTGAAGTGGCTTAGTTTGCCGTATATTCTATTTTGCGCGAATTAGGTTCGTTAGTTGACTTGACAATTCATTTCGTTTGCAGGTGTAACATTCACAATTTGATATCGATGCCTCCGAAAACAAATGTAAAAATACGCCAAGCAGTACCCCTAAAAAAATATCAAGAAAGAAGCTAAAGTCTGGCATTGAATTAGCTGATAGTAACCAGTTTGTAACAATTTAATGTGCTTTCAATTTTATCTGACACTTTTCATAAATTATAAACCAATTTCATGTACGAAATTATGCCCTATTTGTAACGGGTAATGAAGGTTTCCATGATATTTGCAAGATAAAATTTCCGCAATAGAACTTTCTAATTAACGAAAGTTTGGGTTACAAGTCTGCATAGAAAAGCATGTTAACAACTATCTTTCTTACTCAAAGCGCGACTCTGAGCTTCCGGAGCTTAATGAGAAACACCCGACTGTCACTCTTCACTCCACGAACATCGCTCTTATGCATACATGCATGTATGTGTATACTTACAGGATGTAACATTTTTAAGGTGTATCGTTTAACCAAACGAACGTCATGGAACATTTTTATATAAGTTATGTAATTTGTTTTAGTTTACTTACGTAACTGCATGCCCATACATAAAACTGGCATTGTCTAGAGATAAGTGGTGACTTTTGTGACTTTTTACCTTAAATATATTTGCTAATTAGGTGTATGTTGCGTGAGAAAACGAAGCCAACAAATGCAATATTGCGTTCATAATATTAGAATTTATTATTATACCTATTTACCTATCTTGTCACGACATTAATATTCATAAAATAAATACACTGAACTTGACCTGAAAAACAAAACAAAAACCAAATCACGTCAATGTGTGGTGGTACATATTTTAGGTGTTAAATTAGCTGACATCATTATATTTCGCATTATAGTTCGCCTTTGTATGTACATAACCATTGATCTTTGTACTGTTTCTGTATGATTTTATGTGCAATAAAATGTTTACGTACATATTATATGTATTTCTTTGAGTCTAGTTTTCCAGGTTAAACCTGAAATCTGAAGCTCTTAATAAGTTACGAGAACACTAGTTAAACTTGACCAGTGTTTAAACTTCACTGCATGTAGTTTGGTGTTCGATGCTTTACTTGAGCAACATTGCTGACATAGCAGCGGGCAAGAGAAAGGCAAAGTTGTTGAGGCAACCCTTGCTTGAACTTAGTCAGAATTGTTATTACCTATTGATCCTTTTGAATGCTAACACAAGTCTCATATTCAAATTCAAAATCAAATTAGTTATTGGATGTTCAATTAGATTGGTAAGTGCTTGGATTTAAATAAATTTAGCTACTTACACAAATAAATAAAAACGTTTTTGAAAAATTTTCAAAATTTCGTTTATTGACTCATTTTATTCATTGAGTTGAGCCGCACGTTTCCTAGTTTTTCTTTATCTTTCATAGTTTTTAAGCTATCTGTAAAATTAAAATTTAAGGTACTACTAAAATTTACCAACTACCCACCACGTCAAAATCAATGAATCGTTTGTACCTTTAGCCTACAATTAAATTGAAAACAAAAATGCCTTAATTACTTGGTTTTTAACTTTTTCGGCTGACAAAAACACATAATCTAAGCCAGAGAGTCTAGAAACATGAAATGTTTCCCTTTTCTTTTTAATGTCAGAGGGTTAAATAGGTACATCATAACTATAATCGGCAAAATATCTACCAATAAGTGCGAAATAGAAAAATACGTATAAAGTATTTATTTTTATCGACGCTTCCGCCAGCCACAGTTCGTGGGCGCTACTTCGCTAGTGTGCAGGCACTTGTACAATACGGGCTTGATCTGTGGGGTCGCGCAGCTGATTGGCAACGCATTTTTTGGTAACAGAAAAGAGCCGTGAGGATAGTGGCAGGCGTGCCTTGGGATCAATCAGCAAGGGCTCACTTTACAGCCTTGCAGTGGCGTGGCGTCCAAAGAACTCGATTCCTACCAGCTTGCCTAATATCAGGCATTTGACCACCTTATTCTACTGCTCTTAAGGAAAATACATTTTGTACGCCATATCTGAACCGGCTTGCCCAAGGATATCTTTTACGCCACGCCACTGCAGCCTTGGGAATACTAACCTTACCTAGTTTGCTGGTGCTACTAAGTCGCCGTCTCCGTATTGGAGAATAGATCTAAGTATATTACTTGGGGCGAAGTCTCTGGACGTGGAACGAGAAACTAGCTACGCTCCCTTTTGCGCTAAAGAAATCCACCAAAACCATAAGTGCAATGGGGCCGGTGGTATATAATAAACTGCCGACCACAAATCACAGATGCAACCAGTCTCGCCAGTTTCAAAATTAAATTAAATAACTGGCCAAGAGCATGTCGGACCATGCTCAGTGTAGGGTTCCATAGCCGTAACTATAAGGTAAAAAATACGATGTAAAAAAAGTACAACAACAAAAGAGCGTATCTTCATAGCAATTACGTCCTTTTGTTGAGAAGCGCAGTTTATCGGCAATAACTCAAAAACGGTTAATTCGATCTTGTTGAAAATAATTTTCGTTGAAAGTATTAATTAAGCGTTACCTTCGTGATTTTTTTTATATTTTTCGGACGCACGGTTTAGAAAATAGAGGGGGGGGGGGACACAATTTACACAACTTTTGGAGCGATTATTTCCAAATACATTCACTTAATCAAAAACATTACTTAGGAACCTTATAGTGTTTTTTAAAGAGCTGTCGAACTATGTACCACACGTTGATATTTGCTGAAAAACATTTTTTTTACTGTCTTTAACATGTATGGAGTGCCCCCCCTAAAAATATTTATTTTAATTATTTATATACTAAACTAAGTAGCGGCTTATAAAACAAACCTATATTCCAAATTTCATCAATATTCATCATGTAGTGTCTGAGTAAAATGCCTGTGACATACGGACAGACAGACAGACAGACAGACAGACGGACGGACATGACGAAACTATAAGGGTTCCGTTTTTGCCATTTTGGCTACGGAACCCTAAAAATGGCTTGTTGAGCAGTCGTTCTATAGTTATAAAGAATTCTTAATTTGGTACAAACAATAATTATTTAATAATATTTGTATATGTAACATGATTTTAAATAGTGGGAATAACCTACAACAATTTATTTCAATAAAAGGTTATCAGAATTTATTTTTTCTTTTGGCTTTTCATGGTCAGTTGAAGATACTTTTAACCTTTTATGGAAAACCACAAGCACAAAACTCATATGCAAAAAAAAATATATTTAAAAACTACCTACATGGGCATGGGCTGGGAGTCTCTTTAAAAAAATTACTATAGGTACCATGTAATGGGTCAATTTTCAAAGGAGCGTTTTTTGCTGTCACATGGCTATAATTTAACATTGAGTATTGTTGCATATTTATTTGCATTCCATACGTTATATAATACTCGAAAAATACATTACAATACCTTAAATATCAATTGATTCCGAAAAAATCAATTTGATATCCCAAAAATGGCGAAATCTACCACTTTTTCGCATGTCATACTTGCGGTTTTGCTCAAATAAAAATTCACAACTTTGGATGTAGGCAACGTATTCAAAATAACTTATACTGTTGTAAAAAGCATTAATCAAGGCATACATTAAAATACTTTCAAAAATTAATGCGTCAATAACTAAAACTAAAATAGTACATTGTGTATCAAGGGCGGTAGGTAAGGAATTACAAACGAGTGTTTGTTACAAGGCCGAGGCGAAGCCGAGGGCTTTAATAACACGAGTTTGTAATTCCTTAACCGCCCGTGGCACACACAATGTTTTTCATCACACTTGTGAGGAAATCTAATTAAAATTAACCTTACTTAACCTAAATAAAATTGTAAAACTGACAGTGACATTAGTGACATATCTATAGACAATGCGAAACGTTCGGAAACCATAGCGGTACAGACCTAAAACGGTTGATTTTATAATTGCAAAATACTGAAATACACTATTGAAACATTTAATTAATGTTGCAGAAATATGTATTTACATGTATTTGCAATAACAGTTCTCTTTAATTAAATATTTCAGTGATAAAAGTTAAAAAAGTAAGTTGGTAGTTTCCTTTGAACATGACAAATAAGAGTAAAACAGAACCAGCGTTTCAAATTTAAAAAGAAAACCATTACGCCCTAGGGCGTAATAGCTCATTTACGGCCCGCAAAACCTACGTGTAATGCACCATTTTCGAGCAAGTGTGATGAAAAAGCTTTTTTTATGGCTGTCACACGAGCGATCGTTTTTGTTATGACTCAAGAATACCCCCCTTTTGGTTTGTTTATTATCCTACGGATACATTTACTTAACGATCCAATAGCTCGTTGGTTGGGCTTCCATAGCCAACGAGAGTGTACACAGAGCCCGTATTTTAACGAAGAAATCGGGTAAGTCTTTTCTACGATGTATTTTGGTACGACTAATCACGATATTTGTATGGGCGCTTATTACTTGCTGAAGGATTGAATTAAAAATGTGTGTTTCATAGCAATGGCTATAGCGTAAGAATTTTGCGACATTTGTATGGCTATTTTGTCCATACAAATGCCAAATGTGCCATACAAATGTCAACAGCGCCATACAAATGGCGATGTAGTGCCGTACAAAATGTCGATGCTGCCGTACAAATGTCGAAGTTTTGTTTACTTGCATAATATATTAACATTTGTATGGCACATTTTTTTCTCGACAATATCTAGCTAGCTATTAGAAGCAAAGTGGTGCCTCTTGCCCCATATTTTTTATTGTTAAAAACCCCACCTGATGACATCGGTAGAAATCTAAATTTCCAAAAAAAAAAAGAAAATGCCATACAAATGTCGAAAAATCACTCCAAAAATTGACCCTAATTTATGCTTACGTGTCAAAATTAGAAGCCAAACGAAAACAACCAACTGTCAATCAATTGTTTGATTGTCGAGGCCACGGTTAAATCAACTACGCAGCCAATTTAAGCACACGCTTGAATACATTTCCCATTTCAAATCGTATGTTACAATGTTTACTTAACATCTTCTAAATAAACCTATCATTTTCAACCAAATGAAGTTAATTTTCATCTATAGGTACTGATGTGAAACCGTAATAATACACATGATTTTTTTCGAATAAGTACATCGTTGGTAGATGCACTGCGGTTAGATCCAAATGATTCGTAGACCGCAAGCAGCCAGTGCACTCAGCTAAATGAACCTTGCTCTGAATACTGCAGGCTGCTCTAATAGTATAACTATTACGTAGTACGATTAATTAATAGTATTATGATTACTTCCGTTCAGTTCAAGAATGCAATGAAGTTTAGGAATGCATAAGGTGATAGGCTATGCGGATGACTTGGCCTTGCTAGGTACCGGTGGCGTGGCGGAAAAGATATCCTTGGGCAAGCCGAAGCAGATTTAGTGTACATTTTCCTTAAGAGCAGTAGAATAAGGTGTTCAAATTCCTGATATAGGTCGCGTCACGTAAAAAGAACGCTGGAAGAAAGTGGAGGGGGTATGTTTGCGCATTGGTACAGTCGCGCACGAAAGTATTATGTTTATTGTTTTATTTTTGAACTAGCCTTTCGCTCGCGGCGCGGTTCGATTAAAAAGTATATGTAATATTATCTATTATTTATTTATTAATAGGGTGAATCAACTTTTTAACCCACACAAAGCTGTCCGCAACTTTTAATCTTCGTTGAAATATAACGCCCTTAAAAAATGGTTTGTCTATATTTAAATTTGTATTGTATGTTAAAACGTTGAAAGTCCCGTCTCATGAACCTAATTTTTTTTTGGTATGACGCTTAATAGTAAAACATCGTCCCCCATAACTTTTTACACAATTTTTGACTGTGGGATCCTTGAGTATTATTAGTTGATATATTATTAAATGGAATTAAAAACATGTTTCTGTGTAGAATGGAATAAAACAAACAATATACATCATAAATAATTTTTCTATGTAAAACCATTTTGTAATAAACAAGACACTTTTGTGCGCGACAGTATTTTGAGAACGAACGTGACGTGAACATAGTGCGGAAAGCAAAGGTCGACTGAAGAACCAATAGCGCCCCGGCAATGATGCGGCGCGGCACCCGTATAGTAAGTATGATTACTTAAGCAAATATTAGTCCGAAAAGTACGAGTAGTACACTAGCTAGCTAAGAGGCTAGTTGAGGAGTTTTTTCCTGCTAAGCCAGCAAATTGCATATTTTTCTTGCGGAATCGTAATGATACTTACTGTGTATAATGGTTAAATGTGATTTTGGTTAAGAAAGGTTCTTTTTCTGCACTTAGTCCGTAATAAAACCCCAGATAGGGGTCTAACCGGCCTAACTCCGCCCAGAAGCGCAAGATCCCCTTTATTGCAGCCAGTTGTGCAAGACTTTTGCATTCCAGGATCACGTGGGTAGCTGTTTCGTCAGCCGACAGGTGTTTATTTTACGTTATAATCTAGCACTTTTTCTGTTTTCAGTGTAATAATTATTCATGTATATACATATACATGAATTATAATTGTTGCATGTGTACTTAATTTATTATTGTTATTTATTATATTTAGTTTTCTTACAAAACAGTTTATTAGCGTTATGTGGGTATAGTTATCGTTTTTGAATGATTCATCGCAATATGTCATAAAAGAGACTGCCGAGATTTGCTAACAATGGTGTCATAACTGCGAGTAAATGCTAGTTAGATACATATTTTATTGACAAGCAACAAATGACCTTATATTTGGTGACATTATATCTGAAGTGTTCAGGAACAAGTGTTCAGCTACTTTTTAAGGCTGACTATTGAGGATTACGCACTATCTTCACAATATAAAATTGCTGTAAGTCTAATATGTATCTAAGATTCGTACAAATGCGATATTTCCTGAGTACCTAGAATATCGGAAAAGCTAATAAATAACAGAAGCACTAACGCGGACACAAAGTCGGTACCAACTCGTAGATGATTGGCTAGCTTGTGACAGGATTTATTGGGCGCATTACAATAGAAGATAAAGTAGTTACGAGGTTATTCCACTTGAATATAATGTGGTATCGATGCCGCTTATTGTGATTACACTTATAATATGCTGAAATGTGGTAAGAAGGAATCGCATAGTAAAATTGATTTGTTTCTTTTAGGTTAGATTAAATTGACGGTGAGAATGTACAGTCACCAGCATAAATATATAACGATGATCAGCCCGGCAAAAACATGTGATGACAAATATCTGACGTCATTAAATAAGCAACAATATGTGATGAATTGTGGGCCGCATCGTTTCGTCGTGAAAGCATAAACATCTGTTTTTTTTTTTAAATACAATCTACTCAAGAAAAAATGCTTACAAAACAGGTATTGCCCTTAACTCATCCATCTAACTCGTGGTCATACAATAACGCTTAATAAACACAACTCGTGCACGTGCGTAATAAAAGCCCCCTAACCATGGAAATATTGTATCCCAGTTGATATACGGGTTAGCGAACGCTTGTAACGTCCAATCTAGTTGATTTACAGTACCAATAATCTTCATTGTCACGCCACACCCCTCAGGTGTCAGGTGAAGCTGGGAGTAGCCATTGTCACGCGGAGGGGCGCTGAATGCGTACGGTTGCGTAAAATGCAACGACTTTTTAATTTATTTTTGATTTATTACTAGATAAATTACAATAACATTACATTTAATTGTCGGCAAGCTCTGCTCATTGGAAAATGAGGTTTTATTAAGAGCGAAATGCCGGTCAGTGATTAGGAATCAAATTTAAAATTAGACTGATCGTGCACGATTTTCCTTAATTTCACCTGTGATGTAGGTAATAGTGCAAAAATATATTATGATTTATGGTCGAATATTTATTAACAGTAAATATTCCAATATTCCATTGGGATGTATGTTGTAACTTTATTAGTCAGTGCAATAAAAATGAATAGCAAACGAGGGATCAAGACGGTATTTAATAATATTCTGAACAAAGTATTGACTGCCTTATAATTTGTAATCGGCTAGTTTGCTTTGTACAACATAATCCTCCTTGAGAAAAAATTGCTATTTACCTACGTCCTAAGCTTATATTTTCCACCAGCTGCAAGCAGGCAGCAAAAAATGGCGGATTAAGGTCAAATAAACAATGGAGCAGAGAAGAGTGTCGCGTAACGCCTATTTTGCTTGGCCTGGAGTCAAATCCTGCATTTAGAAAATGAAACACGCCTTCATTCATACTTTTAAAATATTTTTCAATATTTTGGTGAATCAAATAAGGTATTTTACATATATAACCTCAAGACTAACTAAGTGTCATGATAGTAGGTATGCAAGTCTGAATCAAATACATGTGAATTTGATTGAGACCCGCAATATCGTTAAGGATAGTAAGAACAGACATTTACACTGAATTGTGAAATAAGTTGCTAGCTAATTTCTTTCTTATCTCGTGTTATTTATTTATACAATCAGAATAAGTTTACGTTATTTACTAATTACCTTAAGTTAATAATCCAATACTATTATTTTTAAGAAGTAAATAAGTGAAGAAATGCGGTACATTCGGATAATTTATTAATTTGTACATACTAGTAACAATTGCATGACTGTTCCAATGACTTCAGCTGTCACGAAAAAATACTTATTTTATTTTCTTGTACCGTGGCAGCCGTAGCAAGCAAGCTAAATGCGAACGGAATTAAGCTGCGTTTCGATCAGAGCTGTGCCAGGTAGCAGTGAGCGAGGAAAAAATCTACCAATCACGGCCCAGCATTGGTGGATTTTTCCTCGCACACCGCTTCGCTACCTCGCACAGGGTCTAGTGGAAAGGCAGTCTTAACGTCTCTGCAGTGAAAGTTTTAAAAGTCATACTTACACACAAATATGAGTGAGTACACCTTGGTACATACATTCTTTTCATGTTGAAAGTGAATATATACCAAATACACAAGCCTAAATTGCCATTTAAAAATATTGATTAACAACTAAACAAACATCTATATGTTTATTGCATTATAATAAATATAAGCCTTTTCATAATACTCCTCCGTTTTCATAATATCATCATAATACTCTTCAGGTGTTCTTCCGCACTTCTCTTAAAAATAAATTGAAAAATGTCTCCCAATGACTAAAAACCGGGACCTAAATAGCCATTCCTTAACTAAACCTTAAATCATTTTCGGTCACAACTCCATTCATCTTTTTAACGCGTCCCAATTACCGCGTAGTTTAGGAATGTTTAGCTTTAGGCTTTTAAGAAATGAAAGAAAAATTAAGGAAATGTGGATATCAAAGGTTCTGCTTTAAGCTAGGTTAATTTTAAAATAAAAAGGCATGAAAAATTTTGCGCTAATTAATATTTCGGGTAAAAATACAGTTCATTATCATTAGATAATGTACCTACCTGGCTACTTAAATCTTAGGTGTTTTGCCAGTACCAGCCTGGCGTTCGTCTAAACGCTACGCGTACGGAAAAACCCGCTTTCTGGCCAAGTGTAGACGTAAAATTATGAACACAACATCCCCCGCTTGCAGCTCGGGTCGCAAACATCTAAACATCTGTGATCTCGGCCTATCTTTGTTTTACCACCCTAGTTGTGTAATGTACTATTTCATCACACTTGCTCGTACAGGGTGTTATAACACGCGCGCTTATAGACCAGCTCGAGCCGACTTACCTCCCGTGGGTTATAAAAATCTATAACTCCCACGGGAGGAAATACTGTATGATAATCTATAACTCCCGCGGGAGTTATGAGTTTTTATAATCATGTATTTTCCTACAATGACCATGTATAACAAATAATAAAGACACACAGCGCAGAATTTTTTTACTAGCAACTCTTTATAAAACATCACTGGTCGTAAAAAATTAAGTGAGATAAAGCGGCCGCATAGCGCAAATTTTAATACTCGCGGCGATGAATAGTAGAAATATTTTAGGAGTGAAAGCTCGTCACGTAGCCGTCGGCTCCCAGGAGGTTCGGGAAATGCCAGGGCGTGCTCGACTCCGATATGAAATGCTCCATCTCCAGATATAGGTCTCTACTTATGTTGCTGGAAGGGGCAAGTCGCAAGTCGCAAAAGCGACGGCGATTCGACGCGTTTCCTACGCAATTCGACGCTCAGTAGTCGCGAGAAAAGCGTCTTGACAGCTAGCCGAGCTTAAGTTGATGGTAGCTGCAAAACGCTCTAGTATTCTAGCGATTATTATAGGTTTGTATTTTCACGATATTCATTAGCAAGAGACATCATTATTTGTGTGTAGTAAATATAAAATAAACAGATTGTATTATGTTTTTGTCCCTTGGCCTTAGTTATTTTCAACATATTTACTTATCTATATAGTAGAAGATACCCGCAACTACGTCCGAGAGATGATGCTGTTCACTTTCCTATGGAATGGTACTTCACTCTCTCTGTTTCGATTTTTGTCGGAAACGTGACGCCGAGTTGTAAAAAGTTGATTCTATAATTTTACTGTCTTACAAATGTAATTGTACATAACGAAGAAATTAAAATTATATTCTTACTGGACCAACAGGTATGGAACATTAAACATGTTGCTCACGAGATGAGCGGCAAAGTCGGGCATAAACGAGCATTTTACAATTTTTGTTTAAGTTTAAGTATATCATTAATATATTTTAATTTTTTTTTATAATATGTTGAAATAATTCCTTCGTAAAGTGAAATGGGACTAAGCCGGACAAGTCTGTTGATATATGTATGTACAATGATCGGTGGGCCAAAGACGGGAGATGGTCATTGTAGCAAAGGCAAACCGAAAAGGAGATGGCTGAACAACCTGGATGCATTCGACTGGAATTGGCGGGACATTGCTAACAGAGATATTTATATTAATGCCCATTATTCGAATAAATTATTATTTAAATGATAATTCGAATAAAAAATAATTCACGATATTTTTATTCGCGGATGATTTATTCGTGACTAAATCATCCGCGAATAATTTATTCGCGAATAAATCATCCGCGAATAAATCATTCGACAACTTTTTAAATTATGGATGACTTATTCGTTATTTTATTCGAATAAATCCAAGAAAAATATTTAAGGTACAACACGAATAATGTTTAAAATGACTTGTTTTTATTACATAATGTGTTCCTAAAGGCTCGAGCCTTTTAGTCCGAAATGTTTAGCTCCAGAGCCCTTTTTTAGAGTTAGACTGATAGAAAAGGCTTAGTAGAGCTAGTAATTTCAATAAGGCTCGAGCCTTAAAAAAGCTAAAAGCCTTTTGTGGATGCTACCTTTTGTAGCCTTTTGGTTATGGACCGATTGTGATTATTGAAGAGTGTTAATGAAATAATTGGACGCAGTTTAGGGAAAAGGATCCAACCCTTTTTTAGAATGATAGAATTTAAATATTAAAAAAAAAGTTGACTTTTCAATGATCAAATTTTTGTGGGTTGGATTCTTTTCCCTAAACTACGTCCAAGTTGAGATCCGAGAATTGACGTAGGGTAGTTTTTTTATCCCGAAAATCATCTTTAACCCCCCCAGTCGGTTCGTCATCATCAACATCATCATCACCATCACCACCTAGACTCTCCAAGAGTCTCTTGGAACACAAACTTTTATCCAAACCGCTAAGATTTTGTCTTAGTCAAACCAATTAAAAAAATTGAAGTATGTTGTTTATATAAAGCAAAAATTTTAGTGCGTTCCTTTAGTACAAACAACACTCTTGCAGTTTTGTTTAGTTATTATTTTTTCGGGAAAAGTTAATAAGGTGTTCCAATAAATAATTATTCGTGGCAATTTATTCGCGAATAAATTATCCGCGAATTAATTATTCCACGAATAATTTATTCGAATACGAATAATCATCCGCCAAATTTATTCGTCAACTGCGAATAATTTGGTTATTCTTATTCGTTATTCGTCATTCGAATAAATTTTGCCCATCTCTGATTGCTAAGAATAACGAGGAGTAAAATAGGAGAGGTGAAGGTTTTTAACTTTTTACCCAGCAGTGGGACACAATAGAATACCTATATATGAACAGTGCGCGACTTTAAACGGTTCTTACAAGACTATTCCAGTGTCGTTACATCAGTCGAGTGTATTATTACTTCACACTGTCACGAAATATATTCAGTGTATGATTTTAACTGTAAACTGTAACTTAAGTATCTCTAAAATAACATTGTAGTATGGCAGTGCTTCCAGTACTATTCTTTTCATGCCTCTTACTCGAAAGCAATGACGTAATTTTCAACACATATCTTTACCCTGTAGCAAGGTAAGCAAGTTATGTACACCGAAGTTAACTAAATTTCAAATATAACTATTTAATCAATTTAAATCTCTTTAGCTAATCTAAAAAAACCAAAGTTATGCAAAAATCGTCTTTGTGCAAGCAAAACAGCTGGATTTTGCAGAGACAGCTGAATGGAATCAATTTTTTGCATTATTTTAAGTTTTTTATTTCCATTTTCGCTCGTTATATATTTGCCTGGTGAGGTACACGACACGTATTAGTAGAAAAATAATCGCAATACAAAAAAACTGGCAAATTTCGAGTCGGATTCGCACACGAAAGGTTCCACACCACCGATGAGCAAAAAGGCGCCAAAAACACGTTTCGTGTATGGGGAACCCCTTTTAGTATTAACTTAATTTCATTTGTATTATTTTTTGAATAGCGTAATAGAAATACACATTTTGTCAACATATCAAGTACCATAAACACGTTTCTTTTATGGGGACCCCCCTTTAATACTTGATTTTATTTTGTTTTCATTATTTGTGATCTTATAGTGGCAATAGAAATATACCCTTTGAAAACTTCAAGTCTCTATTTATTACGGTCCAAAAGATAGAGTTAGACCGACAGAAAAACGTTTCTTGTATGCGGACGCCCTTTTCTTTTTCACTGTATTGTTTTTTATTTGCAAGAAAGAAAGAAAAATAATCTGATCATTTATGACAGCGCAAAAAGGTAACATAACCAAATGGCTGTTAGAAAGGTGGGTTTGAACTGCGACCCCCAACAAAACTTAACTGCTGCCAGAAAGGTACATTAGGTTCTGTTAGCAAATTCAGCTACCAAACTAATAGCTGGAATAATTAGAATTGCAGGTAAGGCTTAGTAACATTTTTTTCTGCTTTATATCCTTATGCTAACTAACTACTATGAGATACAGACTTCTGCGAAATAAGTATTCGGATATGTAAATAAATATAACCTATGCTTATCAATATTATGCCACATTAATATTCTACTTTACACAAATATGTGGAATGACAGTATGGAAAATATACAAAAAATAATTCGGTGATACGTTTCTGTCGAAGGTTGTTATTCGAAACAAAAATATGACAATCGATTTTATACAACACATTAGTGAACCCTTTCTTTCATTTAACAGTAAATTGTTAACATTGAACCAATTTACTACTTTAGAGATATCACTGTTTACATCATTGTAAGCTTGCTGCTGTCGCTTGACTTTGAAGATAAGTGAGGTGACGTCTGCAAGCAATACTATATCATGGTGGGTCTTTACGAGATATGGCAAGTCATTTATGTCGATAAGGAAGAGGAATGGTCCCAATATTGATCCCTGCGGTACACCTAGTGATGGGTCGGTGGTAATATTCCCGTTACCAGTAAATTTCCAACTGGAATATAACTAGTAACTTACCGGTAAGTTACCCACGATCGGTAAGATTGGGTAATATTGAAAAAAATGTTAGAAAGTAGATATTTTATTCGTGTTAAGTACTAACAGAGTTTACATTGCACCGATTTTTAATCATAAAAGTTACGAATCTTTTTTAAGTTAGTAAATTACCAATCTTACCAGTAACATTCTCAATGTTATTGGGTATTTTCCTGATGCTACCGGTAATATTACCAGGTAAGATACGAAACTACAGTGTTACTTGAGATTTATTGATCAATTACTTAGTTCAAGGAGCAATATATGAATATCTGGAGGCACGATAGTGCCCCGCCAAGTCGAGCAAAACAAAAGCACGGCCGTACCATCTTTTTCTCAAAGCCATTCAAGCCATTTTCAGCCTCCTGTAGTGTTTTGTGCTGGCTAAAGCTAGAAACCTTGAATTTACAGGCATATAATATAGAGCATAATAAAACTTAAATATATTTTCAATAACATTTAATTTGACGTGTAGCTTAAGAACCATTGCACGTCAAAGTTCTTTAGTTTTGTCACTGGCTGACTGATGATCATCATAATTCTAAGGTACTTCTAGCAGACACACAAGCTCCAAATGTTTAGCTGTTAGGCTATCATGTCATACAAAACCTAAAAAGATTGCAATTTCATAATCATCAATATAAACTGCATATGTAAGTTTGTAGTCCTAAACAAATACACGCGATTACAAAGTTACTTTTGTAGTTCAAAATGGGAATAGAATGGAAACTTTATCGTTAAAAATCGGTGCAATGTAAACTCTGTTAGTACTGAACACGAATAAAACATCTACTTTCTAACATATTTTTCAATATTACCCAATCTTACCTATCGTGGGTAATATTACTGGTAATGTTACTGGGAATATTCCCGCCTTTAGTAAGTTACCTGTAACGACCCATCACTAGGTACCTACACCCATCGAGATTCGAGACCAATGACCACGGTAAGTGCTGTCCATTCAAGTAAACCCTTTGTATCTACCTTATAAGTATGACTTAAGTAAAATCAGTGCCGATTCTCTAAATATCTCTATAGTAGTGCAGCTTCCCGAACAATGTTCCATGACAGACGCAGTCAAATGCCTTGCATAAATCACAGGAGATACTTAAAGCATTACATGACTCCTTTCAGGCATAGAAAATATGTTTAATTAGCTCAACACCAGCGTTGGTTGTCGAGGGACCCCGAGTAAAACCAAATTGCCTCTTATGTATTACATTATTAGTTTTCAAATGTTTCATTAACTGGGACATTAATATACCTTCTGAAAAAAATTTTTGAAAGTTGGTAGCACAATACATATAGTCTTAAGTTAGTGGGGTCATGCTACCTGATTCGAGTAAAGGTGTTATTTACTACTTATATTTCATTAGATCAGGAAACTTGCTACAATCAACACAGTTATTAAACACGACTATTAGCGATTTAACAGCATGGACAGAGACTCCCCAAATGTCACTAGTTTTTTGACATTAATTGGTTTAAACGCCTTTACTACATCCAAGGTAGTAACATGTTCAAAATAAAAGACATTCTGGGGCGTTACCTTTTAACAGTGTAAGGGCAGACGAAGATGATGAATTTAAATGCTTAGTTGCGGATACTGGTTTCTCGGTAAAAAAAAATCCAATTATGTTGTACTTCTAAATTGCAATCTTCAATGTTGGCATCAATTTTTAGTTTAAGATCATTTACTGTGTGCTAAGATCGACCAGTCTCCACATTAATCTGACTAACTTACAACCACTTCGGTTATATATAACCTATAGTTCGTACCGGATAACAATAGACTCTAGAAGGATACAGAAGCAGGGATTTCAAACATTTTCTGTAAAGTGGTAATAATATTTATTTGATGTAAAATTGTAAGACAGTTTGTCAAACCATAGAATAAACGGGTTAAGGTCATAAGGATCAGGTTTCAGAATGACTATGCAAGAAAAAGGCCTAATTTGGCATCAGGTCTTAGTTGTAAAATGCCAAAGCATGTAAAACGTCCTATTACTAAAACGTGTATAATTTTGGACTTAATTGCACTACGTCTTGTTTTCATAACGGCGAAATCTACAAAACACCCTAATAGCAAATTGACAGCAATGGTCGGAGCGGCATATAAAAGGCCCAAAACCTACAACAATAACAATAACAACCGCCCCCGTGTTATGCGTTTCGTGACACAAGCCTTCGCGGGGACTGATATCAGACATGTGTCACGGAGCGCATAGACTTCCTGAAGCAGAAAGTCTATGCATGGGCAAGCCGTATTCGCCGCTATAGAGAGCGTGTGGATCGATACCAGCAGAATCGTCTCTTTCAGAGTGACCAAAGGAAGGTATACCGAAAGTGGGAGGGAGCCGATCAACGTGTGGCCGACGGGCAACTACCGGATCCTACCGCCATGATTAATTTCTGGCGTAGTATCTGGTCGGCGCCAGTCGTGCACACCGAGGGCGAGTGGATGACTGTTGTTGAGCGAGAATGTGAGCCCATCGAAACCATGGGGGCTGTTACCATCAGCCCCGATGACGTGAGTTGTGCGGCTCGTGCGACCCAGAACTGGAAAAGTCCTGGGCCGGATGGGTTACACAATTTCTGGATCAAGTGGTTTCGATGCGCACATGAACGCTTGGCAACACAATTCCAACAAGCCCTTGAGCTCGGCTCCCTGCCATCTTTCCTAACAACAGGTGTTACCTTCCTGCTCTACAAGTCCGGTAGTACCACGGAAGCGAAGAATTATCGACCCATCACGTGCTTGCCCACGCTGTACAAGCTCCTTACATCCATTCTGAGATCAAAAATCAACTCGCACATTGTTGCGAACAACGTTATGGCCTTCTCTCAAAATGGATGTAGGGTTGGGTCACGTGGTACTAAAGAGCTCCTCCTCATCGACACGGCCATTTGCCAACAAGTCCGGCGGGACAGGGGGTCTCTCTCGGCTGCTTGGATTGACTACAAGAAGGCCTATGATTCGGTGCCTCATTCATGGCTGGAAAGGATCTTGGAGCTGTATAAAATCAATACAGCTTTAAAATCCTTCTTAGGCGCATGTATGAGGCAGTGGACCACAGTCCTTCGTCAACCAGGCGGTAGAGATGGCCCCCCTGGTCCGCATGACTTTATAAGGATTGAGAGAGGTATTTTCCAGGGTGACAGTCTGAGTCCCCTGTGGTTCTGCCTGGCCCTGAACCCACTCAGCACTCTGCTGAAGGAGTCAGGACTGGGCTGTCGGCTTCGGAGAGGGGGTGAGGTCATTTCTCATCTGCTGTACATGGACGACCTCAAGCTATTTGCACCCAAACGCCCAGACTTGCTGGAGTTACTGAAGGTCACAGAAACCTTCAGTAGCGCCATCAAAATGGAGTTTGGTGTAGATAAGTGTGCGGTCATGCATGTACAACGAGGGAAAGTCGTAAATTCCCCGAATTTGCAACTTTCCGAGACAATGACTCTCAGGTCTATCTCCGAGGCTGAAACCTACAAGTACCTTGGTATGTCACAGGCCTTGAGTATTGCGGACAGGGACACTATATAGGCGGTGAAGGAGCGCTTCTTCTGTCGCTTGACAAAAGTACTTAACAGTCTTTTGTCTGGCGGCAACAAGGTGCGGGCCTTCAACGCTTGGGTGATGCCCCTGCTCACTTACTCCTTTGGCATACTAAGGTGGACTCAGACTGAGCTGGACGCCCTGGATAGGCGGGTCCGTGTGCTGCTCACTACACACCGCATGCTACACCCACGCTCGTCAGTTATGAGACTGTACATCCCGCGTAAGTGTGGCGGCCGTGGCTTTTTAAACGCCAAGGACCTCCATAACCGCGAGCTGTGCAGCCTCAGGGAGTACTTCCTAAACAACGAGTGTGGGATACATCGCGATGTAGTAGCAGTAGACAGAAGCCTTACTCCTCTTTCCTTGGCAAACGAGAACTGGCGTAGACCTAAGGTGCGTAGCACCGACGACCGCAAGGACATATGGAAGAGTAAGGAGCTACACGGGCGGTTCTACAAGGCCCTCACGGGGCCCGATGTAGACCTGCTCGCGTCGGTGAACTGGCTACGCTTCGGTGATCTCTTCGGGGAAACTGAAGGTTTTGTCTGTGCAATTGCGGACGAAGTTATGATGACGAACAACTACCGGAGATATATCCTGAAGGACGGTACGGTCGACATCTGTCGGGCATGCCGCCGTCCCGGAGAGTCTATCAGGCATATTATCTCCGGTTGTTCCCATCTAGCTAACGGCGAGTACTTGCACAGACATAATCAAGTAGCCAGGATCATTCACCAGCAACTTGCTGTTCGATATGGTCTTGTGGGGTCTGAGGTGCCGTACTATAAGTACGTACCAACGCCGGTTCTCGAAAATGGTCGCGCCACGCTCTATTGGGATCGATCTATCATCACGGACAGGACTATTGTAGCCAATAAGCCTGATATCGTGCTGATAGATCGATCCAAGCGCCGTGCAGTGCTCGTCGACATCACCATCCCCCATGACGAAAACCTCGTGAAGGCCGAGAAGGACAAGCTCAGCAAGTACCTTGACTTGGCTCACGAGGTTACCGCCATGTGGGATGTTGATTCGACGATCATTGTTCCGATAGTCGTTTCGGCGAACGGGCTTATAGCGAAGAGTCTCGATCACCATCTCAAGAGACTCTCGCTAGATGGTTGGATCAAGGGTCAGATACAGAAAGCGGTACTTCTGGACACGGCGCGCATCGTCAGGAGGTTCCTCTCTCTGCGGCCCTAACCACCGGTAGCTTGGGCCCCGCCCCGCTGCCGGCGGCACTCTAGGTTAGGTTTTTTATAATGTGTTTATGTTTTGTAATTTCATTTTGTATTTTACTTTTTATATATATATATATTGTAAAAAACCTAACTTAAGAAAATAAATGTATACTGAGGCAACAATAATAAATTGACAAAGTAGCAGAATTCATGGATAGTAAAATGACAGGTTTTTTTTGTTGTTTTGAAGCCTGACTAACTTGCAAACCTTATTGGCTGTAGCAAAAATTGGACCAGGTGGGGGCCATGGCATTCCCTGGGGTCGAACCAGGTCGCTGGCCGGACCACCTTGCGTGATGAAAATGACAGGTTAGCATAAGACCGAATATGTACAAAGTCTTAGTTGCAAAACGTCTAAAATGATCGAATGACAAGGCAATGTCAAATGAGAATTTATTAATGCAACCACGACGTATTACTGCCTAGACGTTTTAAATTCAAGACGTAGTCGCTATTTAGACAAAATACATAATGTGTCGTTTTACAACTAAGTCATAATAAAACCCAGGTCTTAAATCAATTAGTCATTGTGCAACTACGGCATTTTGTTATAATGACGTTCGTGCAACTAAGACATATTGCTCATCAGGTCATTGTTCAAACCAGTCATTTTGTTTATTGAGATATGATGCAATCAGGACGTTTTGTTTACTTAGTCTCCTCCAAGGCTAACGCCTCTTCCACTGCCCCTGCAAATAACTATTCACCAATTACTTAGGGACAACAAACTATAACAGAAACAGTATACAATTAAAACAACATATAAATTCGATATAACTATTTGATAGCACAATATAATAATGACAGCTCTGAGCTGTCTCATTATATTGAGTGTTGTTTATCTATGGCTCTTTGAGTATTTTATAAGGACACTTTTTTTTATTTTCTACCAACCAAAAAGTATGGACATCATCAATATATTATTTTTGAGTATCTATGTACTTTAGAAATGTCATTTATTGAATGTCAACCTAAAACCGGCACTATAAATAAAGAACCTTTTTTTTCTTCTCTCTATTCATATACGGAACAGACTGTAAATGCAAAAGAACTCAAGTTTTACAGTAAAATTGTGACCTTTTGGACCTAGTTTATGTATAACTTGTTTCTCTTTTCACTAGAACCACAGAAATCGAGAGGGGCGTGATCATTGATCATACCCGAAAATACTTTTTGACTCTTCTCTATTTTAAGACTTCAAGTAAATGCGAATAATTTAAATGCAAAAATTACAACCAGTCTTTATTTAAAGGAACCCCATCATGTAATCTAATATCAAGTTGCGTAAAAAATATAAATATTGAAGCTTAAACTTAAATTTATTAATCAAGAACTCACTATCAAATTACTTTCAAATTTACGCAACCAGTCTAATTCAGAAATTAACTTACCCGGCTAGTGGTTAAACTATAAACAACAAATTACTCTAATTGGTGGACGATAACAGGCCCTATTAGGCGAAAATAAACTCAAAATTATTCACTAATCCTCGACTCTGGTAAAATTAAATTCTGCTGAACAGACTTTATGCTAATTTGCCGGTCAATTATGAGATTAAGTCGAGTGTGAATTACTGGGGAAGAAAAAAGGTATTTCCGGCTTGTTGTTTTGGTGATTACGTTTCGTGGGAACATCCCCCGGTGGCAGGCGCTTTATCGTCCCTTCAACGGCCGGCGGTTTCGCAATTTAGCTGGTACGGGTAATGAGAAAAATGTACCGAGAAGCGTGTTCGTGGTACTAGGACGCATGCGCGGTAAGGACGCCGCGACAAACCCCGCAGTCCGCCGGTAACGCCACGGGACCCGCCCGCGCCGATCGCTTCCCCCGCGACCCCACCGCTTGTCAAAATAACTAATTGATTTATACCCCCAAACATTACCCAAGTAGAAAGCGAACTTAACCTAACACTTTGAACCCGAGTCCGAGGCAATTTATACCAGAAAGTTTTGACGGAGTACAATAATATGTTGAAAATTAGTCCGCACAGTGAACTGTTGGTTAAGTTGGTGATAAGTTTCAAATGTGCGTCGTAGGCGGGAACGGTTGCTCATGTGCAATTAGCTTCAAGTCAGCTGCCGAGCGGCAATCTGTCATGGTAAAGTGACAGAGGAATGAATGATCGTAAATATTAGGCAGTTCTTTGTGGTTGTTCGCTGCCGAGTCACGATGACATGCCCGGCCTAATGGATTCCCCTGGTATAAATAAAATGATCCTGATTTGAAGTATTGCGGTACTGTCGTGGCATCTTAATTAATTTCGCCTGTAACTTGTCATTGCTTCCTTCCATTAACTAAATTAGATAACATCGCCAAACAATTTTACATCACAAACGCGACATTCGTCTGAAGTTTAGTTATAGCCGTCGTTAAACGCGCTGAGTACGTTTTTAATCAAGTAAGTACGAATCTTTTATTACTATTAGTATGAGTATTTTAAGGCGTAACACAACATTCAAGTAATTAATAGAATTACCTACTAACTCGAAATTAATCCAGTTGCAAAAACAGAAACTACCTACTTGAACTAGTCTTTTTCTTATTTTTTTTGAAAAGGTTGTTTTACCACGATGAAGGTTTATTAGAGAACGTAATATTTTTCACGGAATACATTTAAATTTAATTTGTTTTAAACCTTTACGATTTTTTATTTATCAGGGTTCCGTAGCCAAAATGGCAAAAACGGAACCCTTATAGTTTCGTCATGTCCGTCCGTCTGTCCGTATGTCACAGGCATTTTACTCAAAAACTACATGCTGGATATTGATGAAATTTGGAATATAGGTGTCTTGTATGAGCCGCTACTTACTTTGGTAGTTAAATAATGAAAGTAAATGTTTTTAGGGGGGCACTCCATACATGTTACAGAAAGTAAAAAAAATTTTTTTAGAAAATATCAACGTGTGGTACATAGTTCTACAGCTCTTTCAAAAACATTTTAAGGTTCTTAAATAATGTTTTTGATTAAGTGAATGTTGTGAAAATTGTGTCCCCCCCCCCCTCTATCTTCTAAACCGTGTCCAAAAATATAAAAAAAAATACAAAGATAACGCTTAATTAATTGTTTCAACGAAAATTATTTTCAACAAGATCGGATTAACCGTTTTTGAGTTATTGCCGATGAACTGCGCCAATAAGGACGAAATTGCTATGAAGATACGCTCTTTTGTTGTTGTACTTTTTTTACATCGTATTTTATACCTTATAGATACGGCTATGGAACCCTACACTGAGCATGGTCCGACATGCTCTTGGCCAGTTTTTTTATACTATGTCACCGGGTAGACTGGATCTACAAAAATAGTAATATTAGAAAAACTAAAAAAGATGTACCGATTCCATAACAGACGTTAAAGTTCAAAATATTTTGACATACCACTAAATTAGCCAAGCTGTTTCATGAAAACTAGACTCATTTCGATTTGCGCAAAAACACTAGAATCCAATTCGTTTCTTTTCGTAAAATTATTAAATTACGCAATAACCAAATTTTTTGCGAAATCCCTCGTTATTTCGCGATAAGACGATTTACGCAATTATACGTTGACAAATGTATTAATTAGCAATTATCATAAAAGATACATATATAATGACTATTATAATTTATATTTTGCTGTTTACCTTTCCAGGCAGGATATCCTTCGTTAATTATCAATTTTGAATAGGTAGTTATTTTATTTATTTGAAGTAAAATCTTTTCAAATACAATTAGATTGGCCTATCCTACGGGGGCAAAATCACGACCAACTGCCAGTTTGATATACTTAACTAAACAAACTAGTCATATTTACGAGGTAGATTGAACAAGGTAACTTTAATTTCTAATTTCAGTAGCCCTTTTGTAGGGCAAATTCCGCGGTACGCCGGTCTGCAGGTACCATACTAAACGATGCTATCTATTTTTAATCTAGTTGAACCGGGCTCCACTTCACTAATAGAAAGTTCTGGAATAGTTTAGACATTCAGACATGTTTCAATGAAACGTGTTGAGAATTTCAATGAAAGCTTATGTTTATCTCTCCGTCTCATGCATCTAGTTCTTTAAGGGTTATGATTTCAGAATCAAGGAAAGCATTGTTGAGCCGTATTTTTCCACATGAATTGAAATACTGACCTCATCATAATATAAAGATGATTCAATAAGATGATAAATCTCAGCAGCTATAAAATCGCTCTGTTAAATTCGTGGTTCCAAAAACATTTCCTCAACTCATGTACGTATAAAAATATTTTTTTTCTTACCAAATATAAAAACTTTTTGGAAGACGAAGATCCGATAAACTCAGCGAAGTTTGAGTAGTAACGACGCGGCATAACTTAGCAAAGTTACGAAATTCAAGCAAAATTCCCTTCCTTCAACATACGTACACATTCGAAGCTCAATCAGACTCCTCCACGCATCACTTCACCGTCTTCGAAAATTAATCTCGCAATTTAAATACATCCCTTGAATATGACATTTCAATCAAACGCACTTCTCCTATTTATGGAAGGGTTTTTATGACGAGTCTCATAAGAAAGTAACATTGCCTGGGGGGACCGAGTCAATCCTAAACGATACGAAGCGGAAAAAACTCGGAGATGTAATACTACGTTGTTTATCCCTTGGAGAGCTCTTATTTAAGAAAGCGAAATATGACATTTGGGTTTCTATAAGTCAATCGTTAAGTATGCAACTTTTGTGATATTGAATCTAGATGCAATGAAATGTACAACGATGCTACCGCGAAATAATTGTAATATATGATTTTTAGAGGAAACTCAAGTCGGTAAAAAAATATAAATATACATATCGCAACCTCACCACTTTATGACACAGATTGAGATAGAGAAAAGGTTGATGGACATAAATAGGCGGTTAATACGTGGCACACAAGTTCATGTGTATGTTGCCGGTTTTAGGCACTGGTCCCACCGCCGCCGGCGAGTAAACGAGTAACGTTGGGCGACTAGCATTACATTGCCGATCTGGAGGTAGAGTGATCACAATGTGCCTGGTCAGCCTGCAATGAACTGTTACTCGCCAAACTTTACTCGCTTACTCGCCGGCGGTGGGACCAGTGCCTTACACTTGAAGGTGTCTAAGCGACCGCCGAAGAAAAAACATTTCGTCTACTAAAACCGCCTTTCAAAACGTCAGCCTTTAGGTATCAACATAAAACCTAACATGAAATGGAATGGAACATAACATGATCAAGTTGTATATGCAGAGGGGCTCGTAAAACGTAAGCTTGTCATCTGGAATAGCAAGAGAAGGCCAACTCCTACTAACCTGGGTATGCAATTTTAAGCAAATATAGCAAATACATTTAATAAACATGGGATGCAGAGGTGGACACACCTCAAAATACTTCTGCATTCTGAGGTGTGCCAATAGAGGTATAAAACAGTCTTAAATACGTTATTTTAACTAAATCTTAATCAAAGTAGTTACAACAATAAAGTCCTTTTGCTATAAAGCCATTGCATTATTCTGCTTTAGTTACAATGTCACCTGAAAGCTGCTCTGTTCTAAAATTAATGCCTTGTCATTTGAATTCTCACCTGCAACAATAGACGGTATCCACGAAGTGATGTCATCGAATCTCCCAAAGGAGGTGCATTGCCCAGACAGATGAATTCGTGAGGACTTATGTGGATCACTTGATGAGCTTTAGTATTCATGAAGACTTAACAGATATTGTTTGCGTTCTGGGTTCGAAAGACCACAATTAAATGGTGGCATTTCAATGATGACGTTTCAATTTATTCATCCCAAAATATTACATTATCATTATCTTTTCACTGAGTTAGATTAAATTGTTTTTTTTTTGGAGAAAAAAGTGATAAAGACGTGTCAAAGTACATTCAATAATGATTATTTAACTGGCATTGAATTGACTTCACGCTATCAAATGATTGAAATTAGTAACTCTGTATGCGTTAAGTATATTCTACTGTTACATTTGTTGTTTATTAAAAATACGTGAATGAAAAGGCAAGGTATTGTTTATAATTTTTAGTGACCAATTAATTATTTACATTTATTGTGTTACTGCCATTAGTTTCTGACGTTTATTGAAATGATTTTGCAATAACAGCGACGTTTATTCCATACACAATTGTATGTTTTCCGAAGTTGCTTGCTTTTCTAATCAATCATATCATTCACCCCTGTTTACTTAATTAAAATGATACGTGCTCAGATTTATGAGACATATAGTAAAAGTCATCAGCGAATTTGATTTGGCGCGGTATGTAGTCAGGTTTGGGAGCCAACTGGCATTTTAGAAGCGTAAATGTTTTCAATTTTCATTGCAGAAACTATTTCAGATTTTTTATAGTCTATTAGGTGTTCTACTGCTGAGCAAAGCTTTTTTTCGCTATCTTCTATCAATTTTTTGCTTTGACTATTTCGTATCTAACGAACGTATTCAAGTTAACACCAACGCTCATCAATTGCAAGACCCACTTAGTAATGACCATCTTGCCAAATATATGCAAAAGACATGTCCAGTCCCACTTTAAGTAGCTAACCTCAACGCCCAAATCTACAATTTATGGTTTAGAGCCCAATTCCGTGTTTGACTGAGGAAAAGCCTCTCCTTGTCTAATTAATTTGAAGTATTAGAGGAGTTAAGAAACTTAGCAAACTCTTTATTTTAGAAGTGAGTACATATGCAGCCAAATTTATATGTAATTCGACTGCGACAACCAGCGGACCCGGGACGAGTGGCGGAAAAAGGGGAGGCCTATACCCAGCAGTGGGACACACAAATAAGCTAGCAAAAAAAAAACGACTGCGACTGTGACTTGCCACTAATGGAGCAATAAAATATTACTATTAAATTCAAAACACTTACACATCTCCACCGAACCTCAATAAGGGCGGCAGCAGCAGCAGAGGCGGCAGAAACCGCAAAGGTGGGAAAGTACAATGGTCTCGGCGCAGAATATAATTTTGTTCCTTTTGGCGTCGAGACCCTTGGCCCGTGGGGCCCTGGCGCTCTGAGTCTCTTCAAAGAGATATCAAAAAGACTCAGAGAAACTACGAGGGACCGAAGAGCTGGCAGCTTCCTCGCACAACGTATCAGCCTTACAATACAGCGAGGAAATGCTGCCAGCATCTTCGGCACCATGTCGCAGGGGCCGTTTTTAGATTTATTTTAGTTTTAACTTATTTAATTTTAATTTAGTTTTTAGTATATTTAATTTTAAATGTGTATTCTTAAAGTTTAGTTTGCAATTTATAATAAACACTTACTAATCAAAACCTGGTTCAGTAAGTTAGAAGTTTAATTTATTTTGTACGTAAGCACTTACAACTTGTGCTTATGGCTTTCGTCCAAATTGAGCAAGCAACGGCGGAGAGTTTGTTCTCACAGAATTGGAAAAGTAGGTAACACGAAGCTAAATTAGAGCCAAGTATTTCTACAAAAAAGTACTTAATGAACGCAACATGAGCTTTTATTTTCAACAACAATAAAGGAATAAAACACAATGGTTTCTAACAAAATATTATGCAATTATGTGCAGTGTGTAATGAGGTAACTTAATACAGTCAACAAATAATCTTCTTTAACATTTAATAAATAGAGATATTATACTTACCTATCAAAAAAACATTCAGACGAATAGAGAACCGGCCTTCTTTTGGAAGTCGGTTAATAAGAAAATGCGTGCGCGTGCGACAGTCATCAATAATAAACCAACAATTGGATAGAATAGGCTACTAGATTCATATCAAATTTGGTGCAATAAATGATTATTTTCTGTAGTATTTATTTAAGAAATCAATATTTTTAACCGACTTCCAAAAGAAGGACGGTTCTCTATTCGTCTGTATGTATTTTTGTTATTTTTTTTTGTAATGCTCAATTTTTATTTTAAAAGAGAAACTGGTGAGTTTCTTCCGGCGCTTCTTCTCACCAGAATGTCATTTGCCGAAGCGCCAAAAGAAAGAATCAGACATGTGAAAGAGCCCTTGAGGCCTACTTACAGAAATAAATTATTTCATTTCATTTTGTATGTTTGTTACGCGATTACTCGAAGACGGCTGGACCGATTTAGAAAATTCTTTTTTTGTTTGAAAGGGTATACTTTCGAGGTGGTCCCATTGCAACCAAATCAGGATCTGATGATGGGATCTTGGAGAAACCGAGGGAACTCTTAAAATATTAGAGGCACACATATAGCGATTTCGGTATTTTTCGTAGTTTCTCGTCCATTTCTTATTAGCAATAAGTTTTAGTGCTAACCGACTTCAAAAAAGAACAAATGTTTATGTAGGTTTCTTTCCCGATTACTTAAAAACGGCTGGACCGATTTGGAAAATTATTTTTAAAAAGTATACCCTTTCAAGGGTATACTTTCGAGGTGATTCCATTGCAACCAAATCAGGATCTGATGGTGGGATCTTGGAGAAATCGAGGGAACTCTTCAAATATTAGAGGCACACATATAGCGATTTTGCTATTTTTCTTAGTTTCTCGTGCATTTCTTATTAGAAATAAGTTTCCAGTCTTAACCGACTTCAAAACAAAGAGTAATTTTTATGTAGGTTTGTTCCCCGATTACTTGAAAATAGCTAGACGGATTTGGAAAAATGTTCTTTTAACTAAATAACAATATTTTACAGCGCCACTAAAAATTTAAAAATAAAGTAAATTTTTTAAACAAAAAATAAAAACCGACTTCCAAAAACTTAAACTGAAAAGAAGAAAATAATATGTTAACTACCCCAAAGAAATGTATAATCAACGATTCATATATACATACACAGATATTTATAGTTTTTAACCTGTTATTTTTGAAGTCGGTGCCTGCCACGCAATGCTATGCTGAGCTCCTTAGCTAGCACCGACTTTTCTGCTTTTTAGTTTAAGTTTTTGGAAGTCGGTTTTTATTTTTTGTTTTAAAAATTTTTCAGTTACGGTTTATTAAAAGTGTTTCATGGCTACATATTTTTAATTGAAAATTTGTCTTATTTTTTTTCTTTTCTTTTCTTTTGGTCGTATCCATCAATTACATACATTATTTCTTAAATAACGAGAGCATCATTAGCTAACAAAGAGTTCAACTCTAGCTAGCTATTTTTAAAATTCCATGAAACATTTTTCTAATAGCATAAGGTAAATTGAGTTTTTTTTAAGTTCTCAGAAGATCAAAATAAAATATTGATTTAAACTTTCACGATTTTCACTCATTATTATAACAAAACGGGACTTAATCGCGTAAAAACATGATATTACCTCGACGTTTCGGACGTGCCGTGACGTCCATGGTCGCGAAGGGACCACGGCACGTCCGAAACGTCGAGGTAATATCATGTTTTTACGCGATTAAGTCCCGTTTTGTTATAATAATGAGATCAAAATAAGTCTTTGAAACGAGTACACAATACACATACTACTAAACACTAAACCAAAGAAGATAAAAATCTATTATTAAATATTTTTCAAACCGTTGAATCATCACATGATTAACTCGTGTCCTTTTGACTTTGATATTCATCCTAGCAATAGCATGCCTTATGTTATACCATCAATTGAATGGCCGGAATCAACGAGCGGTCATCCTTGTATCATTGTGGCTGGTGTAAATTGAATAAAAGGTTCCAAATTACCTACCCGCCGCTTAAAGAAAAAACGGCTTTCAAAATGACTCGTGTAGGTTCTTTTGGGATTGACTAAAATGTTGGTTACGTCGTTTTAAGTTATTGGACAGGTGTACGGGCTGTTCGGGCAGCTCAATAATGCTGGACTCGATTGTCACATCCAGTCCTAATTGAGCAATCATCAGATACTTCACTACAAACGAGAGATTTGAAAAGATGTTCGGGCAAATCGCAGTCTCGGTATTTTATGGTTTCATTAGAACATTAAATTATGTACCTAAGACAGATCGTTTTAGGGTTTTGTGCTGATGTTCTAATTACGAGTATAATACTGTGCCACCTTGTCAAATACAAGTTTTTAGGGTTTTAGTTTGCACCAAAAAAACAAAAACGATGAAAGCTTAGTTCAAAAATAAACTAAGCACTAATTTTAACAAAAATCTTGGAATTAGTTTATTTATTGAAAGTCAGACCAATTTAAAAATAGATATGCATATTTTTACAAATGTACCTGCAAAGGAATATTGAAAAACCAATAATATTAACATTTAAATAAATATTAACGAGAAAGTAAATAAGCTTGTATAACAAGCCTAAACCTAACTTTTGTGTACTGTCCCCGATAGTTAAAACGGCACAACTATACAGGAAATTTGAATAAGATGTGCCCTTTTAAGTAATGGTGGCAGTGTACTTTCGGACTAGTGAAAGGTGTTTGAACTTAAATTTTATTTTCAAAACATGGGAATATTTTATACATCAAACAAAACTCGTTACTCCAATCAAAAAAAATGTATTGTCTTACATATGAAAGAAACATCATGTTTCTTTATTAGTTTTTAATGCGGGTAACACCACATTTTATACAACATACATTTTTTTTAGAGGTAGCGGGTTCGATTCCCTGTCTGGACTACAGGTGAGTGCCATTGCCAGTTTTATTTTTTATCGAAACTTTTTCGTTTTGTTCCACTGTAGTTAAATTAACAATGAATAAAAAAAAAGTAAACAAAACATTGTTTCAGTTAGGTACTTTGCGGTCACCAAAAAACAACTGTTACGTGTACATGTTATTATATTAATATTAATGAATAATCTGTGATATACGTATTGTATCTGCCGCAAGTATTGACCAAATTATACTTAAATTTGTTTCAACTTGGCAAGGTTCATGAATACTTGACAGTGGCGAAATCATAGTAATATTTTACCCTAAAAAAGTTCAGTTATCTAAAGAATCGTTAATTACTTTTCTAAAGGTCAAACAAAAGTAGGGTCGTCATATGCTTCCACGCCATCAATTATGTTTAAAATGCGTTTTATTTTATAGCTTGATACATTTTGCCTGCGTAAAATAATATGAAAACCTTCAAAAAGCCAAAAAATCATAATGTTTAGCAAAAAAGTTTAAGTTTCAAATGATATTAGATGAAGCTGAGTCGCTGATCTAATTCTGGATTTTTGAGACTTCTCGTATTATTTCACGCATACAAGGGTGTATTTTCTCTGGCGTAATTTCTCTGGCCACCAATATTTAAAAGATTCCTCCTCACTAGACTGGCATTCTTTGGTTACTTGTTAGAACTTGACTGATTCTACACTGTAACCAAAAGTGCCAATTCTAATAATGCAGAATTCGTCAATATGTCATGACAGCGAAATTACGTTTTTGAATACATCCACAAAATGTACGCGTGGTGGCAAATGATGACCTTCTTTGTGTTTGTATGGAGAACCAACCGACTCGAATCGCCTTAAACCTATGTTTGTTTGTAACGACATGAGCACTCTCTATACAGTATGTTGAAACCCTCGAACCATGCAAAATACGGGTTTAGCTACATTTTATTCAAATTGCATTTTCTTTTAAAGTATCGAATGTTATATTATAGAAGTAATAAGCTTAAAACTGCGATTTTGCGCATCAAAATCTTAAATATATTCAATGTTTGAAGCTACCGAGCTTGAACACACTGATTTTGTCGAAAAATTCATTACGAATTTTGCACTATTTTCGAATGAAAGGTTCTAATTATGTCTTAATATCCAAACTTTGTATAACTGTTAAGTTGAATATTGATTTTATTAATAAAACTGAGTTAAAGATTTAAGCTCAGCCGCGGAACACAAATTTAGGTTTATTTCATTTAAAATAAAGCACAATATTATAAATTTAAACTTGCTTACTTTGTACCTAAAACAGGCGTCTGTTTTTTGCAAAAGAAAGTGGATGAAAATATGAAGGATTTTGAGGGGTGGTATAGGTATACCTCGTGCACACTTACTTTGACGATAGCTGGGTAAAGGTGTCCTTTTTGTAATTTTGGAAGATTTTACTCGCACAAACACTTTAGGCGGAGTTCTGATAGAAGTTTGATGCACTTTTCTTGAGTTCTTATCACTATTTCAAGTATTTCAGCGGGAGATCGCGCGCGCGTTTCTAGAGAATTTTTAAACTTGTGTGTCACAGTGTTGCCAGTATTGCCAGTGTTAACGAAGTAAAAAGGGTGCGTTCGGGAAATTGGAAAGTATTATAGGAAAAAAAGGATTGGAATGATTATGCAATAAATATTTTGTAATTCATTTTTATAATATTTAATATAAACTAAATCGGCCAAACCAGAAAGACAAATCAATAACGTTATTAAAACATTTTCTATTTAGCTTTCGACACTGTTTACTCGCAACGTAAGACCGCGAGATATCGAAAGGTTTAAATATCTTTAGTTTTCCATCTAAGTATTGAATTGTTAATTTATGGACACCATACTGCTTTTTAAATACCTTGCAATTAGTTCAAATCTCCCTTAACAAGCACTTTATTTTACAAATCTGCATATAATTTTACATTATTTGCTGGTTGTATCTATGTAAAAACGCATGATTTTTCAAACTATCTGAGTAGACTGGCGAACCCAGTTCATAAATATAAACAGTAATAAAAGCGAACATATAAAAGCACAAAGAACACAAGCACCTGGGGGCGCAAGTGTGTGTCACAGCCAATTACCAAGCCCCCGTAAAAACACTTGAGAGAAAAACTTCCTCCATAAACACTGTTTGCTAGATTAGTTTAAATAAAACTCCCTAACTATAGTCATAAAGTTTCAAAACTGTAATAATATTTAACCTCGGTCGTGGCACATACGGGTTTTTTTAATAATTTCGGCCAAGTATTAAGTTCCATTATTTTCAAAGAGAATATTAATATGAAATAAGTAAAACGTAGATTTTTGATGTAGTCGTCGTTGAAAAGGTTAATCTTGAAATCATTTCAGAAATAAATGACGCTGAAAGCGATTTACCCAGTCTAGTAGAATTTAAACAATATAAATCCAAGCTTGTAAATACGCCTGACCCAGCTATGAACAAAAAATAATTAAATTGACACGATAAACATGAATAGTATTATAGACATTATAACAAAGAGCTACTTTAGCAGAGTTTACATTTGTATTATTTCAGCTCAGAGTACTATGACAGTGAAAACTGTAATCACTTAGAATATATTATTTGAATAAAAATATCCTTAGTAAATATTATTATTAGGTACCTTAAACGCAACTAGCCAGCAACACACCAAGCAGAGCACGACTTAATCCGATCTGGTTTGGATTAGTGTTTGTGTTGGATTCGGTGTTTATGACTTGAATTGGAACTATGCGGCGCTCGGAGCTAGAATAATCTCGGCTAAGGAATAGGTATGACCTCTCTCGGCTTGATCTGAAGAAGGCGGTTACGTCGTAATTTCATTGCAGACTAGATTACTATGAAACTAAGACAAGCAGTAAACCTATTAGTTGGTCATCTACTTATATTCACTCACTAATTTGTAATGATGGCTTGAAAACTTTGTCGTGTTATAAGCCTTAGCTTTAAAAAGTTTTCGTCAGTAATAGAAAATTGAACTCTTGAACTAAAATTAATATAGTCATTAATTAAATGAGAACTACCTACATATATTGTTAAAAATATTTTGTCCATGTTATCTTTATATATTATGGTACATTTGAGTTCAGTGGCATTCATTATACATGAATATTAATATGATCGTTTTTAGTTACGTTTTCGCATGCACAAGATTATTCAAAAGAAATTATAAAAATGACTGCAATAACGAAACTCTGTGGGTGAAAGCTTATCTATCTTAATGAAAAACAAAAACAACTTTAGGCATACAGCTATAGGCAATTAGGGACCAGTATAATTTTCTCCTGAGGAAGCAGTAATTACTTAGATCTGGTAATGAAGACGAAGTAGTACCCACGTCTCTGGTTAACTACGGGCATGAAAATAAAGGTCGTTTACTCCGCTAAGCAAACCCAATTGGGCATCATGTCTTTGTTTTGTTTGGAGGCCCTACAATGTGCGCCGCGCCTCCTTTTGGCTATGGTAAATTATTTTCCTTGTTGATACAATAATGATTTGTTATTATAACTGTAATTAATTATTAAGTATCACGATCGTTGGTAAAAATATAAAGATAATAGACAAAGTACCTACAGCCAAACAATTAACAATTTCGATTTTGAGTATGCAATAATGTTTAAGCAGAAATCGTAGTAGGTAAAGGAACGGTCACACATAATATTGCGTAGAAATTGGCGGACATACCTGAGTATTTCTAAAAAAAGTTTTTACAATATTTTGTATGGACACGTTAACTGTCACAAAAGTCGTTAACTATCCTATTTTGGTACAATTTTTTTTTAATGATAAATATTACTATTTTCATAATTCAGATTTTATTTGAACCAATTAAGCATTCGTTAATAGATATAAAAACTTTTTTAGAAATGCTCACCCAATAACTCACTTGCTTATTTTTAAACGTTGAGTTATAAGAGTAGAGAGAGAGTTTACTATTCTGCAATTCTTCTAATCCGTCTCCATTTCAGTACTCTTGGGTACATGTCCCCGTTCGTGACACAGGCATTACGGGGCAATTTTGTTTACAGCCACATAAAGGAATGTCTTTTTATCACAGCTCAACCTAACTACACGTACAATGGGGTAGAGACATACGGGTAGGAACTCTGGGCGTCAGCAATGTGGAGTCAGATATATCGATACCTTTAGACTCAAAGGGCGTAAACGCCATTAGCACCTACGGTGTTTATGCCCTTTGAGTCTAAAGGTATCGATATGTTTAAGCATAATAGGCAAGCATTTGACCCCGATCTCACCGGATGTTGAATGACTAAAGTCGTAGTTGGAGCGGAGCATGATTGCTCAAAAAATATTATTTTGTAGTTGTGACATTGCTTGTGTAGTATTTTTAATGAATATGGATTCCATTTCTGTATTGGTGGGTATGCAATCATTTCCCAAAAAAAGTTTCACAAATATTCATTTTAAAAACGTTTGGCAAATTAACTAATGACAAATTAGTCGATCAGATAATTTATTTGCATAATAACCCATAACATCAAGCTTGTGAAGTCAAAAAGAAAATATAAAAATTGTTCGTTTCGTCATAGCTGCGGTTACACAACAGTCAATCGCTCTGTATGTTTCCATACGATACGGCACAACAATAAAACCCTGTGCACATGTAATGCAAAGTCCCGCAATTCGGAAGAATTATGTCGTGTTATTTGAAAACTAGAGAAACAGATGATGAATTGTAATTGTAGACGATTAAAGTCATAAAACATGGCTGTAGCTTAGAAAATAGAAATCGCTACTATTAGCGAGCGGTGGACTGTATTGTCGGGAGAATGATGGAAACAGGTATTGATAGAGTTTAAAGCTAATTACTGTGATATTATCGGTATTTACAATAATATAATGTTTAGACGATTATCGACAAACATGAACTAAACTCACTATCATGTTCTTATACATAGCTAAAAAGCTATGTCACATAATGCCAGTTGTTTTGTTAAAATATAAACATAAAATACAAAAGGCCGCATCGCAGCCAGTCGCTAACAGCTACGGAAATATGTTAAACGATTTCAAAGTAATACTTTTAGTTGCTGCTAGCTTTACTATCTCTAATATTTAGGTACATAAATGCCAAGACGATGAAAGCCGCTAAGTAGGTATCAGTAACGTGGCGTCCAAAGAACTCGATTCCTGCCGGCTTGCCTAATATCACTTGAGCAGCTTATTCTACAGCTCTTAAGGAAAATGCACGCTATATCTGCACTGGCTTGCCCAAAGATATATTTTACGCCACGCCACTGGTAGGTATATCTCCTGATGGAGTGTCAATCTGTCGTTGATTTTAAATAAAGTTTTTTTCTAATCCGTGTGTGTTAAATAAATCGACTGACTAACGATGCGACGGATTCCGAAATAAATAAAAGTTCATCACTATATTCTGTGTCAAAACGCAGATGTAAATTTTGGAATATGTTCGTGATAGTTATAAATAAATATATTTTAACAAATCATTGCATTTTTACATTACTTACCTAGGGCGGTAAAACAAAGTATGTCTCAGATCGCAGGTATTTGACGCCCGAGCTGAGGGCGAGGGCGATAAATATGCGATCTGAGGCTTGGTAAGTACAACATTTTACGTCTCCCGGCGGTTATTGTCACTTTATGGCCAGGTGGGACGTTATAATATTTTGAAACATTTATTTTAATTTTATTTCTTATAAGCTATTCTATTAGCCTAATTCAAAACATTTCCTCTCTTCTTTCTACGGTAACGACAAATTAAATTAACTTTCATTTCCGAAATTGGAATTCCTCTCCATGGTGCGTGCGTTCCATCCTGTTGACAGTTCCAATAAAAGACGCTTTTAGTTTATTACTCAATGCCTTGGTGAGGTATTTTAGTTGAGAGAGATAGGCAATTGATTCGTTTACAAGTTACAAGTTAACTTAATTTTAACAAGTAGCGAAAAGTTTTAACATAAATTATATTCAACAAGGTGCTGTTCTGTTATTGCGATAAATAAATTATTCAAATATAAAATCAAAATCAAAACCATAATCTAGGCATTATTGTTGGTAAATTATTGAAAATTTTAAACTCATTTTTATTTAGTCACCACTAGGTGACAATCTTGCAACAATTATTCTAAATGTTTGGTATTTTGGGTGCCAAAATAGAGTAATGTTCGTACTAATATCTACATGTCTAGCGCCACTATAAAACAATTTTATTGCATATTCGCCACTGAAGTCGAAAGTCGAAGTCAAAACTGTTATAAATAAAGCACGCAGTTTCGCTTGTACATTAATTTGTACTGAAAAACAAGTTTATTGTTGTAATCATATAGTTATTAAAAAAAAACGGACAAGTGCGAGTCGGATTCGTTCACCGAAGGTTCCGTACAAATAATTTAAATATATTTTTTATGATTTAATTACAAATGTATAATTTTTTCCTATAGGCACATGTAGCATAAGACGATGTTACTTGCTTTTCACAGTTTTAGCTAGGTCAACGGAAAGTACCCTATAAATTTTGATTCCCTTGGGAGTGTCAAAATATAATTTTTTTGCGGCATAAACGGCCATATCTTTTTTACGTTAACTTAGAAGTTTGATTTTTTCACAGCTTCAAAGGACTGGAGACCTAAGTATATGGTTTTATATTCAACTCGATACATCCACGCGTTCCCGAGATGAAGGATCTTGACAGACAGACGGACAACAAAGTGATTTTATAAGGGTTCCATGTTTTCCTTTTGAGGTTCGGAACCCTAAAAACATAAATATCTATATAAAAAGTAAGTATAGCGGATGCTGGAATCCTACTTACTTCCAACAAAAACTGCTCAATCTTGTAAATGTTTAGAAGATTACAAAGTTTTAGATGTCTCTCAATTCTACCTTGCAACTAGGATAACTTTGAAAACCAGTAGATAAACAACTTAGAAAAAATAACTGCCATTACTGTCCTATTCATGTTTCATTTTTAAAGATTTTTATTCTACTTTTGTTAAATAATCTTCTTTTACGCTCATCTAACTTGATTCCCCAAAGATGCCATCCCAATTACTTCAGAGTGTATTATGTTTCAAATTCAAAAATAGATTGATCCTCCGGGAACAATGTATATCTGGCAGATAAACGTGATAGGGGACTAAATTAGCAAGTCATTTAGACATATCAATATACAATCTTAAAGGCAGTTTTTAAGGAAATGTAACTATTTTTACTGTTGTGTAAAGTAGACATCCGAGTGCTTGTCACTGTCCCAGTAGTAACGATCTTGAATGTTACGAGTACGTTATTAGTAATAAAGGTGACAGCAGGTTGGCATTAGTGAGTCAAACATTTTAGGACTACACACTAGGACGTTTATTGTTTTTGCATTTTTAAATGTCGTAATACAGTATGTGTTTAGTTAACATTGAAATGAATATATTTTGTTCTTCAGCACATATTGTGACATTTCTAGATATAATTAAAAGTATCGATTTTTGTAACCTATATCAATATATATTTTTTAATGTACTCGCGTATTAGAAATACTTTAAAGTTTGCGTATACTCCATTTTATACCAACGAAACAGTAAAGCTGTAGAATAATTTGTATTCAAATTTAAAACCATTTAGCGTTAACACATTCCCATAATAAAGCAGTAACATTTTTCAGTACGTCACCGGAATGGGCCAGACTGGGACGAAATCCGTTTTATTGCTATCTCTTCTACATGGCTTCCTCTTCCTCATCGGTACGTATGTGTGACGCTGGCATTACCCTGAATAATCATGAATTATGAGTGTTATCGGTATGTGGAACCATTGCGATGGAACGGGTGTAGAGGCCGTGAGGGCGTGATAGCATCAGGGCCGTTCGGTCTTTTGTTTCTGGATGAGACCGATAAATTTTGCGGGTTCTCGACTATTCTGATCTTCAAATGTCATCAGGCATAGTGGGCATCGAGAATAACTACGTAGTGATATTTGTTTTTTTTTTCATCACACTTGTTTGTAGAGGGTGTTGCCTATAACACGCAGGCATCACAGCTAGAGCCGATTTACCTCCCGTGGGAGTTATGAAATCTATAACTCCCACGGGAGGTATGAGTTTAGTTTTAAAATATAGAACCCCCGTGTACATAATTTCAGACTAAGGTTTCAAATCAGCCAAGGCTTATTTCCTCTCTTCAAAACTTGGCTACAAAACCAATTTTATTGTATATAAAACTTATTATAAGGTATATGTTACTATTATTTCAGAGTTTTACAATTATTTTAGTAAATTTCATTTTGAATATCAATCTGGCAGTATGGCCAGTCAAGTTGGAAAACTAAACGCTGCTCTTAAGATTATCTGTGGAAGACTAAATTGAAAAAGTTGACCGTTGAAGTTGCCTTTTAGCGGGTGCGATTAGTTTATTTGAATTATGTCTTATTTTTTTCCTCGCAAATGTGATGAAAAACATTGTGTGCATCACGGGCATTAAGGGGATTACAAACTCGAGTCATTAAAAGCCGTCGAGTCTTCTAATAGACTTTCGTTAGTAATACTTTTCATACCACCCTTGTACAATGTACTATATTGTAATAGCGTATTTTAACGGTTGAGATTGACAAATTAATAGAAATACAAATCATTAAAATTTTCAGCATATTTTGACGATATACTAGTACCATTTAATATTTTCGAGGGTTCTTATATCATAATGCCAAATGTTAGGAGCAGGTTTCAAGCATTCTTGAACATTCTTGAACATTTTGGGGATGGATTAAAATATCAATTATCGTTATTAGTAGTTATAGAAGTGTACTAGAAATTTATTACCAAAATTAATTTTGCTTTTACACAAGTCTCACAAAGTAATGGTTAAATCGTTCAAATAATACAGCTCATTTAGAGTGCTTTTAATTTCATACAAAAAACAACAATCATTATTTGAACCTAGATACGTCCACTGTCAAACATTGGTTTCCCCTAAACACTTCCACATCGAACCATGCTTTTTGTCTTCACTGACTTCCTTCAACTCTGAGCATAGCTCTCGCCCATAGCACATTAAGCGACTCTGAACCGATTCATAAAGCACATAGTGTGTTTGAAAAACAACGCCCAATCTGCCTAGTAGGAATTGAACTTACTTACTGACAAGTTAAGAAGCATGAAATTTCGCACAGGAGTTTCTCAAATCACTTACCTAACGTTACACCGAGAAAGGAGCTTTGCTATTTTAGCATACTTTTTGTCAGAACTTAAAATAGTGACTAACGATAAAATCAATCACAGTAACCGAACTAAAATTCAATAATATTAACCAGAATCCCAGTCAGACTAGCAATAAGAATCTGCTATTATATTGTTCCATCTGAATTACAACCTTCAGTCGAAGCATATCATGCCAACGATCGTATACCTACTCAATCGAACTTTCTAGACGTGCGAACATCAAAAGGCAAACTGTTTGTAACATGAAACGAAGGAAAATCCTAAACGTAAAAGTACATTATTAACTGTTAACCCAGGCAATAAAGGCGTTCTTTCTTGCTCCGTTGCCAAATAAATGTACGCTAACAATTCGCCTCAGCGGAATGACGTTCGTTCTCGTAAATCATAAATACGAGATTCTTTGTGTATGTCTTGTTATGTATATATTTATTCGTACTCGGTCCGCTGCTTTTGAATGACTGGGGTGAAACAGGCTGTATCACAAGATGCGATGTAGTAGCTCGCTTTTGTCTCCTCAAAGACCGCGTTCAAAGTGAGCCATTAATTTTTAAAAGAGGCGGTTTTAGTTCTGAGTCATTACGAGCTTCTGCGACTTAAGCCTTAGCGTGACGTGGGACTTAAAATTGCTTTATGTTCGCTGTTAATTTATAACGACTATTAAGACTTAAGTGATGCCATAAAAAGTAGCTTAATACTTTATAGTGTCAACTTTCTTTGGGGTATCATCACTATTTATATTTAATTTTAATACCAAATAAATGTTTTATAGATTCGATAGTTCGTTTTTAACCGAAATATGTTTAAGATCTACCAGTAACAGATTATTCAACAAGTGTTTTCATGTTTTTATTTATTTAAGGTGATTTGAATCAGTCGGGGTTTCCATACAAACATAGAGTGGGTCATCATTTCCTTCCAAGGCATCAATTATGTTTAAAATTTAGTTTATTTTATACCTTGATACATTTTGTTTGCGCGAAATGACATGAGAACTCTTAAAAAACCAGAATTAACGTGCAATTGTGCCTTGAAGGTCAACGTCATCTATTAAATCCATTTAAAACTGAAAATATTTTGCTAAAATTATATATTTTTTTGACTTTTTGAGAGTTCTCATATCATTTCGTGCAAATAAAGTGTATTAAGCTATAAAATAAAACAGACTATAAGCCTATTTGATGCCGTGTAAGCAAACAATGACGGCTTATATTTGTGGCTTACCTACTGATGCCCTGCCTGGTAAACTGACTTTGTGGTTAGATTATTATACGGTCCGGTTCACACCTAAGTCATATCTTAAAACGATTTTAATTATACATACCTACTTCGAGAAGCAGCAAGAAAATGTTTGAGCTTAAACCCTTTAACACCCGTAATCGCAATGTGTCCGCATAAATTGTATGAAATTCTTAAATTAAACACGTTAGTATCGGCGAAAATACAACAAACTTCATAAAAACCCTTTAAACTTAATTTGTTGACCAACAGCTGGGTCCGGCACAGATGCACCAACAGACAGCACAACAGTGGACATCTCTTCTCGACGCTTCAGAAAAGAGTTCTTGCAAGAATGGCAGGGATCTGCAGATGCCCCTTACTTCGATCCTAGCACGCCGAGAAACATAACTGGACTAGTCGGACATCCTGTTAGACTACTGTGTCGGGTCAAGAATTTGCAGAATAGGACCGTAAGTATTTATCTAAATTTCAGCTTGTAGCTCGCTGGTTCACGCTAGGTTTATTTTTTAAATCTAGTGTAACAAGCAAACACACGCACGTCTTCTCTGATGGCAAACACTTACTTTACGTGAATCGGTCTTAAGCACATTGTTTTTTTCTCTTAGACGCATTTTTTCAGAGCGACGTATAAATATATACCTAAGAAGTATTTTAATAAGAACTTACTTTCGTATGAATTAAGCTCATATAATCCGGTAAAACTAACACAGTCTGACGTAAAAAAACATCCGCCACATGCTTCATTACTACTAATAGATATATCTAAAAAAAAACATCATCAAAAGTTACAAAAGTGTAGGATTCCGTAACCGTTACTATAGCAAAATGCGCTGCAGATTAAAATAAAGTTAAAAAATGAAAACGTCACTACCACTCATTAAAAAACTAAAAGAAGATTCTTGCTTGCCTTCGACTTTGCAGCCAGAAGCTCGTCCTTCGGGCTCCAGAAAATGAGACTCATATACGGCATGTGGCGGGTACATGGTTTAAGATTGAATGGGCTAAATTTTTTGTTGCAAAATGTTCAGTATAATTGGGTAGGTAAAGTTTTTCAAAGATGTGTAGTTTATGTAGTTTTTCGATAGTTCTCGATGATCATCTAGAAAATACCGCTATTGCATTTTTATTACCTGCAGTTTTTTCAACATATATTTTTAAATTCTCGATTTGACACTCGAAGATGAGGGACGCCAGGCTGACAAAATTAGTGCTTCTACACATCTTTGTAAAACTTTACCTACCTAATATTCAATGACATACTAATTTTTAACATAACATTGTTTTTGCATGCATATTTTATCTCATAAGGCATTTTGTTCTAAAATGTTGGTAGGGTAAAATTTTAATTGCTAAATGGCTAAATGCATAATATTGTGTACCCTACCATAATTTTAGAACAAAATACCAGGTGTTTATTTATTAACTCTGCTTGGTATAAAAAAAAAACAAATCAAAGGTTAATTTAAGCAGAAAACTAGGTTAGGATAGGTTTGAACTGCTTCCCCAACAAAAACGAACGGAACAAAAAGTAGGTCAGGTTAGGTTTGAACTGCGACCCCAACAAAAACTAGCAACTGCTCGTTTTTGTTGGGGTCGCAGTTGGTAACTACCAAAAACACTACATTCTGACTTGTGTTATGTATACCAACAAATAAAAGAAGAAATATATTTCGGCATAAAAAGATATGCCTAGCCTAAATAATATTTGAGGAAATAACGTTATTTATACCATAGGTACCTAATCATGTTATTCTTAAAATATTTTCGACCAAACAATAATATACCAAAAAAATTGAACCAAACAAATTACGACATTTTTATCTTTAGACAAAACGTTAGAGTATGCAAAAAAATAAGTTACGAAAAAAATGTTTTTTTTTTTTCATTTTCGGTTATATACACGGTGGCCCATTTCGATCGGTCAGTATGGGAAAGTCTGAAACTATAAGACATACGAAGATCTGTTCTTAGGAACCATGTCATCGATTTTACGGACAAGAAAAACTGCATAAATAGATTTGAAAAAAAAGATTGTACTTTAACCGGGAATCGAACCCGGTCGTTTTGAAAAATAAAACTTACATTACTTCTATTTGGATATCGATTGTGTAGGTCATAAGTGGTAAATGTTACTAGGAAACACAATATCTAGAACGAATAAAATACATTGTATTTAATATCTTTAATTCAATTAAGTTTTATTTTCTCAAACGGCCGGGTTCGACTCCCGGTTAAATTACAAGTGTTTTTTCAAATCCAAGTATGCAGTTTTTCTTGTCCCTAAAATCGATGACATGGTTACTAAGAACAGATCTTCGAATGTCTTACAGTTTTAGACTTTCCCATACTGACCGATCGAAATGGGCCACTCTGTATATTAAAATTCCAAACTAAGTAGCGGCACATGCAAGATACCTACATTCAAATTTTATCAATATATATCATGTGGTTTTTGGTTAAAATGCCTGTGACATACGAACAGACAGACGCACGGACGGATGTGACTAAACTATAAGGTTTCCGTTTTTGCGATTTTGGCTACGGAATACTAAAATGATGTCTAAAACACGATGAAGTTCATTAGAAATAAGTGTCTTATTTTCACTACGGTGTTGCCTGAAGTGTGTTTACTGCGTGGGTATTAAGCTACGTTTATAACACTTCATACTCTCGCGCTTTTAACACATAATGATAGTAGATAGTGCCACGAGAGAGCAAATTTATGCAGGTATTTACGACTAGGGAGTATCTTTAATCCAGAAGATAATCCTGAGCGTAGCGAGATTTTCTAAAGTAGAATCCTGAAAGTAGTGAGGGATAAAAATGATGAAGAAATCAAGATAATGAATAGAAATAAAAAAAAATAACTGGCCAAGAGCATGTCGGTGCATGCTCAGTGTAGGGTTCCGTAACTGTTTCTAAAATGAAAATTTTGTTAAAAATTACTTAAAATATTAATCATTAGGGTGGTCCAAAAAAACACTTTTTTTAAAAAAAGATTTTGAAAAATTTATAAAAAATAGAAATGAAAATATTTTTAGAATTCACATTTTTATTAATAACATGCCCAAATGGTATAAAAACAATTACTGAAATAAAAATCAGAGAAATAATTAAGTATTATTATTTTTTATGTTTCATACAACATTAAAAATTTCGGAGTCGTTGAGCACCTCTTTCTAGTTGAGATAAAATTACAAAACTTGGTGTATTTTATCAACATAATATGTGTAACAAAATAAGGGGGTGGCCTATCAAAAAATAAAAAAAAGTGTTTTTTGGACCATCCTATTAACCATATGCCAGAATTTTTGTTTCCCATAAAATCAATTTCAATAATATCATTTTTCATCATCATTGTAAAGCATAATCATCACATGCTATAGAATCATTGTCCATCCAAGTAAATGGTGATTATCAACACAATATAATACATTACACCAAACAAGCAAAACTTTAGGGCGGAACTGACTTGGATAGCGGATAGGTTAGAAGACTTAATGCCGCCGTAGTCTTCCAGGTTATTTTTTTATAAAGGAGCGCAAAATCTTGCTTGCTTGCACGTTTGCCTGTTTACATACATACTTGTATACTACCTGACATGCTTGCTGCCGACAAGTATTAGAAAAAAGAACAATTTTAATTTCATCGTATATTTATTTTGTTATATAATATACCTATAATAGGTAATATGGATAACAATACGTATGGCATTTGTATAATTATGGCATGTAATATTCGGGTAAACAAGGGTATGTTACATAACTTTTATGGTAAACGAAACCTTCGGGCATAGTATATGTAATTCGGGCAAACAATAGACAACCAAAAGTCAGATATCAATCAGTATTTCAAAGGTGCTTCTAATCTGATTTGAGGATTTGGTTCAAGTTTCCTGACCCTTAAATTTCCGCAGCGAGCATCGACCTTTTTGCTGTGCTCCTTAAACCTATCCAAGCTTTAGCGTCCATTGATGTTGAAGATTTTTTGATACGCCTACTTCCGAACATAATGTGATAAGAACGGGAACCGGATATTTTTCCGTATCATCTCGCTTGTTGTTTCATTCAATGTACCCTATGGGAAAATATTTTATGCAATTATTTATAAAAACATTCCACTCTCTGGACTGAAGCTAAGCCTCAAAAGGGAGTAGTGACAGTAAACCAATGGGACTCGTTTAAATATCTCCACATTTACCAAATCAGGGGTTCGACTTAAAGAGATGAGGTGTCAATCGACACGTAGGTCTTAGCGATCCTCAGATTGAAGGTTCGAATCAATTTCGCCGTAGGCAGTTTTTACCGCCTCCTTTCACATTTTCCTGCATTTTCATTATATTTTGGTGTTTATATACTCAACTGTTAAAATTTAGTTTTAAACAGATGCGTTGTCATTCTAGTAAAATTCTATAACACAAGATTAAAATATTAAATAATTATATCGTTTTCAGTGTAATCATGAATTAGCATTAATATGATTTCATTTATTTGAGAATTACGTAGTAAATTTACTTGCTAAGTCCTGTCTCTATGACTTCATTTAAGTAAATAAATCATTTTTGGGGTGGTTCCACAGCTATTAGTAATTATTGGTCGCCTTAACGATGCGTAACTCCTTCCACGAGTGGAATATTATGAAGTTTCCGACATGAGCAAAATTATCGATTATTTTTCATTTCTGATCATCTATAATAAAAAATTCAAATAATATCGTGCATGTCTGTCCAGTCTAGTATAACCTATAAGATAAATCATATTTAACCACCTAAAATATTAACTTTTTTAAACAATTTCAAATATAAATCTCGTTTAAAGAACAACAGCAGAGTCCAATAGGAAGCGATCTGTTCAAATATTCACAACAAACACAGACCAGGTTCGAACGCATCGAGTCTGCTAATGAATGATTAATAGACTTTATCCTTTGTATAGATTTGTTGGTTAGTTCCATAATGAACCTCTCTGAACCCAACCCTCAAGAGATTATTTCGTACCTAAGTAGAACAGAGCTGATGAAGCAAAATACTAAGCGTATTAAATATCCAGAGTTAGAGATGTCTTAGTGCTAAATAAGACATTATTTGAAACATAGCTTTGTTTTGCTATACGTAAATGGATGGTACAAGATGAACAAAGAATAATTACAAAAACAGTCACCCAGCTGCTTATCCCAAAGTGTATTCAACTTTATTCTATGCAGGTATAAAACCGGCGCGTTATAGGCACTAGAGTTTTTATATTTATGATTACCTCCTCTGATAGCGATCGTTCCACGGAAATGCGCACTTAAGCATCACCATTGATAGCACGTAGACCAGTAAAATGCCTCGTCACGACCCATTTTATAGAATTTGAAATGAAACCCGGGATGAAATGGGCATTTTTCTGACAGGACTAATTTTGCACGATACCTGGTTGATTTTGAAAATTCATGTGATTGAATTTGAGTGGTTATTGATTTTAAATTGTTTGGCGATTATTAACCAGGGGACCGTTCAATGTGACGTAGGGTGTATGATGTGATGGGATCAAATACACGGACAGATTTAATGAATACGTGTGATCATGTGTTAATGACATTTAAATATATTTAATTAAATTGCATACATGTCATTTCTTTAGTATAATAAATAAATAGTGCTTAAAAACCAAGAATTTCATTTGCAATAATGTCTGCAAAGCAGAGGAACGTACGTTATACTTTGAGAGAGAGCTGAATTATCGCCACTGAAAGTAAAATATGTAAAATTTGCACTTGTTACTGATTTCTGTATATTAAAAAATCAGTAACAAGTGCAAATTTCACTAGCAATGTCTTGTACAATTATAGTTTTTTTTGTAATAAAATAGGAATTGCCTTATCATACCGCATGTGGGGGGCAGGCAATCGACGGGTAGATCAGAACGATCGCAGTAGTCTCGCTCACATAGTGAGTTGATACTGCCAAAAATTACGTTTTGAGGCATCTTTGGGGCGCTATAACTCAATACTAGATCCTCGGTGGAAAAACAAGCAAAGATTTGGAAGGCCCGCAAAATAACCAGAAACACAAAAGTCTGATTGAAGTTTGATTGAAGTGCCTGGTCTTTCTAATATTTCTATACGGAGCAGAGACGCGGACACTGAAGATACGAGACCGCCACAAGATTGACGCTCTGGAAATGTGGTGCTAAATACGCTTGCTCAGAATCCCTTGCGCACCGAATCAACACTTCAATCCTGAAAGAACTCAACATTAAAGAGATGTTATCATCGTCTGTACAAATACGAATCCTCAAATTCTTCGGGTACATCATCCATACCTAACAAGGACGCCATGGAACAATTGGCGGTGCAAGGGAAAGTCGAGGGCAAAAGATCTCATGGGCGCTCTCCAACACGGTAGACAGACCTCATCAAATCTGTAACACATTCCAGCATAAATGTTAACTCTCGCTCCGCCAAACATAAAGATACATGGCGTCGCATCACAAGAGAAGCGGATGCGAAAGACTCGACCGAGACATGACCACGACCACTCTGCCAAGAGTGTACGACTAAGAAGAGAACTCAAATGAAATGAAATGAAATAATTTATTTCTGTAAGTAGGCCTCAAGGGCTCTTTCACATGTCTGATTCTTTCTTTTGGCGCTTCGGCAAATGACATTCTGGTGAGAAGAAGCGCCGGAAGAAACTCACCAGTTTCTCTTTTAAAATAAACATTGAGCATTACAATAATTGTGAAAATGCAATTTCAATAAGTAATACAATTAATCAAACAAGTGCTTAACTAATAGGTATACATTTCAATAAACATAAAACTAAATTTTTTAGAGATGTAAAGGGTCTCTAGGGGTCAAAACAAGATAAATTAAAAAGAAATATGGAAAATAGAGAGACATACACTAAAATTAATGGAGATGTAAGGGGTCTCCGTTGTCAAAACATGTTTAGGAGGTGTAAAGGATCTCCAGACGTCAAAATACAAAATGGGAAACGAGAAATAAACTACTAAACTATCATTAAATTTACATGCTTTACAAAAAAACAAACTTACAGAAATTAAAAAAAAAACTGTGACTCGCATAATATAACTTAAAAACTAAAATTAAAACATTTTTTCTTAGAGATGTATGTGATCTCTAAGCGTCTAAACATTGGCAAGTACAAAGAAGAATTTTAATATAGCATAATCTACATTCCTCAGAGATGTATATGGTCTCTAAGATTCAAAGTTAAATTATGTATAAAAACGGACTCTATGCGTTCAAGCTATAAGAAAATTTTAATACTGACACCAAAAGAAAAAATATGAATCTCATTATTTTCTTTGGAGATCCTTATCCTTAATTAAATACTTAAATTCCAAAACACCCGGTGTATTTGAATTTAAGTTGCAACAAAAATGTGGTGTCAGCAGACATTCCACAAATGAATACATGAATTTACATAATTCAATAAAAATGTATGCCACAAATCGCAGCCATATTTGAGGCGTACCTTATATCTGCACTAAAGCTTGTTCATTTATTAATTCGCTCACGCTAGTCCTTTGAATTATTTTTAATATCGCGTTTGGCCTCTATATCATCTCTTTAAGTTTTGTCAGTACAAGACTTCCGAGAAATATATTTCCAGGCCGCGGTTCTAATGAAGAAGAGGGGTGGCCCTATTAAAAGGGGGGGTTACACTGAAATGTACTTAGCTCGCCCAAGCTACCATTGTGATTCTTTAAAACGTTAAATATGCGTAACTAAGATTGTTGCTTGAAAATAGTCTCACAGTGATAATATAAATCCAACAGGAACATTGAAATGAAAAAATAATTATAGGGAAACATTTTTTGTGTACATCGCATTTTTAAATATTATGTACATAATTATTTATCAATTATTTGTTATTACGCGGTGTACGTTATGAAAAGTATTCAGCAAGGTAGAATAGCAGCTACCTAATAATTTCGGAAAGCATTTCAGGCAAATAATGAATTATTTGCCTGAAAAGATTCCAAGGATTGTTAAAGATCTAATACATTTATAGTCATTCAAATGCTTGGCATGTCGTGGACAGAATTTTGCACAAATCAGTCCAATCTTCAAGAACTGAACATAAAACAGCGCCTAGCCTCCATAGTGAAGTCTTAAATTCTCATTTTCTTCGGACACGTGTCAAGACGTAAAACTTTGTCCATTGAGTGCCTAGTGGTTCAGGGCAAAATAGACTGTACTAGACTGCGCGGTACCTAGATCTTCCATGAGGTGGATCGACCAAATTAAGTCGGTCACAAACTGCCCTTTGCAGGAGAGCACCAGATGCGCAGCCGTTAGAGAAGAATGGTGCCGTGTGGTTAAGTTTGCTGCTCAACTTGCTCGACATGACAGCTACGATCACTCTACCTAGAGTGTAACATCGAAGTAGTCGATCGATCAATGGCTGGATTATGATGCAGTAAGGAAACCTTAGTGCACTAGTTCACACTATACTTGGCCGATTATAATGCTTAGTATCTTTGACTAATTCTACCTGGAACTAAATATTGTATTAAGAGGCTCAATATAGCAACAAAGTATTAAATATACTGTTCACAATTACAGCTAGCAGAAAACACTCTTCAAAATAAAGCTAAAAATATAGCAAAGAAGTATTTAAACGAAATATGTATGTCCATAATGTAAAATTCTTGTAAAGGAAACAAACTTCTTGCATCTACTTGAAACTAAATACAAGGCAACATTATAGAATCACTATTAACTAGGGGAGTTCCAATTTAAATTTGGAAATGCGCATCGCTCTACTTTCCTCGGAGCTGAGAATCTTAGCAGAACTGAAATTAGTCTACTATCTTAGTACCATCCTTATCCTTTTAAGTACGCTTTAAATACAGAACAAAGTTTGTTGTTAAATTAAGTTTATTTTATTGCAACCAAGCAGCGCTTACCAAAACCAAGACAAGTAATCGATGTAGCTTGGAAACGACAAATCTACCATAAAGACCAAACGAGTTCTGGGTTGAGATTAACCGCCAAAAACATTTCAGTGATAGCAAGACATGATTTGCAATCCTTTTCTTTTCAAGACTAGTCAGATGCAGTTCCAAATAGGGACTATTTTATATACATATAGAAGAGGGAGAGCCCTTTTGTTACTAGTAGGCTTATATTAATATACTTAAAGTTACTGTATGTGCAATTTTCTCTTTCTCTTCTATTAGGTATCATGGGTGCGTCACCGTGACATCCACCTGCTGACGGTGGGCCGCTACACGTACACGTCGGACCAGCGGTTCGAGGCGCAGCACAAGCCGCGCTCCGAGGAGTGGGCGCTGCGCATCCGCTCCCCGCAGCGGCGCGACTCTGGACAGTATGAGTGCCAGATCTCCACCACGCCGCCCATCGGCCACGCTGTCTTCCTCAATATCGTGGGTAAGGTCTACTTATTTTTGCCGTCCAAATGCCGAGTGTTTAGTATCCGCTCCCTATATCATTACTCAGTGTAAGTGCCAAACCTCTAACACGCCACCCAAAAAACCAGGCTGTCTTCATCAAAGTCATAAGTGGTCTTTTCATCGCCCTTTTAATGGTAAGTGGTGGTGTCACTCCGAAAAGTACGAGTACTAGATCTCCGTCATCGAGCACATCATCGACCGCATGCCGTCCTCATTCATCGTGGGTAAGATCTACTATAAACCGTGTAGTTCTTGCTGAGGAGTATGCGTTGAGTGTCATACTGTGTGTATTTTAATTCGTGAATATAATAGTATTTTTCATTACACTTGCTCGAAAATGGTGTCATTACACGTAGGTTCTGCGGGCCGTAAATGACCTTAATGGTGTTCTTTTTAAATTTGAAACGTTGGTTCTGTTTTACTCTTATTTGTCATGTTCAAAGGAAATGCCAACTTACTTTTTTAACTTTTATCACAGAAATATTTATTTAAAGATAACTGTTAATGCAAATACATGTAAACACATATTTCGGTAACATTAATTAAATGTTTAAATAATGTATTTCAGTATTTTGCAAATATAAAATCAACTGAAATGGCCTTTTTAGGCCTTTACTGCTATGGTTTCCGAACGTGACTTGACATTCGCATTGTCTATGGACATATGGCACTAATGTCACTGTCTGTTTTAATATTTTCTTGTCATGCTGGGACGATTAGTAAGGTTTTATTATTAAGATTTCCTCACAAGTGTGATGAAAAACATTGTGTGTGCCACGGGCGGTAAAGGAATTACAAACTCGTGTTATTAAAGCCCTCGGTTTCACTTCGGGCTTATAACAAACACTCGTTTGTAATTCCTTACTTACCACCATTACTATTATGCAACAGTTGTATAAGTAGGCTCAAAAAATACGAATGGTGCGAGTTGCGATACGAGCCGCCGTGGCGGCGAGTATCGCAAATAGAGACGCCATGAGTGTTTTTTGACTTAATTATACAACGTTGCATTCCATACTTTTTCTACGACTAGGTTTTAAAATATAAAATACGTAATTAAACATAGCTCGCAAACAAGGCAAATATGACATGTGACTGACAGTATGTGTCTATGGTAAACTTTTTTTTAATTTGAAGTATACTCGCTAATGACACGCAGTGACGATTTTAAAAATTATTATTTTTTATGTTGGCATCAATGAATTTAGTTCGGAAAGTTTTGTTTTTCTTAAAAACCGTAGGAATTTAATTGTTTGTTAAGTTGGTAGTTGTGCATTTTTATCGTAAAGTTAGAATTGAGCGCTTAATTCTTGACCTAAGTTTAACCTAGATTTAGAAGTCTGTGGCTGCTAGCAGTATCGTAATGTGACTATAACGACACTAGTGCTGTTATGGGGAATAGAGTATAGACTTCTCTGAACTCATATTATGTACCTATGTTCTTATATTATTAAAAGGATACACCTTCGAGGTGATTTTGTGGCAAAGAAATCGAGGGCACTGTTCTAATATTATTAATAAAACAACGTTTCAGTTTGAATGCTAACAAAGGAAGAAGTTTATTTTTTAAAAAGGAACATAACCATTTAGCATAATTTACTCATACATATCTACACGATGATTTTTAATCGGTGATCAAGAGTAGAAAAATATTAATATCTAGCTAAAATTAAACTCAATCGGCGAGGTCTCACGCAATTACTGAGGTAATAGTTGTTTAATTAATTAAAAGTTAAAACATAATTTTAACTAATAATTACTGGTCATCCTACATTCATTATTGAAGCAGAGTCACGTGATCACGATATGTCAAGTCGTACCATCACTTTGGCGGAAAATTTGATAAATCTTAAGTCAGTACGCTTGATGGAAATGACAAGTTATTACTCGTAAATTATAATTGCCATTATTTTTTTAAAACGTAAGCTTACAGATACACCTGAGTAGAGTGACAAGGAATTTAGGATAAAATGGATTTCAAAATAAAAATGATCATAGAAAAAAAGTTTGTTTCTATATAATTCATTACGACTTACGTGCCCGCCATAAATTATTGAGTAAGAAAAATTGGTACCTGATCACCGATTAAAAATCATCGTGTATATTCCCACAACAGGTGGCGTGGCGCTAGTGTAGGTATAATGTGTTTATTTGATGTTGTTTAATTCTTAACAATTATAGGCACATATACAGCGATTTGGGTATTGTTCATAGTCACTCGTGCACTTCTTAACAAAATAAGTTCATTGAAAGTCGGTTATTTTAATGTTTTTTTTTTTATTTTATAATTATACTCTAATGGTAAATATCAAATCCGTCAAATCCGTCGGTCAAATAGTCAGGAATGTCAGGAATCTAGAATATGGTACATAATTTTTGTAGCGACAAATCTGTATATAATTTTCTTAACGACTAATCTATATATAATTTCCTTAACGATTAATTATCTCTACAACTACTTTTTATAGAAAGTTGAGTTTTTTATATCTAGAGCCTTATCAATTGCATATTGGGGGATTCCAAGCCAAGCGGACAGCTAAAAAATATTGATGTTTCCGATTTTAGTAATATTTGATTAAGTTGGACATACATAAGCCCTCGACCGAAATATGCAATATTTTTGCCGTACAATATATAGTTTATGAGTCAAAGCTCTTTGAAGTTTTGACTAACTCACAAGTCTGCGCTACTTCAAACCCAAGTAGAAAGTATTAAGTAGGTATAATTAAATAAACAAAGTAGGTGAATGTTTAAAGGACTTAATAAGCTCCCTAACTGCATTATTTGAAAATTTAAAATTTGAATAAAAATCCAAAAAATATAATTTTATTTTCCAAACTCGAATTTTTCAAACTTGGACTTCTCAAAATAGGTACATATATAACTTCATGCCAACCATATGGTACGGGTCGTCTATATGGAACGTCACAAATAAAAACCCGTTTTCAATTTTCTTAGAGCCATTAATTTTGACTTGCGTTTATCCCGGCTTTGGAACACCTTTTCGTTTGGAAACTGGTTTGGTTCAATTTAATTAACAGACGTATAACAGGAAATTAGGTACTTATCTCAATTAGTTTACAAAGTAGGGATTTTCTGGGAGTAATCCTAATTGCTAGAAAGAAAATTGCTACTTAATTGGACTGAATCAAGATACAGATAAATAATAAATAGACACCTCATACTCCGGGAAAACTCTGAACGTACAACTATTGGCCCATGAGGTGACCACCATGTGGGATGTTGATCATCTATTTTACATCATTTCAGTCAGCTGAGTGGTCTCCCTCCTCTAGGCAAACAAGCCTAAACCTCATAGACATAGACTGACGCATACTTCTAGTTTACAATTTTCTCTCATCAGTTTGTCCGATTATAATATCGTTGATAAAAAAGGGTGATAGAATGAGGAAGGTTGTAGGTAATTGTCTAGTTATTAAATGATTTATATTTTTGCAGAACCTGAGACAACGATCTCAAGCGGAGCCGAGCTTTTCATACAAGCTGGGTCCACTATCAACCTCACATGCACTGTGCGACACACGCCCGAGCCTCCAACGTCTATCACTTGGACCCACGCAGAGCAGGTACTGACTTCTATATTTTACCTATTTCTAATAGAGGAACCTCTTTTTATTAAAAAAATCAATTGTGATGCTACTTAGTTTAAAAAAGAAATAGTTTTAAAGTAACTTTTATATTATATATTATATTAGGAGACAATCTTACACAAATCGAACTAGCCCCATAGTAAGCTCAATAAGGCTTGTGTTATGGATATTACCCCCGTCGTGGCGAACATAAAAATCTGGGTGAGGTCGCAAATAATCGCACAACGTTGAATATGTTGGGATGTTGTTAGGATACATATAAGTAGTGTAAACTCGATTTTGCAGTTTCGAAAAAGTTGTGCTAAATGTATGGTGGTCGCAAAACACCGAAATTTTCGGTCATTTTTCAGATTTTGGTCTGTACCTTCTAAAAACCGGATTTTTGGATAAAATTGTCTATGACACTATTAAAGAAGATAAAATTCCCTACAATATGACTTTACCATCAACTCTGCATGTTCAGAAAATGTTGAGATATAGCACTTCAAAAAATTGCAAATTTTCCTTAAAAGTTCGAAATTGCACTTTCAGCTACCTCTCAAGCTGAATAGCAGCTGAAATACTGATCTTACAATGACTATTAGATGTATGAAGTTATAGAGCAATTATTGAGCTTTATTTTGAGTATAATTTGAACCCTGTACTTGCGATAATTCTCTTGTTATCGAAAAAAAACCAAATCATTAGAGAACTCAGATTTCTCAGGAAAGTGTGCTCCTAAAGCAAATTGTTAGTATATTGCGCAGTTATTCATAGGAAGTTTTAAAAATGACTTTATATTTCTAAACATCAATCATTTAAAAAGTTCTGAGAGACCATGATGATCGCGTACATCGCACATTATGTAAATGATAAAAGCATCGTCACATTTACTTTTACATACGTGCGTAAATTCGAGAGTGTTAAATACTTTATTATTTATTTATACTCTGATATGCGTAACCATCATATGCCCGCTAAATTAGTCTTAGATACACATCGTAAGATCTTAGTCATAAAATGTGAAAATCAACGTAAAGTGATGGCGAGTTCTCGGCTCCAGTGATAGAATTACAGGACGCAATGTAAATTAGTATTTATCGCAATAACTTACACTAAAGAGTGGCTATGTAGTTACCCTTGAATTGCTGACATTTTACGGAATCCGGCAAAAAGTTATCTTCGATGACATAAAACATTAGATTCAACGTTTGTCAACGAAACGTCACGCAACCGGTAGGTTTACGTGGTTATACGTTTACACCTACTAGTTTTCCGCGTCTAATTATGCTCCTATTTTGTCTAAGTAGGTACTTATAATATTAGGCTTGCTTTTATGCAATTGGCTAAATGGTCGTATTCTTCTGAATTACACCTAGAAAAGTGTCGTCAAAATCATGTTCATGGCTAAGTAGTCAAGCAGGGGCTTATTGCATAACAAAGTACGAGATAATATTATAAGTAGGTTTGTATGGATTTTTACTAATATTAGCTTGTCTTCTACTATGTACTCGTCTAATGAGTCTATTCTCGACGAGCTCAACATCAAAACGAGACTCCACAATCTGTACACAACGTGTCCAAAGCTTCTTCGTGCATCTGGTCAGGTCAGGTCCGGATAGTCTGGAGAAGCTCCTAATTACTGTTCGCATGGCAGGAAGAAGGAGTAGGGGCCGTATCGTATGCCTATGCTGAATCGTGATGGGTAGGATGTAGCCAACAGTTGTGTGTAATACGTAAATTATATGCTAGATAAGCTAACAATATGCGTAACGTAGGCAAGATGACCAACCTAATGTTACAAAATACGTGTACGATCTTCTAACAGTGCCAAAGTCCATCATACAAATTTGGGTGGACAAGGAGCCCCACATGAGATCTTTATGAGTGGGGTAATAGTTAAGAAACGGGAAGCCGAGTCAAAGTTTTCCTCGGCTCAAAAAGGTGTTATCTCAAACACCGTAGGAGCATTCCACGGAAACGTTACGTCAGGGACACTACCTTTTTAATACTTTTTACAGGTAAAATTAAAATCTGAATATCGGTATGGTAATATCAAGACTTGGCTTTAAGATTGGTAGTGTTTCTTAGTAGTAACTAAAAGAATATTAGGGTTTACAACCATAGCATTACGTAAGCGACAAAAAAATATGTTTTCATGGAATGTTCCAATAGGAACTACATACTCACTTCTAAGTTGTAACTTATTACAATAAATACGAATTTACGTGGTGTCCTGTACACGTTGATTTTCACATTTTATGACCAAGATCATATAATGTGTATTTAAGACTAATTTAGCGGGTATATGATGGTTGCACATATCACAGTATAAATAAATAATAAAGTATTCAACACTCTCGAATTTACGCACGTATGTAAATGTGACGATGCTTTTGTCATTTACATAATGTGCGATGTACGCGATCATCATGGCCCCTCAGAACTTTTTAAATGAATGATGTTTAGAAATATAAAGTCATTTTTAAAACTTCCTATGAATAACTGCGCAATATACTAACAATTTGCTTTAGGAGACTCTTTCCTGAGAAATCTGAGTTCTCTAATGATTTGATTTTTTTCGATAACAAGAGAATTATCGCAAGTACAGGGTTCAAATTATACTTAAAATAAAGCTCAATAATTGCTCTATAACTTAATACGTCTAATTGTCATTGTAAGATCAGTATTTCAGCTGCTATTCAGCTTGAGAAGTAGCTGAAAGTGCAATTTCGAACTTTTAAGGAAAATTTGCAATTTTTTGAAGTGCTATATCTCAACATTTTCTGAACATGCAGAGTTGATGGTAAAGTCATATTGTAGGGAATTTTATCTTCTTTAATAGTGTCATAGACAATTTTATCCAAAAATCCGGTTTTTAGAAGGTACAGACCAAAATCTGAAAAATGACCGAAAATTTCGGTGTTTTGCGACCACCATAAATTTAGCACAACTTTTTCGAAACTGCAAAATCGAGTTTAAACTACTTATATGTATCCTAACAACATCCCAATATATTTAGCGTTGTGCGATTTTTTGCGACCTCGAATGTTCGAAATGACTGGGTCATATTAGACGACGATATATTTAATAGATACAAATACTTAAATACATAGAAAACATCCATGACTCAGGAACAAATATTCGTGCTCATCACACAAATAAATGCCCTTACCGGGATTTGAACCCAGGACCTCTTGCTTCATAGGCAGGGTCACTACCAACCTAAGCTAAAGCGGTAACTTTACTTAACCCCATAGTATGATATTAGTTTAGTTCAAGGTTAATATGATGCCCATCCGCTGTATTTTTTTGATATGCAATAAACTATTGATATTAAAACACTAACTACCCCTACGTTTTGATAATTCTTGTGATTGACATGACATTTAGTTTACTGTATTGAAAACTGAACGTGATGATAAATCGATCCCAATAGAGTGTGGCACGACCATTTTCGTATTATTATTATACAGAGCCTGTACCTTCGCACTGCTGGGCAAGGCTGCCCCAATTTTTAGGGTTCCGTACCAAAATGGTAAAAAAGGAACCCTTATGGTGCGACTCTGTCTGTCTGTCTGTCCGTCTGTCACAGCCAGATATCTCAGGAACTACTGCTGCTATCGATTTGAAATTTGGAATAGTGTTAAAAGTAGCTAACCCGAGCCTATTGGACATAAAAAATATCTTGTACCTTTTTTACTTTTTTTTTTAAAAGGCTCCGTAATGGGACTTTGAAAATTGAAAGTAGGGCTATTATATTGAGTGGGGTATCAAATGAAAGGGCTTAATTTGTAGATTAAAACACCATTTTTATTTTTTTTCTTAAATAAGTAGTTTTTGATTTATACATTTTTATGTACCATTCCCCCCCTATTATCTCCGAAGTTACTGATCAGAAAAATGTGTCATAATTACTAATTATAAATATCAACCTGAATATTACAGGAAAAATAGAACGGTCTTGTTAACTTTAATACTTTTTTAGAGATTTACAAAAACTTAAAATCCCTAGCGGCGAGTAGCAAAACTAAGCGATGCCCTGTTTCACGCTAGGGGATTTCCAGGCAAAAACTAGATGGCGCTAAAACACTAAACATTTAACGATGTTATAATTGAACATAGAAACATAGTATAGTAACAATTAGTTCGTAAACAGCTAATAATAAATAAATTCTAACAAATAAATACTGTGTCACGTTTGCAAAGTTGAATAATTGTAAATAATTATTTTACCAAGCTTATACATAGATGGCGTTGTGAATTCGGGGAACGGAGAATGACAGTCCTCTTGATTTAATGGTCCTTGCTATTAAATAGAATCATTACTCGTCAGGTTCTAAGCATTACAGGAAAAATATAATTGTTTTCCTAACTTGCAATGTTTTTTACAAATTTGCAAAAATCATAACATATACTTATTTGCTCCTAGTAAACTAATCGACTTACAGTTTTTCTTGTAGGTACTATTTGCGTATCGACTTATGAGTTTGTACGGAACCCTCGGTGCGCGAGTCCGACTCGCACTTGATCGTTTTTTTCCATTGATCCCTGTTTTGTTCGGTTTCTGACTATTCCTCCGTCTTGCTCGTCTCGCCATCGCCAATAAAATCATCTCATATTTAAAATAGGTAATAATATTATTATGTGTGAAAGTAAACTAAATTATCAAAAACTTATTTATAGTTCAGTTTATAATAATTGAACACAAATAATAGACATTTACAATTTTTTTTACAAATCTTCCAATATTTGAAAAGGGCATAATTTATGCAGATTAATAATAGTAGGTACCAGTCGTAGAGACTTGTATCTACCAGAAGCGTTCTAGATAATGAAATGTTCCAAGAACTCATACATATACATTATATATTCCCTACATAGGTGGTTCTGAGAGAGATTAGTTTGAAACTAAGAGGGACTTAATCTTAACTCAGTTACAGTATAACTTGCTGTATTAAAACAACTTTTGAGTACTCTGCTTAAATTTAATTGCTTAAACTTTTTAATGCTTTTGTGACATTGTCCTTCGTTGCAGATTATTATGTCAAACAAAAGTGTAATTTTGTTTTAAGGTATTTGATTACATGGACCAATTTACGTTAAAGTTGTGTTGTGTAATAGGAGTAAATTGTTTAATTGAAATAGGGCTTTACCACGTACCAACGTATCTTTGCCACAATTACCACAGTATTGGTTGATAATTCGGTCCTCGAAGTTGTCGACGAATACATCTATCTACTTAGGATAAAAAGTCCAGCTAGACAGGTTCAACTTCGAGAGAGAGATCAATCGATGAATCCAACTCGGATGTTAGAAAATTGCAAACTATCTTCTCGACCAAGATACCTCAGTGCTTGAACATGATCTTCAACCAATGCGTGTTACTGATGACCTGCGGAGCCAAGATGTGGTCTTTAACTATGGGCCTCTTAAGGAAGCTCAGAGTCACTCAGCGAGCTACGGAAAGGGCTATGCTCGGGCCCTCTCTGCCAGATCGAATCAGAAATTAGGAGATTTGTAGACGAACCAAGGGCATCCAAACCGGGTAAACAAACTAAAGTGGCAATGGGCAGGGCACATAGCTCGAAGAACTGATGGTTGTTGGGGCAGAAAGGTTCTCCAGTGGAGACCACGTGCTGTCGTAGGGCGGCCATCCGGTTTATACATCACGTTTCGATTTTAACTAACAAGCTTTTTGCTCGACACTGCTAACGAGGCTAACGAATTTTAGTTATTTTCCCGGCATAAATTCAATTTTATAGTATAGGTACCTACGCTAGGATAAGATACGAGTAAAAGCCACATGGTTTCTTATTTTCTTATAATAGTACATTATTGCAGAGGCCGGGAAGTAAGAGATTGCCAGCCGAGTACATATAGATGGCCAAGCGAAAGCAAGGCCAGATAGTTACAAGGCTGGCAACCCTTATTCACGCCGGGGTCTGGATAGTGCTTTTCTCAAATATGCAATGAAATAAATCAAAAACACTCCAAAAAAACACACTTTAAACTAAAGACACTAAAAGCAAAGTAGATAAGAAATTGAATTATTACCTATATATTGAACAATTTTCAATTTTCGTTCCAAAAAGTGTTTCAGTACATATTTTTACCGCGGATATTTAGATGAAATATTTTGAATGTGTATACGTGTAGTTAAATTTACAATTTAAAATCATTGGGAATTGTTTATAATATGTTATTTGTTATGTTCATGTCGATTTTATATAAAATTGCCAAATATAGCAAACACCGTTTAGTGTTTTTTTAATGGCTGAATGTCGTGATGCTCTGTCACAAATAAATGTGGAATGGAAATTAAGAAAAAAAACATCTTACAGGCCTAGGCCGGCAACGAAGTACTTTTCGGCCTCTTACAAGCTCGTCAACATTTCATTACATGTTTGAGAAAAAATATTTTCTGGTTGATCCTCGACGTTTTACGATGGCAGAGTGATAAGTCTAGTATAAAATATATTTTTCATCACACTTGCTCGAAAATGGTGTCATTACACGTAGGTTCTGCGGGCCGTAAATGGCCTATTACGCCCTAGGGCGTAATGGTTTTCTTTTTAAATTTGAAACGCTGGTTCTGTTTTACTCTTATTTTGCATGTTCAAAGGAAACGCCAACTTACTTTTTTTAACTTTTATCACTGAAATATTTATTTAAAGATAACTGTTATTGCTAATACATGTGAATACATTTCGGTAACATTAATTAAATGTTTAAATAATGTATTTTTTTATTTTGCAAAATAAAATCAACTAAAATGGCTGTTACCGCTATGGTTTCCGAAAGTGACTTGACATTCGCATTGTCTATGGACAATTGGACATATGTCACTAACGTCACTGTCTGTTTTAATATTTTCTTGTCATTCTGGGTGGATTAGTAAGGTTATTTTTATTTAAGATTGTATGGGTGGGTTATTTTTATTCTTGTGAGGACACAAGTGTGATGAAAAACATTGTGTGTGCCACGGGCGGTAACGGAATTACAAACTCGTGTTATTAAAGCCCTTGGCTTCGCCGCGGGCTTGTAACAAACACTCGTTTGCAATTCTATCGTTACCGCCCTAGATACACAATGTACTATTTCATCACACTTGCTCTAAAATGGTGTCATTACACGTAGGTTATGCGGGCCCTAAATTACCTATTACGCCCGGTTTTTTTTAACTTGAAACGCTGATTCTGTTTTACTCTTATTTGTCATTTTCAAAGGAAACGCCAATTTACTTTTTTAACTTTTATCACTGAAATATTTATTTAAAGAGAACTATTATTGCAATACATTTCAAGTTTAAATAGTGTATTTCAGTATTATGCAAATATAAAATCAACTAAAATGGCCGTTTTAGGTCTTTACAGCTATGGTTTCCGAACGTGACTTGACATTCGCATTGTCTATGGACGCTAATGTCACTTTCTGTTTTAAAATTTTATTTAGGTTAAGTAAGGTTATTTTATTTAGATTTCCTCACAAGTGTGACGAAAAACATTGTGTGTGCCACGGGCGGTAAAGGAATTACCGCCCTTGATACATAATGTTTCAACGTAGTCTCCATTGAGCTCAATGCACTTAGTCCATCGTTTTTCTAGCTTGATAGATCCTGGTTTCGTCTACAGTTATCGACGCACCCACGTAATTTTAATTGACGAAGCAGTTCCCCGTAACATTTGTCTATTTTTTTGCATCCGTAATAGTCTATTTTCGTCAAAAATAATGTTAATTAGAACAAGAAAAGAACTATTAACGCGAACTACCTTGAAATACACCTTTTGTCTACGAAAAGGTTTAACTACAAATTGACATTAGGTATTTGATTTGCGAAAAAAATACCGCATGATTTTTACCAGAATTATCACTACGCCCTTGTATTTAGAACTGAGAACATTTATAAACTATTTTATCTTTAACTTAAACTTAACCATGCGAAAATTGTAAGTCCACGTAACATATATTCGTAGTATTGTACAATATTGCTTATAAAGTAACATTAAACGAGCGTTTTCAATATAAACGTTGAACAATAACCCCATAATCTTCCATCTAGAACAAAAACCTAATAACATTGTCTGCAAATGAACCCCGCGTTCAGTATCGAAAATTATAGGGTTGCCTCTGAATAGATTTAAACAGCGTCCCCTAAACGATGATTAGGCCATAAATCCTGCGTTTAACGGGACTGCAGGTAACCCTTGGAAGGATTGGAAACTCTATTCTAAGACCGACGGGTCGTTGCTTTGAACGTTATTGCCTTGGGAGATGCTTGTAACTTTGTGTTTCGTTATTCAACGCAGAGCTGAAACGGTATTGTATAGGACCTGGGGTTACATTACTGTCCAACTCTCATCAAATATTGAGCTTCATTGAAATATTTATGTATATTTATTTACATCCATTTACATCACGCAATATTTCGGTTTTGAACTGGTTTAAGTTAGTAAGATATTTTTTGAAGCGTATGGTAATAGAGCCATCCAAAAGTAGCAGAAAAAATGGGAAGCGAACCTAATCACTGATCAGGTTCGCTTTACAGTAAGAGACTGTACTGTAAAGCGAACCTGATCAGTAATTATTGTGACAGTGATTTCTCTCTCTCTCTTAATTAATATCAGTGTTACACTATTAAGCGGTGAAGGTTATAAACAACAGCTCACCTTAGCAACTAGATTTCGATTGTCTTTTATTATGCAGAACATAATTTTAAGATATACGTACCTACCATTTTTAGGCGTGTGTAATATGATGTTTCATTTCGTTGCCAAAACGAGATTCAACTGGATACAAAGTTACAAACAGTGTAAATAAAATAACTTTTATCAACTCGAATAGGTTTGGCAAGGTGCACCAGCCAACTGCCTTTCTATTTCGGCAAAAATAGTTATGTTTACTTACTTTTTATTTTAGAGTTTTTCAGTCCAGTTGAAAACTGTAATTGGAAATGAAATGAACTTTTTTCAAAGCTAATATTACTTATAGCAATTTAAATATTCAGCGGCATTTAACGAAAGCTTAAACCTATTTAGTACACATTTGATTGGTTTGCAGTTAGTTTCAATGCGATTAAATTTGTGATACAATTGAGATTTTTTTGCACAAAGAAGTCATTGATTTTGATTTCCGTCCAGCTTATGACTTCGGTACTGAGACTGGTTACATCTGACTTGATTTTAATAATCAAAATAAATCACAGACTATTGAGTAACCATAATGAAGACGCGGTTAGTAAAAAAGGGGCTAGTCTTAGATATTTAAATAAATATTAGGGGACGATCTTACACAAATCGAACTAGCCCCATAGTAAGCTCAATATGGCTTGTATTATGGATACTAGACGACGATATATTTAATAGATACAAATACTTAAATACATAGAAAACATCCATGACTCAGGAACAAATATTCGTGCTCATCGCACAATTAAATGCCCTTACCGGGATTCGAACCCAGGACCTCCTGCTTCGTAGGCAGGTCACTACCAACTAAGCTAAAGCAGTCGTCAATTCATTAAAAGTCATATTTATTAAAATTAAAACGGTTCTAACAGATAATCTTGTGAAGTAGAGCTAGTTTCACGTTTCAATACAAAGCAATTCAATTTCGTTAGGCTGACGAAATTGGCTCATTTGGAAGAAGCTTAAAATTCAAAATAATGTGAAGTCATAGTTAGTCCGGTATTGAATTCCATTTTTAGCCTTAATGCGTACATGTGTTCATTAAAAGCGACGGTTATGTGCTGTTGCTTGTAATTGACCCGTTTCTGAAATATCTCTAATTAAATATATCCCATCAAAAACACTACATGTAAAAAGATGCAAGTCTCGCAACGCAGTTCTTCTACAATAAAAAAAGTTTTTAGATGTAATGTTAAACAAAGTCAGTACTTAGGTACCGGGGTAATGTTCACAGAACCTGATTTCCACCGACTTGCCTATTAGTCAACAATCTTTCAAAGGTGACTGAAATTGCAATTTTTAGGTTTTGCATGACTATTAATGCTAAAAACGAATTATGTTTAAAATTTGGAGCTTGTGGGTCTGCTAGAATTACCTTAGAATTATGATGATCTTCGGTGAGTGAGTCAGTGACAAAACTAAGGAACATTGACGTGCAATAGCTCTGAAACCACAAGTTCAACTTGAATATTATTGAGAATAATCTAAGTCATATTATGCCCTATATATCCGTGAAAATGCAGGGCTCTAGCTTTAGAAAGCAGAAAATTACACGAGGTTTAAAATGGCCTGAATGGCTTCGAGAAAAGGATGGTACGTCCGTGCCTTTGTTTTATTGGAGTTGGTGGGGGTCACTGCTGTGCCCCAGATTTTCAAAAGTGTACAGTCCAATGGCAGTAATTATATCATATTTTTGCGATTAGGAGAGCTCCCTTCATACATAATTCGCCTGTTGACTCGATTTTTTTTTCTGTCGTAAATCGATTCTACTATTTGTCAGGAACAAATATCTATATGACACCTAATACATTTGTATAAGTATAACAGCCACAAATTGTAATCAAAAGTAGCAGCAGATCGCACTGAGCATTGAAAACGCTCTATACAAAACGGAAGGAACTTATGACGTCATCTGCTCCATCGCTGTACTAAGTCTGTATGAAAGAAATAGCATTTTGCCATTTTGAGCAGGAAAAAGTGCGTTTAAGCATATAGTTGTCATAAAATTATGTTGTAAAATTCAACATTAGTCAACATCCGAATTCTGCAGTATAGTGGGAACCATGCCGCAGGCTGGGGTTTTGGATAAGGGTATTCTATTTATGCTTTTTTATGTTGTTTAATTTCGTTTTCAGATTTAAAATGTTACATTGAATTTTGTTCAATAGGTGATAAACTTCGACTCTGCGCGCGGCGGCATTTCGCTGGTTACAGAGAAAGGCATGAAGAGCACCAGCCGCCTGTTGGTGCAGCGGGCGAGAGGCGCCGACGCAGGTCTCTACACGTGCGGACCTAACAACGCACCGCCTGCCGCCACTAGAGTTCACGTGTTGTCTGGTAAGCATACACTTTAATTCTTACAAGCTTTTATTTAGTTTCACCTGTCCCGGTGAGCTCCATCTGTAATCAAATAATCACATTTTGCGAGTCAAATTTGACACACTTCTTGGATTCCGATTGAGATGCAATTTTGCAAAAGATATGTAAATCTGATGACAATGCAATAGTAATTATTATAACACGAAGCTGATCTGATAAAGGAACCGGATTGTAGAGTATCTAAATTAGACAAGATAAATTCACCGTGTTTGAACTCATTTGATTAGTTTTGGCGTGCAGTTCGCAATTTTACACAAAAGTGCAGTTGGTAATAAAATGATGTATCAAAAAAACATTTTTTGACAAAAACTTATTTCTCGTTTCTTTCGGGGTACGCTTTGACTATAATCCCAGATTTAGTGGGTCATTTTATTACCGTTCCATTCGTCGTGGGTATTTAAAACATAGGTATGATATTTTAGCCTCGTAAACAGACAGAAACATTGAGTTTTCCACAGTATAATCTCGTTTTATATATATACGAACCTAACTAAATAAAATCTCCTAAATGGTGTTTATTTTTCTCCTCGACCACATTTGCAACCGTCCCTATAACAATCGCTATATTCACTAAATAAATATTTTTAAAGTTAATCTATCTATCTTCTTCTATCTTCTATATATATAAAAGAAGATGTCCTGACTGACTGACTGACTGACTGACTTACTGGCTCACTTACTGGCTCATCAACGCACAGCCGAAACTACTGAAGCTAGGAACTTGAAATTTTTACAGTAGGGTGGTTGTATAACGTAACGTAACATCTCTAAAATTGTAGTTTTTATGTTTATTGAAATGTATTTAGTTAAGTAGTTGTTTGTGATATGCAATGTAATATTGTCACAATTATTGTAATGTTTTTAAAAGAGAAACTGGTGAGTTTCTTCCGGCGCTTCTTCTCACCAGAATGTCATCTGCCGAAGCGCCAAAAGAATCAGACATGTGAAAGAGCCCTTGAGGCCTACTTGCAGAAATAAATTATTTCATTTCATATTTCATTTCATTTCATTTCATTAAGTAAGGGATAAGAAGGAATTTTTCGAAATTGTTGAAACTTTGTATAGGCACAAAAAGATTTTTAAAGTTGGAGATCTGAGACTTCGGACATAGACCCTTCAATATGAGTACAGGAAATTAATTTAACGGTTTTTCGAAAATCATCCCCGAAAGGGGTTAAATGGGGGTTGAAACTTTGTATAGGGACCAAACGATTTTTGAAGTTGGAGATCTGAGACTTTGTACGTACACCCTTCAATATGAGTACAGAAAAGCAGTTTTACCGTTTTTCGAAAATCAACCCCAAAAGGGGTTAAATGGGGGTTGAAACTTTGTATAGGGACCAAACGATTTTTGAAGTTGGAGATTTGAGACTTCGTACATAGTACCTAGAGAGATAGATGAATAGAGGAAAGATATTTTACCCTTTTTTGAAATTCATCCCCAAAAGGGGTTAAATGGGGGTTGAATCTTTGTACAGGCACCAAACGATTTTTGAAGCTGAAGCTCTGAGACATCGTACATAGACTCCTCAATAAGAATAAAGAAAAGTGGTTTTACCGTTTTTCGAAATTCATCCCTAAAACGGGGTCAAACGAGGTTTGAAACTTTTTATGGGGACCAAACGGTATTTGTAGTAGATCTTAAACATCTTACATAGACTCATCGATACAAGTAAAGAAAAGTTATTGCTGTATTTTGGAATTCAACCCCCAAAGGGGTTGAAATGGGGGTTGAAACTTTGTACAGGGACCAAACGATTTTTGAAGTTTGAGCTCTGAGACATCGTACATAGACTCCTTAATAAGAACAAAGAAATGTGGTTTTACCGTTTTTCATCCCTAAAAAGGGATCAAACGGGGGTTGAAACTTTGTAAAGGGACCAAACAATTTTCGTAGTAGGTCTTGAACTCATCCAAAAGAGAAATGAAAAGTGACTGCAGTTTTTTGAAATATATATGACGAAGCGTGAAATTAATTAGTAGTCTAAATCTAATTTGGGATGGTAATCGGTAATGAAAGCATGTTTTAATCGTTTGAGAGCGGGTAATTCAGTAACCCGAATGGCGTAGTTTTCGAACACTGTGACAATGACAACTGGAGAGTTTTGACAGTTGGTTGACATTTTAGAGAATGGCGCGCGTACTTGACGCGATCTGTTGGGATTGAAGCTGTTGTGTTCGCGAACTAATTCATTTGGCTCTTAAACTTGTTTAAATCACAGTAATTAGTGGCAAGAGTGTTCACATGAACCCAAGTGATTAGTTGAAATAACGAAGTGTGTCCAGTTCCGAGTATTCCTTGACATACGCGCCCAAATAGTAACAATGATTGAGACCGATCGGCTAGCTATTTATTCACCCCGTCATATATATAAAAAGGGTTTAAATGGGAGTTGAAACTCTGTATAGGGTCTAAAGGATTTTTGAAGTAGGTAATCTGATACTTCGTACATAGATCCTTCAAGAGAAAAAGTAAACCCTTTTTTGAAATTCATCTCCAAATAGGGGGTTAAAACTTTACAAAGGGACCAAATGATTTTTAAAGTACCAAAACTGATTAAACTGAATAGAACTCAAATGATTTCATCGTTCATTAAAATTTATCTCGAAAACGGGTTGAGTAGGTACCTAGGGGTTGAAAGTTTGTCTAGGGACCGTACAATTTTTAAAGTAAGAGGTTCAAAACTCCATACGTAGCGTATACCTATTAGGAAAAATTACGATGGTTCGAAACTTTGTACTCTTCAATTAGTAGATTGTTTTTTGTGTAAGTATAGATGGCTTATGTAGCAAATTTAATGTTCTGTAAATAATCCTTAAATTGACTAAAGAATTGATCTTCGCGGTAGGTAAATATTCCGTTTTTGGGCTCAATATTTGAGGGTTTAGTTTCATTACAACCAAGTTTATCAACAAATATCAGAAACTATTTATGAAGACTAATTGCCTAATTATAGTTTACACCGCAGATGAAGTCGCGGACGTTGGCTAGTTTCCTATAAATGGCGACCATAAATTTACACCGGAACTCAATGCTAATATCACAAGAATTTTACATCACATAAAACCAGCGGTTGTTTATTTGACGCATAAAAACTGCTTGAACATTCGTTTTTCATCTAACCAATTCAGTTAAAAGGACTGAACGTTTTAATGTAATGAAAAAACGTGCAGCACTCCTTTTTAATATTTGCCCAGCATTTTGTTTGTTTTAATTTGCGTTCCAGTTTTTTCGACTACTATCATTCTTGTTTTGATAATCCATGGCTAAACTAAAATGACACTTGGATTAAAACAATATTGTACATGGAAATATTTTCGAGTATGCCTAATGGAATTCCCTAAACCAAAACTTCGTACCTCTTTGCCTATTCATCAAAAACTTCTATGACAAACAAATCAACCGTGAGATAACTGTTTACATAAAAGGCTGTTATATAAGTGTGTTTTGTTAAAAATATATTTATGAAACTAGTTGTTTTTACAGACTGAACCTTATTTTGAGTAATCAGTACTCGCAAATAAAACCAGATGGGTTTAGTAAATTTAATTTAGATCATCCTATGACTAGACCAGCATCAAATTTTAACTCTTCGGTCCCCGAAAAGTAGATTAAACTTAACTTGCAAAGTTTGGTAAATTTCCTTTGGTTTTTACATGCTTTTATTTAGTTTCACCTATCCCGGTGTCTGTGTATCTATCTTGCAAGATTTGATTACAGATACACATCTGTAATCAAATCTTGCAAGTTAAATTTGACCCACTTCCCGGGTTCCGATTGAGCTGAATTTTTATAAAATTATGTAAATCAGATGAGAATGCAATATTACAGTAAAAAGTACAGTTGGCAAAAAAAGCTTGTCTCAAAAAAAAAATTGACAAAATTTTATTTTAAACAAAAGGGAATTTACTGAAATTCATTGAGACCGGAATGAACTTATTCTCTTGCAAAGCATCTTTATTCAAATACTCACGAGTAGGTATTTGCTCACTTCCAATTAATTTGTCTTGAAATGGTTCAACAAGTTAGCCGTAGAACTATAATGAATGGTATTCCATCATCGACATCAGTCTGTCTGTATTGATTTTACAGTTTACATTTTTAATGTTAAACCTTGCTGGTTCTATTTCTACAGTGGAAATTAATTCTTATGATCAATACTCGTACATTCTAGACATATTTATCTAAACTGTAAATGAACGAAATTACAAAATTGTTGATAGTCGATGGCAAAATGTCCTACGTAAAAAAAAAACACGGAAACAACGATAAATATCAAAGTTGCCAGTTCCAGAGCTAGTATCCTTATTTATTTACATATTAATCTTCGATGAAAATAAAAGTGGTCTGCTTTTAATTTCCATAGTTTCCATTAATCCGCTGCCAAGGTACCTAGGAAAATTGGTTAACAAAGCAATGAAGTGTAGTTTTTATGTTTTACGTGAGATTACAGCTTTTTTATTACCTAGTTAACCCAATAAATTTGAAATTGATTTTACCAAGCTGCCAACTATTCCAAATAATAATTTCCTCTAAATACTTTTATAAACTACGTCAATGTTTCACTGAAAACATAAATACCTGCAGAATATTCAACTCGCTATTCCGCCTTTCAAGTCCCTTTGGACACGAACCACCTAAGAATTATCCGGGGGATTATCTAATCCACCACGCTTGTCTTGTTCGGGTCAAGTTATGAATATTTAACTGGAGCTATTTTCCGACTTAGCTGGCGTAAGCGTATAATGTAGGTACAAGGATGTAATAGTGTCAGAATTTCTATTTAAACTACTAAGGGCCTGGCCCTAAATAAAACTTCAAACTTCAGTCTGTAAAATATTAGTAGTAAGTAGTAGCCAGTGGCTACACGTCCACGGCGCGGTGCCCGTGAAACGGTGCGGCATCGAAAAAAAAAACACGTTACCTCGCCGTGAACATAGACGGCGCGCTAGGGGCTTTCCACGTCTGCCGAAAAGGAATTCGGAGGAATCGGCTAAAACCGGTTCAAAAACTTGGCGGGCCGTGCACGTCTACGGTGCGGCAACGTGTGTTAATCTGACGATTCGGCATTTCAGTTTCGTCGGCGTTATCGACGCCGCGCCGTAGACGTGTGGCTACTACTTGCTACTAATATTTTACAAACTGAAGTTTTATTTCTATATTTATGTTATTGTTGGTGACAAAATAAAATTGAGTAAACTTCTATCAATCATCTATTAACTTAAAAACACCAGATTTTAACATAGAAAACTACGATGAAAGAATGTAAATAAATGCGATGTTTAAGTATATTTCTAACTTCTATCAATCAGGTGCCTTCCAATAGGTATTTTTAGGCTAAAAAACGAGGAATATTTTTTGCATTGTTCTGTCGATTGTTATTATACATATTTTCAGAACTGAATTCTACAACTCTTCAGTACACTACGTATCCATCAACTTGGTTTTTATTTCATCTATTATTGATTTAACTTAGATAAAGGAAAAGGAAACTATTCGCACTATATCATAGAGGTATTATTAGGGTCATTCTCAAAAAACGTCCCATTATGATATTAATAACGGTGCTATTTCGTTCCCAGGTGAACATCCAGCCGCCATGCAACAAGGCTGTGGAAAGTCGACTCTCGACAAGACAACGTCGGTCTTCTGCTGCTTTTTGACTTTCTATGTCCTAAGGAAACTGTTTTCTGACATACAATTTGGTACTTAATCTGTTTTCTAAATAATCTACATTATGAAAATAACAATTGTTGTTCAATCGTTAGGATAATGTAAATATATTTTCATCTCTGTAAATATTGTACCTAGCACATTTCATTTAGTTTATTTTAATGATTAATTATTAATAGTAATCACAAAACGTGAAGTTATATGTTTATCTTATAATGTGATTTTTAGTAATATTTTGCAATTATTAGTAGCATATTATTTTTACGGTTTGTAAATATTATCATAATAAAATACATCAACGAATAAAAATAAATTGTTATACTTAATAGTTTTATTAATTATTTAACCCAAGCTTAACATTCTCTATGAACGTCAAGAGTATTTAATTAAATTGTCAACTAATTGTCAACACTATTATTTCTTGTAAGAAAATAAAGTTTTTTTTTTATTAAGAAGATATCTAACGTATCCTCCGTATCCTTTCAACACCATGCAATGGTGTGGTATGGTCTCCTTGTACGCTTAGATTGGCAAAATCGCTCTAAAACCGGAACTATTTCATCTAACATATCTTAAGAAAATATTAGATTGCAAGTCACGAGTTAGGTGACCATGGATTTTGATAAATCGGCATCTACGCTCTATGCCCGTCTTAAGAAGCTTTATCGGAAAACGTAGTATCGATTGACTATTTAAAAATTCATCCTGTGAATTGATAGGCATATACTTTTCAGAATTCTGTACCTCAAAAGAAAAAAAACTAATTGAACTTATAGAATCACTTTTTTGCGCGTTCCTTCGTCTGTATTTTTTCTTCTAATTAATGCAAAAAGCCATGTTTTTTTTTCAAGGCAATTAAAGTTGTACGTACTTACCTAACATTTCAAGCCTGCTTAATCAAAAGAAACTGTATTTATGGGTTACGTAGCAAAATATCTAAAACACATGTTTTACGGTCATTTTGCATACGATTAAAATACATTCAGTCGAATTGCAGAACGTACGGAATTCATAACATCTTTATCATAAGTTTAAAATATATACGATCTGAATTCATCACGTTTATAATCTATACTACTGATAATATATATGGTTCAAAATATATACAGCCAAATTATAACTACAAAATTCATACACAAGGTCTCCTCAGAATCGTTATAGCGGCTAACCAAAACCCATACCTATTTAATATGACTTGTAAAATATCTGGCACAAAAGACATTTCATCTTAGTCCCCAGGTAGCGATGTATAAACAGCTCTTATTGGTGCGGCTATATCTATGGGCCATTGGGCGCTCATTACCAGCATTATTTACTATCAGACGGGTTATTAGAAATTAATTATTAGAAATTAGAAAGTATTTATTGCCACAAAAAAAAATATATATATATGTCGGGGACAGCAGCGATAGTTCAAGAAATCCAAGACTGTCAATTGACTACTGTAGTACTAAGTAGATTTAAAATGGCGGCGAACGCCGTGTGACGTAACGACCGGTTGCGGTGCACGTGGACGGGCTCGTTGGGCAAGAGTGTCGATTCTCTTTCTGACTGTCGTGGCGACAACACTTGTCTTACGATTCTGTCAGTTCGTCTGCCAGTAGTTAAAGCTGCTACTTGATAATTGTAATTCTGTCGATTAATAGTGAAATGAATCATACTGTGTAACGTAATTGTCTAGATTTGCTCACTCAAGTACCTACGCCATAATATTGTAACAACTATTGTAATGCCTGATGATTTAAAAGAGAAACTGGTGAGTTTCTTCGGCGCTTCTTCTCACCAGAATGTCATTACCGAAGTCGCCAAAAGAATCAGACGAATAAATGATTTGATCTGACATGAATCCACTTCTTTAACCAACATACCTCAACGGCCAGGACTCTGCAGCTAACCCATCCTGACCTGACACTCAGTCAAGCGAAATCCGACATATATATATGTTACAACAAAATAATGAAAAGAAACATGAATAAACTAAAAACTACAAACAAAGAAAAAAAAGGAACTTAAATATTTTTTTGGCAATGGGTACCAATCTCAGCGAATGCTGGGCGGGGAGGCCCAGCGCTGGTTTTCAGATTGGTCCCTAGAGAGGGGTGGGTCGGTCGCAGACGAAACCAACCAACCTACCCAGGACGGGTCAGTTTAGTCTGTGCTCGATACCTATACAAAGCGTATTTATAACAATTATCTACTCGTTTATTCTCTCACGGGTTAAAAAACATGATAGTTCCCTAATTATTTTGTTGATTCGATTTTCTACATTCGAGACAAATGTGTATTAATTTTATATGAAATAATCATATTCATTTTGTACTTCGATATTATAAACTTTCTACCAATCGTGTTATATGTATTTCGAACGTTATACACAACAAACACTATTCATTTAGATTTTCGACATTCTAGACATATGTGTATCGTGCTTATGACAATCGATCTTAGATATTTTGCTACATAACCGATTTATGTTACTAATTTATTTCTTGAATAGGAATTCAGCAAAACTAAAGGAAACAAATTCCAGCAGAACGAGACAGAATATTTCTAAATTCTTACAGATTTTTACGGCCTTAATGCTATTCACCATAATAACTCAAGTCTGTGTTGGTTGAGAATAATAGGTACTGTACAACTTTACGTTTCCAGTGGAATGCATATTGTAATAGTATTTTATGCAACAGTTGTATAAGAAGGTTCAAAAAATGCGAATTGCGTGAGTTGCGATACGAGCCGCGAATGCGGCGAGTATCGCAAATAGAGACGCAATGAGCGTTTTTTGACTTAATTATACAACGTTGCATACAATACTTTTTCTACGACAGGTTTTAAAATATAAAATAAAAACAAGGCATAACCTGCAAAGAAGGCAAATATGACGTATGACTGTCAGTATGTGTCTATGGTAAACTTTTTATTTTTTAAATGAAGTTGACACGCAGTGAATATATTAAAAATACTTTTGTTTTTATGTTGGCATCAATGAATTTAGTTGTGAAAGTTTTGTTTTTCTTAAAAGCCGTAGGATTTTAATTGTTTGTTAAGTTGGTAGTTGTGCATTTTTACCGTAAAGTTAAAATTGAGCGCTTAATCCTTGACCTAAGTTTAACCTAGATTTAGAAGTCTGTGGTTGCTTAGCAATAACGTAAAGTGGCTATAACGACACTAGTGCTGTTATGGGGAATAGAGTATAGACTTCTCTGAACTCATATTATGTATGTTCTTATATTAGTGTTCGTGACCAAGTAAAAGACAGATAACAGTACAGGAGTAGAAAAAATATTTAACATCAATGGGGGTGATCTTTTTCACCTAAAGTATTGTAATAAAAGGCTTTAAAGGGATGAACGTCTTTGGAAGGCCTTTTACTAAACGCGGAGTATTTTGCACTAAAATTTGCGAGCATTTCTTAAATTTTCAAAGGTAATTACGCAGTTTTAGCGAGAACGGGCCTTTAATGAGATGGTTTAATTTATTTTATCACGCAATTTGTGTGCGTTGCCGTAGCCATTTTGGGAGAAGGCTATTTTTATAACTATGTTAAGTAGCATTATTTTGCCACTAATGGAATACTTTGTTCTTGTTAATTTTATTAGCAGGTTTGAATTTTGACAGCAAGTAAACAGTATTTTTGAAGGCTACGGAATAGGAGCAATGATCTATATCTCTTTGCCTGGATCCTTTGTAATTACAGAAGCCTTCAAACTGCCACGAATATAATTAAACTATAGTAAACGGACCACAGAGCGTCACCTGATGCAAACCCTTAGGAGTACGTAACTCAAAAATTAAATAATAGCCGTCAAGTGAGGCCCGTGTCGGTTGCTCATATTTCGTACAGAACTATTGTGCTAATATGGGGCCATTCCACGTGGTTTCAACAAATGGCTGTGCGGCATGATTTTTGATTTGAATAAAAAAAATTGAGGATATACTTTATGGTAACAGAAGTGCTAAACCACCGCTATTTATTTTTTTCATCTTTTAATTTTCGAGCTTTGTCCATTTGAAATAAATAGTGGGGTCTAATTCCCGCTTGTATATAATATGCTCTAACTTTTTTTTAGAAAAGATAACGAAATAATTGTTGCTGTATTTGATTAGGTAAGAACTGTGGATATCATACTGTATAACAAAAGTTATCTGAATTAACCACGAACAAAATGGTGTCCATTTGAAATATACACTTAACTGGTAAATTTTTACAATGTTTTTATTTTTTCTGTCTCAACCCTGATGCATATTAAAGATAACTTTTTTCTGATTTAGGAAGTACTTGTTTTGCTTATTCTACAAAATAAATATTATCGTGTTAGGGTAATAACTTCTAAGAGAAAAATAGTAGTGAAAATTGAGAATTTCCAAAAATGGTTATGTTTGACCCCCAAAAAACGCATGTGGAAGAAAACATAAAAATCTGAATTTATTCAGAAGATATAGTCCATGTCTTCGATAATCAGATTCAGTTTAAAAAGTTTTGTTATTTTGCCTATTTTTGGAAATGTGTTTTTTTTAAACTGCTTATCTCGTGCATTTTCTCTCTCATTGTAATGTGTTTAGTTTCTTTTTATATAAATATTATTAAATATATGTAGTAAACTTGAACCGTCTGGCTTTATTTATTGATTTTCATCAATTGCCATACATTTAAAATTTATAGTCGTAAATATTTTAATCTGCATATATAAATACAATGAGAGAGAAAATGCACGAGATAAGCAGTTTAAAAAAATCACATTTCCAAAAATAGGCAAAATAACAAAAATTTTTAAACTGAATCTGATTATCGAAGACATGGACTATATCTTCTGAATAAATTCAGATTTTTATGTTTTCTTCCACATGCGTTTTTTGGGGGTCAAACATAACCATTTTTGGAAATTCTCAATTTTCACTACTATTTTTCTCTTAGAAGTTATTACCCTAACACGATAATATTTATTTTGTAGAATAAGCAAAACAAGTACTTCCTAAATCAGAAAAAAGTTATCCTTAATATGCATCAGGGTTGAGACAGAAAAAATAAAAACATTGTAAAAATTTACCAGTTAAGTGTATATTTCAAATGGACACCATTTTGTTCGTGGTTAATTCAGATAACTTTTGTTATACAGTATGATATCCACAGTTCTTAGCTAATCAAACACAGCAACAATTATTTCGTTATCTTTTCTAAAAAAAAAGTTAGAGCATATTATATACCAGCAGGAATTTGACCCCACTATTTATTTCGAATGGACATAGCTCAAATATTAAGAGATGAAAAAAATAAATAGCGGTGGTTTAGCACTTCTGCCACCATAAAGTATATCCTCAATTTTTTTTATTCAAATCAAAAATCATGCCGCACACCCATTTGTTGAAACCACGTGGAATGGCCCTATGAGAATGGTTAACATATTGTTTTTATTCGCGATAAGTAAGCATTTGTCCTTGAACTCACCTGTTGGTAAGTGAAGATGAAGTCGATGATTTAGTAAGTTTACCTAGATAGTGCCTATTCACTTTCGAATTAAGGAGATTCAAGTTATATTTTTCCGGGTAAAGGTCTACTGGAAGAGAGTTCCACTTCTTAGCTGCCCTAATAAGGAAAGTGGAAGCAAAGCGCTTTGTGCGAGTCGTTGGTAAATAATGGTGAAATCCAAGTCGACGCCTAGTCCCATAATGACAAAATGGAGATGGCGGAATGAGTTCATGCAATCCCCACGCACACTCGCTGAAATGTATCCTGTACAAGACCGATAAGCTGGCTACTTTTCTGCTGTGTTCAAGGCTTTGCAGCTTTCACTTTACCAGGTCAGGATCACCTATGAGCTTCTTGGCACTCCAAGGCGGGTAGCTGGTACTTGACGGAGCCATCCCAAAGGTGGCAGCAGTTATCCATACACGACCGGACTTGTGCTTGGTATAACTGACCGGACTTGAGCTGTCCTGGTGTGAAGTACCGCCTAACCTTGGAGAGGATCCCAAGCTTTTTGGCTGCAATTTTGGCCAAATATTCAATGTACAACCCACAGACCAGAAGAATTCTACTCCGTGGTTACTCCGTGGTATAACCCGATGTTCAGATTGAATGATAAGTTCATGGCAAGAAGTTCCAGAAGATCCGATATCGGCACGGATACATCACGGAAAGTCGGAGTCAGGTCAAAATGACCCCGTCTTGTGGAGAACAAACATGCCTGTGTCTTGGTGACGTTGAACTTGACTAAGTCGGCTTCACCCCAATCGGATACTGCCTTGAGAGTCAAATTCAGGCGATCCAAAATCGCCTCTTGACTAGACTGGATTTCGTCACGTTTGGCTCTTGCAGTGGAGAGGTATCTATCTACAACCGTGCTGTCATCAGCATACCCAAAGGTTCCGGGCATTAGCATGTAATTGACATTTATTACTAACCATTCTCATATTATGGAATTGATAACTGGGTCAACCAGCGCACATTTTTTTATGAAATAGGGGGCAAATGAGCAGACGGGTCGCCTGATGGTAAGCAATCACCGTCGCACATAGACACTTGCAACACCAGAAGAGTCACAATTGCGTTGCCGGGCTTTCAGGTGGGAGTACGCTCTTTTCTTGAAGGTTTACCCTAAAAGGTAAACCACACACACTCACGCACACATAAACACACACATAAGTTAGGGCACATAAGCTTGTCTGGTAACAAACAGTGCAGCCCGTAGCTATGAAACTTCAAGAATAACGAAAAAATGTAGCTCAGTCTAAGAAAAATGTTTTAATCTGACTTTAGCATTAGGCGCTGCCATTAAAAGTTATTAATATTTCTACTGTGCAAAGTAGGTATGTGATTTGAGGATAAAAAGAATGGTGAAGGTATCCGGTATACGTATTATAATTTATTATACTCCTATGTTTTTTACTCACTTTCAGTTTAGTATTTTCTCCTATTCCTGGGGTATTAGAGCGGACTTGCTATACTTATCCGAACTCCTTTTTATTGGCCTATTTCTTATGCCTCAGGACAGAAAACAGAACAAATCAGAAGATGCAATGTAAATTTAAAATAAGAATACTAAAAATAAACAGTATAGTCTATCCGGTGCCGTAAGAGTGAAAAGCCATAAAACTTGATTACAATAGCATGTTTAGTTCGAAAGGTGACAAGTCGTAATACGAACAAGTGAATTTTGACCTAAACACTGTTCTATTAAAGTTTAAAATGCTTTTTATGTTTCAAATACAAAAGATATCTTCACACCTGCATAGGGTTGTCAAAACTGTACCTAATACATATGGCGTTGCATATGGCACCTGAGTATGTTCAGCAGTTTTTTTTAATGATATGGGTTCTATAAAAAGTCCATTGTACACATTTTTAACAATTTGCTTACTTTCGCTATTTAAACGAGTCCGAACACGAGTACAGTCGGGTTCCTGTTTATCTAGCAACGGACGAAACATTTTTTTTTAATAAAACAAGTAAATGTCGTATACACGTAACCACTAAACCAGATTCAACGGAAAACTAGTTGGAATAATTCTCGTAGTAATTCCTCATAAGTAGTTGCAACCCTACCCTCCAATGTTTTTTATTGCATTTGCAATTTTTGCGCTGTCATTTGATATTGTATATTAGTACTAACTGTTACGTTAGCTTTTTGTATACGTAAGAAATCACTTACGCTCTTTCTATAATAGATAACCAATTAGCTCGTTTTTATGACTCTTTGCCCTTAAGCCAGCGGTCAGACTATACATGTAATTTTTTTAATTGTTTCAACGACAACATACGCACCAGCGATGTATCACGTAGAACCATTAAAATACCGACATAACGTGACTTTTATGCCGACTATTTTCGATTTTTCTCTCGAGTCATATAAATCTGGGAGGGATCTAAAACTGTATGATTTATATAAAGCATAAAACCTCCTTTGCCTTCGAGAAATATATAAAAAGAAAATGAAAAAGGCAAGATTCTCAGCAAGTTTTTGCGGTTAAAAAGTAGAATAAACTCTTAGAACCTATTAATAGATATTAACAAACAATATGCTTCTGCATCAAAACGCTTGTTTTTTAAGCCTTACTGTAGTGAAAAACGTTTGTTAATAATTATGATTACTAGTTCTAGTCTTTCGATACTATTATGTTATGAGTTCGCGTCACGGGTTCGAAAAGTATGAGTATCAAACAAACGTAACCGCGTAATTCGTTTATGTTTTATCAATATGTTCGAAAAATGAAACCTATCATTAAGAGGAAAGTGTGAAAATTAAAATGCGAAATTAGGTATATTAATTAAAAACCAACTAATTCTACGAAATCAGAGATTGAATCTGCGGAAACAGACTTAATGGAAAGCAACGCTACCAATAGCCAATTCATTGGGGCCAGCAATAAACCCTTTTAGGGTAAACCCCATTAATTTCACTAAAAACCTTTGGTGAAGAAATTAATACTCTCAGATTCCTTCGCCAATAACCATTTGTCCAGTAACCTTTGCAATTTAATTATTTCCCGGAGCATTTGAATTAAGTAAGGGAAAGTTACCAAGTGCTACCTTGATTTCAAAGAGCTATACCAATTGTGCTCTTCAACTCACCAATGAAATTAATAAAATTCTGCGTTCCTTGATTAAATTTCATCCCTAATGTAATAAAACGTACCAGCATATAAAATCACTATCAAATAGCTATGAGCATAATATCTAATTCTTAGAATAAGTAAATTAATTTTTACATCAACTGATGTGCAGTATAACTTCTGTAAAAAAAAATAACCGATTTCAAACTATATATTAAATCTACGACACTAGAACATTCTCGATAATCTATAAAAATACAGAAAGGAGTTCCCTCAATTCGCTCGAAAAGCATTCACACATAGCTATTATGAGTGTACCGCAATCATTTAGCCCACCAGGAAACAGTTCTTGCACAATAACATAGAAGCATTCACAAACATTTATATTAAGAAAGGACCAGCCAAAGGGACTAATTATTTTTTTTCGCCCAAAAGAAACTCATTTAAACTCATGGTCACGTCGAAATTAGTAACAACCTTTTTCTTGGTTAGCTTAAATTAATTCACGTTCCTAATCGAGACAGCCGAACTTAATTCCATTAGGTTTTACGCAAAAAGAAAATAGAAATGGAATTAAAGGCATGTTTTACTTTTTATCAATTCCTTTGTTATAATAGAATTAATTTTAAGTCTGACTAGCCAAATGCTAATATTACGCCAGTAAATTACGTTTTTTTCGCCAGTTTCTTTAAACCTATTTAACTTGTCTAATAAATATACAAGTGCCATATTTCAGATTCGTCTTGGCTCATCACGATCTTTCCATTTCTAGAGTAAATTTGTAACTTTCAAGCGGATTAACCTGGGACACGACAAGATGAAAGTAACTTCGGCTAAGTCAATTTACGATCCGAATTTTATGTCTCTTGCGGAGACCGCACGGCTACCTCAAAAATCTCATTAAAACTTAGTAACTGTATCGAGCCCAGTGCGTAAATATATAAACACGGGTTACCCTGCGATCCCAGTCAAATGACTCATCAAACCTCTAGTATTGTGATTCACAATTTCATAATTAAAATACAATAAAAAAAGAAAAAACAAGATTAATCACGAAATCAACATTATTGAAATATTTACTATTTTCAGATATTTTTCTTTATATACACACAATTAACTAGCTGGAATAGCTGAAACTATTTTTGCAATCCAATTAGTTCGAACGAAATGCTGTCAAATACTCATTTAGATTCGAATACGTTTGTACGTAATTACTCTTCGATAAGCACTTCGATCTCTAGTCTAGCGGCAGAATTATCTGGGCTGAGCTCGAAACTTTTTTCATTTCAGATAGTAGAGTATATGGAATTAATTACTTTTCACATATGGTTAAAAATAATACACCGTTCATCGTTTTTAACATAATCCAGACATTTTTATCCCATCAAAAACATTACATGTAAAAAGATGCAAGTCTCGCAACGCAGTTCCCATACAACAAAAAAGTTTTGACATGTAATGTTAAACCAAGTCAGTACCGGAGGGGTGTCAACGGAACTCGATTTCCACCGACTTGCCTATTATTTACCCGTCGAGGGTTCTTTACTTGAGAACTATAAAATGTGTCCCTTTTTTATAAGTTGTCTTCCTTTATTTATTACATTCCAATCCATTCTATTTCCAACTTGATCTACAAAAGTAACTTTGTAATCGCATGTATTTGTATAGGATTACAACTTACTTGAAATTGCAATATTTTTAGGTGTTGCATGACATGATAGGCTAATAGCTAATTATTTTTAAAATTGGAAGCTTGGTGGTCTGCTAGAAGTATCTTAGAGTTATGATGATCTTCAGTCAGTCAGTGACAAAATTAGGGAACTTTGACGTACAATCGTTCTTAAACTGCACGTTCAAATTAAATATTATTGAAAATATATTTAAGTATTATTATGCTCTATACATCTTCATCTTCAGGGTTGGCTGTAGCGAGCACAAAATGACGAGATGCTGAAAATGACCTGAATGGCTTCGAGAAAAGGATGGTACGGCCGTGCCTTTGTTTTGCTCGACTTGGCGGGGGCACTGCTGTGCCGTGCCCCCAGATTGTTTATACCGGTTAACAATATACTCTAAAGGGACACAGAAGCACGGATTCTTAACATTTTCTGTAAAGTATATACTTGATATTTATTAAATGTAAAATTTTAACATATTTTTTTTTGTTAAACCATGTAATGGACTTCCACTTCTTGTTTTACGCGATGGTCGTGTGACGACGTACGCCAGGGCAAACATCTCTTGCACAGCCCCACATAATCACTCGATATTGAACGTTACTAGTAACTATTCACCAATTATTTCAGAATAATATACTATAACAGAAACAGTAAATAGTTAAAACAACATACGAATTCCACATAATTATTTGATAGTACAATATAATAATGGCAGCTCTGGTGAACGAGCAGAGCTAAACATATCTTACCCTCCATAGCTAAATATTTAATTTCTTATGAGTTGCTTATCTCTAGCTCTTTGTGTATTTTATAAGGACACTTTTTTAAGGCAAGGTAGGACTAGTTTTTTTTTATTATTTACAAATTCTGAGGTAAAAAGTAGCAAAAAGCATTGGTGAGTAAATTAGACGAATGAATTGATATCATCAATGTTTTATTTTTGAGCATTTGTTTTAAAGATGTAATTTATTGAACGTCAGCCTAAAACGGACACTATAAAGAACCTTTTGGTTCTATGATCTATTCCTATACGGAACAGACTGTAGATTTATATGCTTGGCCGACCATTGACCATTGGCCATTGGGATACCTATCTATTTTATCACAGTAATACTTGGCATAGAATTCTATTGTTAGTTACAAGCTGCTTTAATATTCTAAAATGCTTGGTTAAAAATACTACATGCATCAAACGTTGTGCCAAAATTAAAGTGCTCCGCCTAGATTTGAAACGAAATTAAAAAATGTTTTGCTTGTCTGGGGAACTTTCAGAGCACTGAGTAAGTAAACGTCTACTGCAGCTGTTAAAAATATAGTCAAGTTTGAATCTGTCTCGCATACTGATGTATAATCATAACATCAAATATATAAACTTAAAATTACGATTATTACATCTATTTAAACAGAAAAAAACGTCTACTATATTTTTCCAGGTTTTAGTTTTCTCGTATTATAGTCTCGTATCGTAGTTATTTGTGGTATTCAAATTAGATACATTACATATTTCTCTTCTTCGTTAAACAACTGTAATAACTAGTGACTCAGATTATGCAAAAATAAACAGCTAGATGTTAAATATTGTTATCTATGCAGATTTATAAGAAGAATATATTCGAAGCACTTTTAATTACGGATCCCTAAAAAGGTGATTTAGATGTGCACTCGAAGCCGTTGACCGTATAATTACATTCGCACACTTGGGAAAACGTATGCAAATATTATGTGATGTAGAAACGTCCGACGGTCTAATAATGGTTTTATTGTGTGATTAAAAATATGACACCATCCCTTGGAGTAGAGATATTTTTAATAATAATTCGTATGGTCGTTGCTAATGTTTAACTCAGTCGAATGGTTTGAATTATGCTTTTTCATACAATTTACATTTAATAAATGCATTATCATATTGTATATTATATAAATAACACTGATATATAAGTAACTACCTAACCAAAAACGTAAGTAAACACATCAACAATCGTAGACACCCTTCGCCGCTTATTTTTCTTTTCTGAAATGATTTAGAAACGAAAATAAGCGGTGAAAAGTTGAATATTAAGTAGAAAATCCAAGAAACTCTAAAGGCAATCATCAACCATATCCCGACTCAACTGAGCAGGTGGCAACCCGTCTCCAAGTCAATTTACACCACAAAATAATACACGATAACTCAAATACTCTCACATGAGTGAAAGAAAATGTTTTTCAACAGACTTGAAACGGAGTCGACATGATAAATTATGTAATTTGCAACCCGCGTGCTCGGGGTAGCCACAAAAAAACCACAGGCACAATGTGAATAGTAACAGAAGGCCCTTTCGCTAAATAAATAGTCAATAGCGAGTACTCGCGCTCTGCCAGTTCCAGACTAGTATACCGTTGTCCCGGTTACCTCTACGTAGTCGTAAGTATAGGCAAATCTTTTAATTGCGTTCTCTTGTATTTACTTTGAGCGTCCGTAGCCCCTAGCCCGTAGTGCGAGCGTAGACCAATCAGACGTTTTAAAAAAAAATACGTAGTTAGAGGTTTAATTTAACAACGTGTTAATCTTGTTCTAATAATCTTTGTCTCTGTGAAACGAAAGTTAATCATGCAATTTATTATTATGGTAATATTTCCGCGGTATACGACCCCAGTATCTATTTCACCGTTAATGAAATAGACGGACAGCAAACTCATTCGATAAGTGTTCCGTTATTTATTTTTATATAAGGAATCCTTGAGTAGCGTTTAAAAAATATAGTTAAATACAAATAATTGTATGTAGACACTAACTAAATACTACAATGGAATCAATTGTAATCGTAACTCTGATTTCCAGAAGTCAAGTTATCATTAGGTACGTAAAATTTCTTTTAAAAGTGCCTTTAGTGTAGATAATTACATTAACGCCGACATTATTTCAGACCTTCTGTATTCATTTATTTTTGGAGCTCGAGTGACGGGTCGAAGCGGGCAGCGTACATGGGAAATATTTCCCATACAACATGACGAATGGTGGTATCGCTGCCGAGTTAGAAAGGGACGTGTATAAATGAGTCGATAGTGAGGTTATTTGAAAGTCTGATGGAGTCTCAGGAAGCAGTTTAGTATGATATATATTTAGAGATATTTCTGTGATGCTTATTGATGGTGATGTATTTCTTTGAACTATTGGCAAAAAATAGATTCCATTTTAAACTGTTAGTGATAAATATACTGGCAAGGAAGTACTTTTTGACAACACGTTGAAACTCATCAAATGTCACCGATGTATATAGGAAAAAATACTTCGCAAGTATATTTTCCCACAAAAATGCCAAAAAAATCCACTGATGCAAGAAAAAATATTTTGAATACAATAAAATATTTAAATCAAAAAAAGGACGAAGGATTGCGTGGCATTGCAATAGATAATGTGTTGAAAGGTTGTTGACATGACCGGTACTGACATTATATGGTGCGGTTGTATTTATTTGGTTAGTTGGTTTTATTTTAACTTAATTGGTAAAGTTTCCTATTTAGGGTATAAATGTAGCTCTACTATAAAAACATTTTTTAAATAATGAAACGCTCCTCTTATTGCCACCAGTACAAAATAAGATCCCACGTAAAAATACTTCGATAGATGTATCTGTGACGTATGTTGCTATAGTAGCGAGAGGCAACACTCTTGTCATTGTAATATAGAAATAAAAAAAACCCGACCGCGGTGCACTTTAAAATCCACCATTTTGTTTATTTTAACGAACTTTAGACACTCGCGCCATCAAGACAAATCCAATGATGTATCATTTATCAAAATCGGTTGCGCCGTTGAGTAGTTACGAGCGGACATAGGAACGGACATACATACATACATACAGGTCAAACACATTACCCTCCTTTGGGCTTCGCCGCAGTCGGGTAAAAAATTATCCTCTCCGAATTAAAGTATTGTTTATAAATACGTTTCCTTTTATATCACATCTGGCGACCGTGACAATGGAATTCTGGAAGCGTAAGCGCACGCAATATGGGAAGGGAATTTACATATCTCGCCGATAAAACAAAAAAGGCCGTCGAAACAAAAGATGAGTCTGTCGGTCAACTGTTCGATCTTCTATTGGAAGCCGCTTCAAGCCTTTTCGAAGCCTAGGCGACAATACGAGACCTCCTATGGTGTGGAAGCGAGAACTTCGATGAAGCTGAATTTTAAGCAGATCAAGATAAGTCCATGCATTATAAATTACGTTGGCACCAAGGACCTTTAAATAAATAGCCGGACGTAGTTAACAGATAACTGAAGCAGCCATGATGGGCCGGCGCTTTGTGCTTACTAGCAGCACAACGGGCCGGTCGGCAGCCATAACGCGCCGTATTCCGTCAAATGCAAACGTTGACGTTTGAAATTTGAATGATAAAAATATACTCTTCACATCTCCATTAAGTTTACTATCAATTTATTTTCTATAATTTTATTTGTCTTCTTTGGACGCATAGAGAGACCCACATCTCTATAAATGTAGTTTTAAGTTTAATGTAATGTATTAATGAAACCATATTATATGCCATATTGTTGTAATACTTGTAATATGGTCGAAAAGAGAAACTGTTGAGTTTCTTCCCGTGCTTCTTCTCACCAGAAGGTCATTACCCGAAGCGCCAAAAGAAAAGAAGAGAAAACAGTATAATGAGACATGTAAAAGAGCCCTTGAGGGCCTACAACTTGCAGAAATAAATTATTCCATCAAAAACATTACATGTAAAAAGATGCAAGTCTCGCAACGCAGTTCTCCTACATCAAAAAAGTTTTGAGATGTAAAGTTAAACCAAGTCAGTACCGGGGGGGTATCAACAGAACTCGATTTCCACCGACTATGCACGACCTATGCACAATGCTGAAAGTAAAAACATTAATTAATATTATGACTACATCGTACACATACTGTTGAATAACTTTTTTCTGCCGGTTGATACATTAAAAAAAAATACATATTTGGAAAAGTGAGATTAAATTCTTTATTTTAAAACTAGTTTGGTCTCTGTGCGCGAAAGTTCGGAAAGCGGGTCAAAAACGCCCAATGACAAGAAAGTCTCTATAAGAAAGATCTTAAGATAAAAAAATTAAGGCAAAAACTGAAAACGGCGAATCAATAAATCAGGCAACTTCAGAGTAGGAACAAGTCTACAAATATTTTAAATCTGCAAGAAGCAAAATAATTTCATTGACACAGATCTTTTCGGAAAACTAAACAAAGACATTGTGGCCGTGGATTTCTTTAACAATTATAACAAAAAGAAATTCAAGAAGAACATAAAATACTCTCCGATTATAAAAAAAGTTCTGTCTGACCCTAAATTACGAGTATTACTCTGCGAAAGCATATGACTATGTCAGGGAAACATTTAATACATATCTTCCGCATCGCAAGACATTGTGCAAATGGTATGGAAGTTAGAAAGGAGATCCAGGATTAACCGAAGAATCCTTTCAAGCATTAAAGGCAAAGTCACAAGTGAGCGAACACCGGCCGATATGCTCTTTACTTTTCGATGCGGTTGCGATTAGGCCTCAACCAATATACGAGGGGAAGAAAAATATAGGTGGAGGACATGGGGATAGGTGTACAAGAAGGAGCACCGCTAGCATCTCAAGCCTCAGTTTTTTTTCTCGTCCGAATTAATCACCGGTTCAAGCTCCCATTGGGATACTTTCTTTGCAAGTCTCTGACGGGCGACCAAAAAGCAAACATGATAATTGATAAAACTATGTCTGACAAAATGTTTTGAGTCCGAAATTGACGTAGTTTCCGTGACATGTGATGGCCATACCACAAATTTTAACGTATTAGAATTGCTTGGTTGTAATTTTAATCCTGACCTGTTGAAAACAACCTTCACCAATCCTTGCAATGACTCCGAGGTGGCATGTTTTCTTGACCCTAGCTATGTCATGAAGCTTTTAAGAAACACATGGCAATTGAAACAAACGATTGTCCATGAAAATGAAAATATTATTAGTTGGCATTTTTTTGAAAAACTAAATTGTCTTCAAAATGAAGAAGGTGTGCACCTAGCTAACAAACTGACAACGAAACATATGAATTACGAAAATTATAAAATGAAAGTTAAGCTGGCAACACAAGTATTTAGCACAAGCGTAGCAACTGCGCTGCAAACATGCAGAGAAGTACTGAGAATTGAATCATTTAAAAATTCAGAGGCTACGGAGATATTAATAAAAAAAAATAAACGACATGTTTGATATATTCAATTCCCGAGCTATGTCACAATTTGACTTGAAAAAACCGATTTGCTCCCAGAATAAAGGATTAATATTCTCTTTCTTGGATGCATTAAAAGAGTACATAATTGAAATTGAAAATATGACCAAAAGAAAAGTAAACGGAGTACGTTATAACTTGATATTTACAACCCATAGTCAAAGCAAAATGTAAGGATTTAGTAGCGAGATGCCTACTATCGCACTTAGTTGACTTTTTTACCTTTTCATACAATTGGTAGCATACCGCCCATTTTATAAAACCTCTAAGCACGTTATCGCACTATGCCTACTTTTTTATTTTTGTGACTGATATATCGCAGCTTGCCATTTTTTATGAAAAATCGTTTCAGGAATATCATGATGCTACTTTTAGTACAGTCGTGTTAAAAAGGTCTTAAAATTGGACTATTTTTAAAGTAAGTACCTATTTAATAATGTCGTGATATAAGTTAAGTATACATTACATATGTCTTTATTTAAAATCATTGCTTATCTCCTTGGTAAGTGCAAGAAGGTTAATCATATTACATAAAATAAAATAAGAACGTCATGTATGGTACGATGACTTATGTCGTTTAATTACAGTATCTTTTTAAGATTACAGTTATTATTTACCTACCGAAAAAAATGAATAATAACTATATAAAATACATCACTAACAGTGACATCGTGTTAATAAAAAATACCAAGGTACGTATATTATGTAGCTATTCTTTTCGGCGTTTAACTTGATTACAATAGTATCTGGTTAAATTTTTTGATTAAAATTATTATCAAATCAATCCGGCTTATTGTGGTTGCATTTTATCGAGGGATATTGTCATCTACCACTCCTATAGACGATCGATAAAATGCCAACCGTTATAAGCATACATATATGTTTGTAACAGGGTTCCTGGTCATTGTGGAGAAACGGACATAGTCACACACGCCAAAAATCAAATAAAAATGGCTCTAGTATTTGGCGATGCACTAATAGACGATGCTCAGGATCCGTCACTTGGATGGAAGATGACGAAACTATTACAAGAATAAGTGACCATACATGCCAATCCGATTTGTATGCCTACAAAGTGGTGGTGATTAAGGCGAATTTAAAACAAGCCGTTTGCGATGACTTGGGTCCCATACCCCAAATATATGAACGCGTGATGTTACCATACAAATCCGATCCTGAATACGATGATATATTGCCAAATTATGAATCGGTAAAAGATGCACTTTACAGAGCCAGAAAGTCGCATCTTGATGTACACGCGACAGTTTTCAAAAAATTGGAAGATGTCGTCTTAAGTGAAAGCTTAAATAAAGACTTCTTGCTCTGTGACGATGGCAACGCAGATAAAATTTTAATATTCTGTAGTACAGAGGCTCGAGAAACAATAAAAAATGTAAGACATTTCTTTGCGGATGGGACATTTAAGAGTGTACCGCCACCTTTCAAACAGCTGTACACCGTTCACGGGCTAACTACGGCTCACATTACTCCATTAATATATTGTCTATTACCTAATAAGGAGCAATATACATATGAAAGGCTGTTTGGAATGATAAAGGCATGCATTCCGGATATGAATCCAGAAATAATTCAAACAGATTATGAAATGGCGGCGATGAATGCACTTCAAATCACATTCCCTACCGCAAACATAAAAGGATGTTTTTTTCATTATGCCCAAGCTCTTCACAAAAAGGCTAAGCAATTGCATTTGTTTAATAATAAAACAATTGCTCTTTTTGTAGCACTGGCACATTTACCAGCAACTTTGATGCCTGAGGGTTTCCTCAGTATACAGTTTGAGGTTCTGTCTAATGTAGAGGGCTGGAACGACTTCGTAAACTACTTTATAAAACAGTGGATGGATCCGAAATTAATTCATGCTGTAAGCTGCTTTGATAATCCTCACCGTACTATAAATGCAGTGGAGGGCTGGCATTCACGCTTAAATAAAATAATTAAACGGAAAAAGCCAAACCTATTCCCATTCATTAAAAGTATAAAAAATGAAAGCATAAAATACGATCACGATATACGAAAGAGCCAGATCCATTTCCCGAAAACTAAAAAACAAATTAAAAAAGAAAAAATAACAAATGATCGCATAAAAAAAATTGTTCAGGATTTTCTTGATCAACATCTTGAAATGGGAGTTTGTTTACGTAGACTAAGCAAAGTTCGGTTTTTTTAATGAGGATAAGTAAACCACTTGTTTTTTAATCATTCTCAAGGTTAATAATGAATTAAAACGTTGCGTTCCTTACCCGTGGTACCATCAGATTGTACCATCAATGGTACTATGGCAAAAAATGCCATTTAATCACGATTTTTTATAAATATTAGGTTGCCTGAAGGCTGCATTTCATCTAGTTTTTGAAAGTGCCATATTAGGCTTCATATGCATTGGAGTGAAATCAGGGTCGATCATATTTGGTTTAATAATACGTCATGCTCCCCAGCAGGACCACCTTGGCTTTGATGAATTTAAACATATAGGAAAAATTCTATATAAAATCTATATAATTCTACTACCAATAAAAAAAATTCTATGTCAATAGTTTCGCCGTAAATTTGATTGCAAGGTGGTCCTGCTGGGGAGCATACTCCCCAGCAGGACCACCATTATATCTCTTTTGCTGCTTATGATACAGGCACGTAAATGACATCAAATAATTCTATAACAATTCTATACTGACCTAGCTTACGACATTCTTCAATTTATTTTGAATATACGAACTTACGATGCCACAAACTTTTATGTAAGTAATTATCGCTGCGCCTGAATTCAATATCTTAGCAAACACACAAATGTGTGGAATGAATTACTTTCAGGCGTTTGTTCACATATGCGCAGTCGCCAATGCCATTATAATATCGAACCGAATAAGGTGCTCATAAATATTTTAACGTGACTCTATGGTCAAAGCGTTAGAGTGCATGTTCAGATATAAGCCCCCTGAACAATTGGGTGCGCCAAAGTTCATATAAAATTGCAAATTCGATTATTGGAACTCCGAAAATGTATCCGTGGTAGAATGATGAACCCATGGCACCCAAAACATGACACAAAATCATCTACAGTAAGAAAACCTTTATAGTCTAAAGCGATATAGGAACTTAGTATCAAAAAAGGTACGCAGTAAAGTTTCAAGTCATTAAACTTTTTATGCAGCAATAACTTTTTTCACACAAAGATTTGGGATTACTTGCCATAGTAAAAGTTTTAGGACGTTGAATAAGCTATCCAGTGACATATCGCTTGTCCTTATTGGTCAATAGGCCAATTTGACCATCCTCCTTTGGACCTTAATGCATTCTGCCGTCCTAGTCTAAAAGGCGACTTTTTACTATGAACTTCTATAGCAAAAAGTCGCCTTTTAGACTAGGACGGCAGCATTGTGAATGCTTAACAACATTTCAATGAAACGGGTAGGAAATTAAATTCCTTGACTGTACCTCCCGTGTTGCTACGCTACGCGTACGGAAAAAGCCGCTTTCTGGCCAAGTGTAGACATAAAATAATGTACACAACACGGGAGGTAGGTACCTAATAAAGAAAGCCCTCGATCGCGTATTTGCGTCCCTCGCCTGCAGCTCGGGCCGCAAAGCTCTGCGATCTCGGCCTTTCTTTGTTTTACCACCCTAGTTGTGTTTTATTCGTGCAAATAATGAATCTCAAGCAGTTTTATCTCTTACGACGCCGAAGTTCTTGGAGGCTGTAAGTCGTCGTATCTCTTTAGAATAAGAAAAAATAAGGAAAAATGATAGAAATGATACATTTTAAACCTAAAGCTAAAAAGTCGTTCATATATGTGTTGCACAGTGACCATCAAATATAATTGTTCAGGGGGCTTATATCTGAACATGCACTCTAACGCTTTGACCATAGAGTCACGTTAAAATATTTATGAGCACCTTATTCGGTTCGATATTATAATGGCATTGGCGACTGCGCATATGTGAACAAACGCCTGAAAGTAATTCATTCCACACATTTGTGTGTTTGCTAAGATATTAAATTCAGGCGCAGCGATAATTACTTACATAAAAGTTTGTGGCATCGTAAGTTCGTATATCCAAAATAAATTGAAGAATGTCGTAAGCTAGGTCAGTATAGAATTGTTATAGAATTATTTGATGTCATTTACGTGCCTGTATCATAAGCAGCAAAAGAGATATAATGGTGGTCCTGCTGGGGAGTATGGTCCCCAGCAGGACCACCTTGCAATCAAATTTACGGCGAAACTATTCACATAGAATTTTTTTTATTGGTAGTAGAATTATATAGATTTTATATAGAATTTTTCCTATATGTTTAAATTCATCAAAGCCAAGGTGGTCCTGCTGGGGAGCATGACGTTTAATAATTCATGCGGTAAGCGGTTAAATACTTTATGAATGCAATACGAATGGACCTTTTTGTTGATTTAAAATCACTGGCGAATGCCAGTTTTTGACTGTCAGTAATATCGAAAAAGTTTATATCTGTCAGTAATAGCTAGTATTAGCTAAAGTTCTTCATTCAGGTTGTTTCCGTTATATGAACAGAGGCTCAGTCGGATATAAACATGAGTCTTATTCGAGCCTACGAAGATACAGTTCGATGTATATTTAATGGATGTTCAAACACACCATTGTTGTGCATACCCGACATGGTAAGGGTAAAAATGCTATGTGACATGAACTTTTACATCCCACAAAATACCCGTGTGTGCGGCGAACATTTAGAAGCTGGCACGTGGGAAGAACTGACGGAGTCACCAAATGTCTGCGAGCACTTTAGTCTAGCTCATACGGAGGACATTGTCAGAGTTATGCGGAGTGCAATTCTTTTAATACACACAACAGTGTCATCCATACTAGGCGTAAATAATTAAAAAAATGTATTGTGGGGTCTCTCTGAGGGATATAATCCGTAACGAGGTAATCCGTCAGAGAACCAAAGTTACCGACATAGTTACTCGAGCAAGCAAGCTGAAGTGGCAGTGGGCTGGCCACATCTGCCGCAGAACTGACAATCGCTGGAGCAAGAGAGTACTGCAGTGGAGACCGCGAACAGGTAAACGCAATGTGGGACGCCCCCCGGCTAGATGGAGTGACGATCTGCGCAGGGCGGCTGGCAGCAACTGGATGAGTGTAGCTGATGATCGAGCAAAGTGGCGCGTCTTGGGAGAGGCCTACGTCCAGCAGTGGACTGCCGCAGGCTGATGATGATGATGATGATTGTGGAGTTGCATTGTTTTACTTGCTGTTATAAATGGTCTTAAATTAACCATTACCCTCATGACTGTTAGGTAAATACCAAATTCTCCATTTTTCAGTACCACGGCTAATAAAAAATAATATTAGCCGTAGTGCCATTGACATAATGGAACCACGGCAAACATTTTTTGCCATAGTACCATTGATGGTACAATCTGATGGTACCACGGTTAAGGAATGAAACGTTGACTTTGTTGGTATGAAGTATAATTTTGTGTTAATTGGAAAGGAGTGTTTGGTTACTGGTTAGCCTTAAAAATATGATATTTATTTAATTATTTACTATTAGAATTCATTAAATAAAACCGTTATTATGTTCATACAATTCGTGTTTTGTTTTTGACTGTACATTTTGTAGGCAAAACAAATAACAAAAACATTGGTGAGAACGAAAGTCGTCATTATGCGACTCTTTGGTCTATTTAAAATAATGTTCGACAGATCGCGATTTTCGGCATAATGCGATGATATGTATGGACTTTTCAAAATATTGTCATTATGCTATATACTGCAAGTAAAAAATATAAGATAGACGAAGTGCGATAGTAGGCATCTCGCTACTAAATCAATAAGCATGGTTTTCTCGGTACATTAATGAACATAGAAAGCTTGAAATATTTATATGAAAGATTAATAGAGAAGGAGAGGAAGTTAATTTACCTTCCTACTTATAAAATAAGCCAGGATCATCTCGAAACGTTTTTTTTCAGCATTAGGATGCATGGAGGCTGTAACGACAATCCCAATGTAAAACAATTTAAAGGTAGATTTATAGAAAATTGCTGGCACATTTAGAACTCCGTTGCTTAACTACTGGGAATTGTGTTCTTTTAGAACAAATAGCAATACTTAACTGTACATCTACTAGCCAAATCATTAACACGACAACAGCATCATATCGGCGCGGAGATGACGGGATTTTTTCTGACCATATGTTTTACAATTAAATGTTCTTTGCAAGACACCAGTAGCGTGGCGTCCATAGAACTCGAAAAAATTCGTCTATCTCTAGTACTTGTCAGGCATTTGCCCCCCTAAATTTAAAGGTCTGCAAATTAGGATGTCATTTGAAAGGTAATTTATTCAGCTTTTAAATAAAGCATATCATTTCATAATTAGGAATGGCGTCATTACTAAATTATGGGTGATGATAATGTTTCCCCATTACTAATGATCCCAATAATACACGTATGGTTTATGCCGTTCAGGAAGGTATAAAATGATATATTTTCAGTAATTGCCCATCAATTGTGAATTGCATATGTACCAGTGACATTTTTCTCTATTAAATTGTCCAGAAAGTTCATGAAAAATGGGTACTACACCTGCTGAAGCCGCCCAAGCCGTAGCTCAGCTCCAAATCGGACTTAGTCAGCGTCAAGTGGCCCAATAACTGAATTTAAGCCGATCAGCAGTCTTACGAGTATTTCAGAGGTACCAAGAGACTGGTGCCTTTACGAGAAGACCCAGCTTAGGTAGGGTACGCTCTACCTCACAAATAAACAACCGCTTCATCATCGTGACTTCTGTACGAGCGCGCCAACTCAATGCTGTTAACCTACAGCAGAAACTGCAGGAAGCCCGGAAGGTGTCCATAAGTCAATACCGTGAGAAAATATCTCAACGAACAAACATTGATACCACATGAAGCTGGAAGCAGCTCATCGCACAGCACGCCGATTTTCGCTCAGGACCACATCAATTGGACCCTTGAGTAATGGAGGACTGTGATGTTTTCTGATGAGTGCAGGATCTGTGTTTTTGGCAACGATGGAAGAAAAAGGATCTACTGAGGACCAGAAGAGCAATTTTTAAAGTGTTGTATCGAAGAAAGGGTCGCATATGGTGGTGGATCTGTCATGGTCTGGACCGGTATTTCATTGGACCGATATTGTATTCGTCGTAGGGCCTGATATGCCTAACACAGGAAGCTTAACTGCTCCTTGCTTCATAGAGGTAATCTTAGCCAAACATGTGGTTCGATTTGCGGGCTTTATCAGTGATATTTTTTTTTTATGCCAGAGAATGCCAGGCCTCACACCGCCGGAATCACCAAAGATTGCCTTAGGAGCGTCATTATTCTCGTCATGGATTGACCAACAAGATGTCCTGACCTCAATCCGATAGAAAATCTCTGAGATGAACTGAAAAAGCGAGTTCGAGAAAGAAATCCAGATCCTGAAACTCTTCACAAGCTGAAAACCGCCGTCGAAAAGGTTTGGGCGGACATCCCTCAAGAATTCATCGGACGCATGTCACAGAGCTAGAGGAGGCAATACAAGATACTGAAAGAAAAAAAAAATCCATTAAGTTTTGCCCTACACTCGAATTTTTTTTAACGTTGCTAGTGCTACAATAGCATTTTGACACGAGTTTTGTTTTCCGCCCTAAATGTATGGAAAATTACCCGTTTTTGATTTGAAAACATAGTTAAATTATCTTTTAAACGATACCCCATTTTTCGCATATCCTTCTAAAGCTTTTCCATAAAATAGAAATTGGAAAAATATAAAGGTGGCTCGATTTCTTTGCACCCGAGTGTATGTATGTTATTCTCACTAAAGCTGAGTTTAGGTAACTTTTTCCAAGATTAAAAAAACTCGGAACCTAGAACCGACAAAGCGGTCCCTTCACTGTGCACTACCACAAATAATGACTGAGAAAAATACCGGGTAAAGTTAAATGATATTGTGTGGAATTCATATTGTGCAGAATCGCGAATAGGAAAAAACAATAATGGCATAAACGTGACGATGTGATGAGAGATGTGACTTTACGAAGCGCTAGTAGATCTACTAGCGCTTGGAAAAGTGCCCCTGTGGCCAGAATAAATGATTTAGATTTTTGTTTTTATTATTGTTACTTTATATTGTACGAGGGTGGGTTGATAAGTACCTGTCTTTAAGTACTTCTAGAATCTTGACATGCTACCGCTCATGCACGACATGCTCCGGCTATTGTATGACACATTATTTAGAAGTATTTAGGCCAAATTTCGATACAGTCGCATCTTCATTCTTTGAATTATGGATCACAAACTGCACGATTCCGACGACGAGGTGGACGTAACTATGAAAAAATTAAAACAGTTCGCCGCAAGATCTTTTTTTTTAAGAATTTTTTTTATTTAATAGGTAATGAAAAAATAATATTATGTCTATTTTTGGAGACTCTCTAACTGTTATCTTTCACAGTGTTTTTATTAGAATATAGATTTTTTTTAAATAAGAGCCGATTCTTGACAGTATTGGCTCAAAATTGACACCGACTAATAAAACATAATATAAAAAATTGGAAACCACATGTCTAGTGATCAATGATGAAGATTTAGGTGATAGCTAAAGTCCTTGACTTACGTGTTACGTGTTGGTGATTTTAAGAAACTTATACACATTATTCACAAGAATGGGATAAGCAACAGCGTGTGGCTCCAAATGAGCACGAAAAATGGAATCACGATCTCAACTTGCAAGTGGGTTCAGGAAAAAACAGGATAGCGAATATTTATTGATCTATCACCATTGTTTACACTGGATTTCTAGCAAGTTATTTGTATTCACCAAGTTAAAAAAATAGAAAAAGAAAAAAAGTTGTACCCTAGTAAAGATACCCAGAAGCCTGTCATGCGACTACTTTACAATTTTGTAATTTGTAAGAAAAAAAATAATGCCACAACAATAATACTTAGTGTATTGAGCTAGTAAATAGCCTAGCTACAAATTGTATTAACATAAGGTTTTTCTATCTTTACTCTAAATACCTCAAGACAGGTACTTATCAACCCACCCTCGTATTTTAATTATCACCTTCTAAAATACTACACTCACAGGCTCTCTTCGTGGATATGGATAAAAGTTGCAACTGAATATTATGATTTATTAAAAACCTACCTATCTAGTATTGTTTGCAGTTGAAGCTTGCTTAAGAAATACAATTTCTTACTATACTGACAGCAAGTTACTTTATTTCTGTACATAACAATCAAATAACTTCCGCATACCTAGCAACTACTTTCGAACTGTATAACTTTACCAAAGTTATTTTCAGAAATTCACTTTACAGTATTTCAATCTTAGTTCAAGGACAGCTCTAAATTTAATTGTCTGGAAAAGTAAAAAAGGCAATTCAAGGAGATCCGGGTAAAGCGCAGCTTCGAGGGGCTTCTGGGTTGAGCTTTTAGAAATTTATGGCGCTCACAAATAATCTTTTACTCAGTTTGCCGCGGCAAAACATTCTTTTTAACATTTCTTGGGCGAAACAAGTTCTCATAAGCTGTAAGCTTTTGCATTTTTTGCAGAGCTACTTATAGGCGGTTTCATTTCTTTGCTTTTGTAATGGTACACGAGGCAATAGTGCTTTCAAGCATTGTTATTCCTGTTATAACTGTCTCTAGCACTAATATTTATTATATTGTGGTGCGACAGTTATATACATTTTTTCACTTCATCTAATATTATGGTTAAATGGGTTACATATTTCAAAAAATAAATTAAAGTTTAGACTGTTAGGGTTCAAACGTTTTCACTGCTCGCCAACTATCAAGGTTCCCTTATTCGAAAACCCACGTTGGGTCAGAGGTCAAGGGTTGGAGTCAACCGCAACAACGGGCCGTTTAGTTCGCGACTGTACCGATTTGCAGCAGCAACTCGAGATTTATTGGCCTATCTAATCGCTGGACCGTTTGTCATGTTTGAAAATATGCACTGTTAATATTGCTTCGCATTCCGTTAGACGAAAGTTTTCAGCCAGATGTGTTCAAAAAGTGTAATTGGTTCTCTATAATGCATAAACTCATGTTGTAGCTACCTAATTCTTAAGTACAAAAGACATTTTATCGTTCGTATAAACGTTAAGTTGTATGTGATAAATGCTGATGTAGACTTAGGAAACTACCTTTTTTAATAGTTTCACGTGTAGCGTAAACTTTGTTACTTTTTTTTTCCAGTATCCAGTAAAATCCACATGTGTTGATAAAATAAAAATAAATAAGCAAAATATAATTTTCTTTTATGTTATTAACTCTTGACCCCGATGCCAAAAGGTTAGTGTGCAAAAAATACATTTTCTTGCCTTATGTGGATACTTTTGTTTTAATACGTGTCTTTAGCACGGACTCTACAGACAGGTCCTAATTGAACGAAAGTGTTTGCAGTTACTTGTACTAATTGTAACTATTTGTTTTATTGTTATGTGCCTGACATCAACCTCCGAGTATACCTTCATTTATTTTCAGATTCTATGAGTGTGACGCAGACTTAGAAAAGATGTATTTGGGAGTTAACTAAGTTTTTAAAATTGAGTAAGTATTTAGAATTATCGAATTTAGTACGTGGTGACTATTTTAAAACCGCGGCCAGGTTTTATTCCTCTGCTACAAGATCCGCACAACGTGGTATTGTTGCGTTTCTATTTGCTTTGTAACTACGTAACATTTTGTGTTCACACAAATTGACTCTGTGCTAATCCTTATTGCGGGTCGTTTTAGGCAAACATCCACGTAAATAGATCGCAAAGCTCTAACTGCTGACTGTGTTAGCCCAAATATTTACCTGCGGGTAGTTTTATCACCGGTTCATATTGTATGTTTTCACTGTATCTGCTTCACGCGTTTGTTATTCACTTGAAAAGTCCTTAACTGACTTTATTACTGTGAATTGTGTTTAATCGTTTGAATTTAATGAAAAAAGTTGTGAGAAGGTAATGGAATACACATTGTTTAGTTATAATTGGAAGGAAGGAATGTTGTTAAGACGAATAATGCTCAAGAACTCTGGCATAATATAGAGAAGACGGCGAATTATGTAAACTTTATAATGGCATTCATTTTATAATGTGAGCGTTAGCGAGCACAATATAATATTATGCAACGTTCCACTTCCACGGGTAGAGGTTGTTGTGGTCGGTATTGAGTTATGTATATTCTAATAGTCGATAATTGATTAGCCTGTCGATGTCATAAAAGTTTGACTTTCTATGAAGTTTAGTTGAGGCTTGATTATTTTTTTAAATTTACTTATATATCATATAGTAATTACTATGTAGTAGGGATGTAACGATACATATTTTTGCCGATACGATACCGATATCGATTATTGTAGTAAATAATCGGCGATACCGGTACCGATATACCGATATCGATTGCTAAATAATGAAGTATGCACCTCAGACACCTGGGGGCACGGCAGTGCCCCCGCCAAGTCGAGCAAATTTGTATGTCCTCATTAGGTATAAGTACCTAAAACTTGGCAATATTTAACAGACACTCGACCTTGAAAGTGTTAAGTAAAAATAAATAAATTGTCAACTCAAATTCACAGAAAGTATTTATTATGAAACAAAGAGATAATTAAAAAAGTAATTATCATTGCACAAGGAAATAAACCGATACATGGATTAAGTCAGTAGGTAATTAAAATTACTTTCTGCAGACTATTTTTCAAACAGCAAATTTTTTTCGCGCTCTTCAAATATTGGTTGTCTGTTGCTGTGTGTGTGTGTGTCGTGTGCTGCCTGCCGATTATATCGGCCGGTATATCGGTATAGGTATCGGAATCTTTACATTCCTTCTATGTACTAATGATATTACGACTTATATCAATCATTTGCCTTTTTACGTACCCAACACAAGAAATGAGGGTGTGGCGACATTCACTATTCACACTCCTTTTTCAACGTAACATGAAATAAACTTTCAGCACGCGTCAAGTTTCATAAATTCCTAAAAGACGTAACAAAACACGCTATCGCCCCATCTAAATTCACAGGCGGTACAAAGTCGTACACGACCCTATTTTGACAGAATGCCACGTCCCCACTTCTACATTCGAAATTTATCAGTGATCACACTTGACAAGGAAAGTTTCGACAATGGTATTGGGTTTATTGTCTTGGTTTACAGCAGTGGCTGGTTTATCTGTAAATGTGAAGTGAGCCATATAAAATCAAAATGCAAAGGTAATGTAAATGGTAACGTAATTTGGTCTGTTGAATAATTAAAACGCTATGACTGTAATAGATAATAGACAGTACTTTATACCGTTCGGGGTTTCTCTGCGGGATCGAATCAGAAATGAGGAGATACGTAGAAGAACGAGGGTTACCGACATAGCCAAACGGATAAGCTTGTTGAAGTGGCAATGGGCAGGGCATATAGCACGTAGAACAGATGGCCGTTGGGGCCGAAAGGTTCTCGAATGGAGACCACGAATCGGCAAACGCAGCGTCGGACGTCCACCAACAAAATGGACAGAGTTGCTTCCAATTCCAACCGAACTAATTGGAAATCTATGAGGGAGGCCTATGTCCAGCAGTGGACGTCCTATGGCTGAAATGATGATGATGATGAGATGATGACTTTATACCTGTGTTAACTTAATATTTCAATTGTAATTTACAGACAAGTGTAATCGTATCTCGTTTAATTCAAAAATTAAACAATAACCTAATAAACTGATAAATTTTAACAAGTAAAGTGTCTATAGCAGTCGCGTCCAAACAAAGATGTTCAAATCCAAAAGACGCGGTAAGAAACAATCTCTTACACAATTACAACTGGATTAACACAGTTCACATAATATTTCAAATAAGAAAGTTTTGTTCCTTGTCTTAATGGAACGAACAAAGTAGATTGCATTACGTTGTTACAAAAGCTGTGTAAATCTTCTTCTTAGTCGTATACTCTTGGCAGAGTAGTCGTGGTCATGGGGGTCGTAGCACGGCCTTTTTTACAGTCTCCCGCCATCTCTCCCTCACCGACGCATTTCTCGCGCACAGATTTAGGGATGATTCTGTTAGGGCTTTCACTTGATCCGTCCATCGCAAAGGAGAGCGTCCTCTGGATCTTGAGCCATTAACTCTACCCTGAACAACAAGTCTTTCCATAGCGTCACCTTCCTTACGCATAACGTGGCCAAAGTAGCTCAAAATTCGAGAGTGAACTATTGCTGAGAGTCTTTGCTCGATCTTAAGCTCCTGGAGAATAGATATGTTAGTCCGGTGTTGAGTCCATGATATCCGCAGCATTCTTCTCCAGCACCACATCTCTAGGCTATCAATGCGTTTCCGTTCCCTCTCTTTTACCGTCCACGTTTCTGCACCATAGAGTAACACTGGGAACACTAAGGATCTTACAAGGCGCGTCTTTGTTGCTTTCGTAATATTACGGTCTCTCCAGATCTTAGATAACCTTTCCATTGTAGTCCTTGTCATGGCTATGCGTCGTTTGATCTCATTCTCCGAGCCTCCGCCGTCTGAGACCAGTGCTCCCAAGTATATGTATGACGGTACAACCTCACAGTTTTCAATCGTTGTTGGCGCATTGTTGCTGCATCGGTTTACAACCATCATCTTGGTTTGGCTGTGTAAATACGAAGTAAGAAAACAGTAACCAATATACCTTATCAAGTTGATAACAAAGTAATCTTTAAAATTACGAGATTCATAAAAAATTGTGGGCTTTAAAAATATGTTTTTATCCTTATTCTCATACTAACATCGTAAAATTTGAAAAGATCAGTAGGTATGGTATTTCCTGCCGTTCCCTTGTAGTATGTTAATTATTTATTTAAGGCGAGGTGAGACCAGAATCGGGCACGGAAGCCTTGTTTCCAAATCATTTTTAGAGCACTTATTTGACTCTTAGGTCACTGTAAAACATATATAATAATATTCAGAACTGTATCTAGGGCTTCCTCTCACTTAGAACACGATAGCGAACACTTCGCTCGATAGAAAAGTAGCGCGAAAACACTATAAAATAAAGTAATTTTTTCATTATTTTTCATTTTGTTCATCACCAGTTACCTTTTCTGACAAAATTAATACCTGACAATCATGATTTCACAGTCATGCAGTGCATCCTCTCATGTTTGGGTTGATAACCGAAGGTTTTATGTTAGAAATCGAAGATAATCTGCAATAATCTGCATTCCGCCCGACCCTAGTTTGTATGTGAAATGCGAGCCAGGTCCTACCGCGCCTTAACTATGATTACTACAAACTCTGTAATGTTCATGAATAACACTTATGAAAAATAAAAGCATAAATCATAATAAATATAGTATTTTTATTTTAAGTTGATAGAAAAAAACGTAGACTTACCTTGCAAACCACTACGCTAGATTAAACATACTGAAACCGAACAAAACCTAACCCCGAACCCAAGAGACTCAAAACTGATAGTGTTACATGAATAAAGTTTTACGAGTTTCGGTATCAAGCGCGATTGTGCGTAACGAGCGCCCTTTCTTTATCTCAGCCTCCTGGGACGAGTAAGCTGCATCCTCTAAGGAAATTAGTGGTCGGGTCGAAGAGAAACGTATATGGCGGAAACAGGTGTATTTACTCTTAATTAGATGGTATTGTTTATTTGACTTGTAAGGAGTTGGAATACGGTGGGTAAATGAATAGGGATAATGTGATTCTAGGGTTAAGCTATGTTTATTCAGGAGTTTGACTTCCTTTTAAGAAAAGATTATAGCGCCACCAGAAGATTGTATATTGTAACATTTCCTTTTTATTTATCTTTATTTCGGAATAATATGTATTAATTGTATTATGATAGGAGTGGGCTATATTACAGCCTCGGCTATTACAACTCTCGCCTCACGGCTCGGGCTGTGCAACACAGCCTCGACTGTAATGATCAATGCCCATGCGACGCAACAATCACAAACTAGCCTTATGGAAAACAAACAAATATGAATACAAAATGGCGCAAGATTGACTTTTTCGCGCGCCGATCTGTGGTTGAATTATTTATGCGCGCGCAGGTGCACGTAGAGGCAACGACCAAACCCTCAAACAGCCAGAAATATGCACAATATAATAAACAGAGTAATTATGTATTTCTATAAAGAATTTTAAATAATTATTGTTTAAATATATTGTAATTCTGTAGATGCTTTGATGAAGTATAATCTTTTATCATATTTTGACTGAAACAAGTTTATTCATCTACAAAAATGATAACCTTTTTCGGACTAAAACCTCTTTTTGGAGATTTCAGAAAAAGTGTAATGTACAAAACTCTAGTGCGATCACGTAAAGTAAAACGCACAAGTGTGTAATTAACCGCATTCTGGATATAAAAATAAGGAAATTATAGCCACTTTACGAGCAAGGGTATTGAAATAGTACATTAAACAAAGGTAAAACAAAGAATGCCCTCGATCGCATATTTACGTCCCTCGCTTGCAGCTCGGGCCGGAAACATCTGCGATCTCGGCCTTTCTTTATTATCTCCCGTGTTGTGTACATCATTTTATGTCTACACTTGGCCAGAAAGCGGCTTAGTGTACATAATTTTTCATCACACTTGCTCGTAAAGGGTGTTATAACACGCGGGCTTATAGACCAGCTCGAGCCGATTTACCTCCCGTGGGTTATAAAAATCTATAACTCCCATGGGAGGAAAAACTGTATGAAAATCTATAACTCCCGTGGGAGTAATGAGTTTATTTTTAAAATATAGGACCTACCCGTACGTCATTTCAGACTAAGGAGGTTTCAAACCAGCCAAGGCTTATTTCACATCTTCAAAACTTGGCTACAAAACCAATTTTAGTGTATATAAAACTTATATGGTATATTATTATTTCAGTAATTTTTGCAATTATTTTAATGCAATTAAATTAATTTCCTTTAAAATTTTATTATGAAAATCGGTACAATCTGGCGGCATTGTCTGTCAAGTTTAAAAACTAAACGCAGTTCTTAGCATTATCTGTGGAAGACTATATTGAAAAAGTTGACAGTTGAAGTTGTGTCTTAGCGGGTGCGTTTAGTTTATTTGATTTTTATGTTTTATTTCTTTTTTCCTCGCAAATGTGATGAAAAACATTGTGCATAACATATTTTCTTTTATGTATCTATAATGTTTGTATCCTTGTACAGTTTATGTTGTTGTTTGCTTCAGTCGTGTCATCGTCAGTTACCGAGCCGCGGTAGTTAATCTGTTAGGCGTGTGCCGTAACAAACCGCGGTGCACCCAGCTTACAGCAGCTGAGACGATCATGCGGGATTTTACATATTTTTACATGCCGTGTGGCTTTGTATCTGTTACCTGAGCGAAAGTTATTATTACTTTACGTAATTTAAAACTTTAGTAATTAGACCGAGTATTGTTAATGTTTAATAAAATAATGTTCAGTTGCAAATAGGGCATTTTTTTAGTGTACATGCCTGTTGAAAACAATGACCGTATTTTAAAAACTTTTTTTTTGTGAATGAAAGTATGTGGATACTAATAAAAACATTATTCTGAATTTAACGAAACTCTATTTATTTTTGTACAAACAAGCACAGTTTTTTAATTATCAACAAGATAATCTGACATTGTAGTAAATCCCTGTCAGGCATGTAATGACTTAACTATTTGAGTATTTAACAATATTTTGCATTTATACCATAAAATATATTTAAATATTTACGAAAATAATATAGTTTATTACAATTACTCCTAAATATTGCTAAAAGGATGTTTTAATTTCAAAATTTGTGACGGGTGGTACTATAATTTTAGGTTTTGATTACATTTTTACTTTCTATATTTTTTACATTTCCTATTTGTGTAACTCTTATATAAAATTCTAAAAGGTATATTTAAAAAAAAAAAAACTATAATACTCTTCATTTCTTTATTTACAGGAACTTTGTAGTAAAACCTTTACTAATAGTAATTACATTAATTATTATTTCTATGTAGTCAAACACAAGAACGTCAGAAAACAATAAAGACACACAATTTGGCAACTGAGCAAGAGGGACAGAACTGACAGACCCAAAAGTCTAAAGCCGGGGTTATATGGGCATTTTTATTTTAAAATCTACGGCGAGGCGAAACTTAAGCTATGTTCAAATACTGTCTAACCTGTCAGTCCGTGACGAAATGTATGGAGTTTGACACTAATCGTCAGTTCTGTGACGACCTGCTAACTGTCAGTTAAGAACGCACTTTAAATAAAAAAGCCCATATACAAGGATAATAAGTATTCCTGTTTTAAATTATATATCATTTTCTTGCTTTACCAAGACTACAACCAGTCTTACCTCCGGAGCACGTCTAAACATAATATGCATAAGATAATATCGCTATATCTTATGCATAGGTAATTTTAGCCATGAAAATTTAAATCTATGAAAATGCGGTTAAAAAATTATTTTTGATAGGAAAAAGTAATCGTTGTTCGAATACTAAGAATTTCCTAAATTTCCCATACTACATTAAGTAATACTGTAACAATCAAATGATAAACAGTTTCAATAGATAAGTTCTGGAAACGAAAACAGCTCAGGTACTTTTTATCCGGCCATGTAACCACCACCTTCATGCTGTCAGTGTTGGGACTTTGGCAGTCAGCCACGTTTCCTACTAAATTGTAATTGAATGATACTCATAAATTCAGTTTTCAGAATATTACTATAGTTTTTGTGTAAAACACTATAACGTTTGTTATTCTAATTCCAGAATATTTGAAAGTTACAAAATAGCTACAGTTTATTATAGAAATGTGGTCACAAACCTTACTAATAAAATGTGAATGGTCTTGAGTTCACTGAAACAATCTTATTTAACACCGTAATTTCAAACACTGGACTTTTCAAACGAATGGCTGACTAATTACACGATATTAAGAGGAAACAGTAAGGTCGAGAGAATTGAAAATTAGGTATTTGTAAAATGTCTCGCTATCCCGCACTGCCCGCCTCTCACCCGCAGAGCGCGATAGAGACAACTGCAGCTTGGACCGAAAATACCTTTTAAAATTTCATGAAAACAACGTTTCGTAGTCCCCTGATTTCTTCCCCAAAACTTAACCTATTTAACTAATTTTTTCATTAAACATTAAAGAAAGGCTTTGGCCGTGTTCCTATGTTTTCCTTTTTTTTGATAATCTAGGCAAATTTGTTTTCGGGATGTGTGAACACAGCGGAAAATCTGGCATTTTTTTTAGGTTTTTGAAGGTTAATATCTCTTTTGAGAATCAATTTATCGTAAAAAGGAAAACATAGGAACATATCAATAGTAGCCATAGATTTTTGGACAAAAAATGATTGCTCTACTGGCATTATCCAGGGAGGAAACAGGGGACTACGTTTGTATGGAAAAACTGCCCTCCTGTTTCCTCTTAATGTTGCCATTCCCACAAATGCTATATGAATTGGTAGAATTTTCGATGTAATTTCGATCGTCACAAGTTTGACATGCCAGGGTCATCAATTTTAGGCAGCAGGATTTAAATTTAATTTTTATCCGAAAATTATAAGATTTAATATAAACAATTCATTTATATGACGCGCAAAAGAGTCTAGTTTATGGGAATCCATTACAATATAAAACATTTCCTAGTAAAGATTTTTAAAATTCCACTTTTTATATGTCGATATAGCCGAGGGACACTTAAAAATGTGCTACATTTGCCGCCTTAAAAATGATATAAATTACATTATGCATATCTCACACACGAGTATTTATTAAAATCATTAGATGAATAAGCAGGCTAGGTGTCTGAATGGTTGAAATAAGGAAAAATTAATCCTTATTGTAGTAATAAATATTGGAACTACAGGGACATAAAAAAACAGGAGGTACAACAAGAAAAAGGCCAAATACTACTACGATGAATTGATATTGTTATGAATATTACAGGGTTAATTATCTTGTGAAGGGAATAAATATACTATCTGAGGACCGTACTCCGTGTCACTATTTTTGACATTGAGTTTACCCTTACTACAAGGACATAACATAATATAAACTATTTTTGAATTTTGAATACACGTATAATATTGTAATAATAATTCAAAATTCAAATTGACCATTGTGCACTACCTTCCGTCCTTATCTCCTTACTACTAGATAAACATAAGTCAGCGCCACATGTTAGGCACAGCGCTAATTTAAGTAAATCCATATTATAATATTATATTTGCTCTATGACATCTAGTACCTATTTTAATAAATATTAGTTATCTAAGAAAATATTTTTCATTTACTCTGTTCAAAAACGTTGGAAATCTGCCCAGTCTTTATTAAGCTTTCCGTCTAAAGAAATATTAGAACATTGAGACGCCCTACGTAATGCGACATTTTTATCTCCCAGCCGAAGTGGTCGAAAGGGTCGTTATTCTGTTCTATCTTGATCAAATTCATACACGCTTGCCAGTTCTCTTTTAGTGAAAATCTCTCGACAATTTGTGGGCAAGTCATATCTCATATTTTATTGGTAAAAGAAATGACAAATATAATGTGCGATAAGGGTACCTTTCTCGTGAATTTATATCCACGTTATCAAGCATGTCCAATCGTGTTCTAATGTTGGACTCGGTATGATTCGAGTACAAAATACTTGAGACGATTTTGTGTGTAACTAACAATAAGATAGTCGTTTATTGAAAATTAAAATTATTCTTTCTCATAAATATCAGTAAAACATAGGTTTAAATTAACTCATCACCAGTAATCGGCGACTGGTAGTATTTTATACACAGAAATATATCGAGATATAAGTAAATAGTTCGTCGATTTGTATCGCAACTAAGCGTGTAACGTTTTTTGCTTGGCATTGGACTCCAAAAGTGCTATTTAGTGATGGAAAACATAAATTTTCCATTTCATTTGGTGGTATTTGAACAATTAATTATACTTTTATTATCAGATCTTCAAATCTGCTAATAATATTGACGGAAACTGAAGTTAACGGCATTCAAAGTAGGTCGCCGCCACTTCTTTTTAGCACGCGAGCACGCTTTTTCCTTCTAAGTACCTCGATATATTTCTGTTAAGGAAATAATTCGTCAATTTGTATGGCAACCAAGCGTGTTATGTTTTTCCTAATGTCAAACCTAATGACTGATATGGAAAAGTCTGTGTTGTTAAAAATAAAAATGCATATATTTTTAAATTTCAATAATATCCATGTTATAAGTATAAAAAAAGTTCGTCGAAAAATTGCTACCAGTCGCCGATCACTGCTCATCACGCTATTATTAGTTAAATTAGAGTATCTACTCTTAATGATCGTAGAAATCTTTAGTAGGTAACCAATTGGTAATCAATAACTATTAAAATGTATGTTTGCTTATGCTTATCGAGAATTAAACCCTCTTGTTGGTGAACACAATGAAACTTTGGTAAATGATGGTCTCTTCTAACCCAATAAGTATTTACCTGATAGTTCAAATGTGGGCTTTTTTATTTAAAGTGCGTTCTTAACTGACAGCAGGTCGTCACAGAACTGACGATTAGTGTCAAACTCCATACAATTCGTCACGGACTGACAGGTATTTGACATAGCTTAAGTTTCGCCTAGACGTAGATTTTAAAATAAAAATGTCATTATTTCTCTTTTGATAACAAATATGTATAAGGTGCTCACGTTCCGCTCGGCCATCTATATGGGCTTTTTTTTATTTTAGTTGTACCCCCATTTTTTTGATGTCCCTCGAGTTCAAATATATGTCGGAATCACGTGACTGACTGTCAGGAAGGAAGGATTAACTGCAGATTCCTGGCCGTTGAGGTATATTATGTTGGTTAAAGAAGTGGATTCATGTCAGATCAAATAATTTATTCGTCTGATTATCTTGGCTGCTTCGGTAATGACATTCTGGTGAGAAGAAGCGCCGGAAGAAACTCACCAGTTTCTCTTTTAAATCATCAGGCATTACAATAGTTGTTACAATATTATGGCATAGGTACTCGAGTGAGCGAATGGATGATTACGTTTCACAATTCGTTCTATTTCACTATTAATCACTATACACACTTCACTAATTCACAATATATCACTAGTACGCACACACAGTAATTGGCAGATGATAACTTTAGTAACCCGACAGTTTTGTCGGGAGCTAGTGCCGTGCCAGTCAAGACCAATGCTCGATAAAGAAAGACGATAGAATGACCCCACAGCAAGTGCGGTTCAGGTATTTAAAGGGTTACCCATCCCTCGCTCTAGGTAACTAGTTTCCCGCACTCACTCCACAACAACTCTGTCCAATGGCGCACAAGCAGGCACCAAGTGTTTACTTTTAATGAAATAAACGCGTGTATAACTATCACGACTTACATTAAAAACAATCGAATATTCCAACATGAATTATCAATAACCAATAACAGTGGTTTAGCCGCTAATTCAAAACATAATTTAGTCAATAAAAGATCGATCGTGTTTTGGAACGGAACTAACGTTTGTTAAAACAAGTTGTCAAGCAACCGCCTGTCAGTTAACTCATTTCATAATAAGAAAACAGTTAATTTAAGTGGACAACTATTCAGATTTACTTTTGCAAATGTGTTGGTGCAAATACGTGAATGATCAAATATTATTACAAGATTGATGTGACAATTAACTGCGACATATATATTACTACATTAAGGATTAATTTTTCCTTATTTCAACGATTCAGACACCTAGCCTGTTTATTAATCTAATGATTTTAATAAATATTCGTATGTGAAATATACATTATGTAATTTTTATCAATTTTTAAAGTGGCAAATTTTTAAGTGTCCTTCGGCCATATCGACATGTAAAGAGTGGAATTATAAAAATATTTACTAAGAAACGTCTTGTATTTTAATAGATTCCCATAAACCAAACTCCCATAAAACTCTTTTGCGGGTCATATGAATGAATTGTTTATATTAAATCTTATCATTTTCGGATTAAAACTAAATTTAAATCATACTACCTGAAAGTGATGCCGCCTGACATGTCAAAGCTGTGACGATCGAAATCACATCTAAAATTCTACCAATTCATTTAAAATTTGTGGTAATGGCAAAATTATTATCGTGTGATCAGTCAGCCATTCCTTTGAAAAGTCCAGTGTTTGAAATTGTGGTGTTATATAAGATTATTTCAATGAATTGGAGACCGTTCACATTTCATCAATCACGTTTGTGACCACGTTTCTATAGTAAACTGTAGCTATTTTGTAACTTTCAAATATTCTGGAATCAAAATAACTAATTTTATAGTGTTTTACATAAAAATTATAGTGACATACTGAAAACTAAATTTATGATTAAATTTCAAATACAATTTAGCAGGAAACGTGACGTCAATTTCGTGACATTTTGTCTCGTCACGTATAGGCTGACTGCCAAAGTCAGTGGTGTGACAGCATAAAGATGGTGATACATGGGCGGATAAAAAGTACCTGAGCTGAATTCTTTTTCAGAACTTTTCTATAGAAACTGTTTATCATTTGTTACAGTATTACTTAATGTAGTATGTAAAATTTAGGATATTCCTAGTATTCGAACAAGGGCTACTTTTTTCTATCAAAAATCACTTTTTAACCGTATTTTCATAGATTTAAATTTTCATGGCTAAAATTATCTATCGCTATATATTATGCATATTATGTTTAGTACTCGTAAGGTAAGACTGATTGTCTTGGTAAATCAACAGAATGATATACATGTAATTTAGAACATGAATATTAATTTCCTTTTTTATATTATTTGTATGCACCATGTAACCCCGGCTTTAGACTTTTGTGCATGTCAGTTCTGTGACTGTCCCTCTTACTCAGTTGCCTAATTGTATGTCTATATTTGTTTTTCTGACGCTTTCAATAAAATGTATCATAATAGGGTTTGACTGCATGAAAATAGCAATCAATTTAATTACTATTAATAAAGATTTTACTACAGAGTTCCTGTAAGTAAACCAAATGAAGAGTATCATGGCACCTCCCGTCACCAAATTGAAGTTCAAACATCCTTTTAGCAATATTTATGAGTTACTGTAATACATTATATTTTTTTCTGTAAATATTTAAATAAACTTTATGGTATAAATGTAAAATATTGTTGTATTCTCAAATAGTTTAGACAGTATAGCGTTATTTAAGTCAACACAAGACTGACAGGGATTTACTACAATGTCAGGTTAACTTGTCTATAATTAAAAAAACTGTATTTGTTTGTACGAAAAAAAAGAATTTCGATAAATTCAGAATATCCTGTTTATTGTGAATACTTTCATTCACTAAGAAAACCAATTTAAAATACGGTAATTGTTTTCGACGAGGTAAACTAAAAAATAAAAATGCCCATAAATATGTACTCGGCCGGCAACCCCTCACTTCCCGGCCTCTATAGTAATGTACTATTGTTCAATTATATTGGTTGTGTCAATACGTGCATTGAATGAATAAAATAATGGATTTATGGGAAATTGATATTTGATTAACATTACCTAGAGACTTACGAAATATCAACATAAAATAGATATGTCTCAATAACATGAACAGTAAAAGCACAAAGCTAAGTTATACAGGTATAATCTAATATCGTTAAATAATAAATAACAACGACATTAATGTCCCATGCCACTAGTCGATAACAATTTGGTTCAGTCAACCAGAGGAATAATGCCTTGTTTATTTTATACCGCAACACTAGCGTACATTGAGCATGAAACGATACGCATGCACACGCAGAGCTCTTGGTGTTCGCCATTAATAACGTAAATCTTTCATCGAAGAGGAAATATAACGTTCATTCTTTTATGATTGTTTCGTTTCATTCCTGTTAGCGGGCATTCACACTTGAGTGAGAGTATATTTAAATGAAGCTTTAACCCTTAAACTATTTAAATACCTATTATGTACCCTATCACTGATATTTGTAATAATTTAGTAAGTAGAATAGTTTTAAAAAATATCGTGTTTTAATTTCAAAATACCACAATAGGAAACAACGGAACCCTTATAGAATCACTAGCGTGTCTATCTGTGTGTCTGTCCGTCTGTCACATCCAATTTGCTCTGAAATTACTGGACCGATTAAAGGGCACTCATCGTTTTGCCGACAGCAAGTAAAGGAGCGACGACTCGCGGTCCCCGCGTCGCAAGCGCGGCTGTCGGTGGCGCGATGTAATGTAAGTGCGGTGACTGCGTGTAACGTGTAAGTGTGCGTTACAGTACGGAGTTTATTACAAAGAATACTGAGCTGCTCGAACTTTGTGGCGACCGTTCCGGTGGATACCAAATTCTATTAAAATCGGAACAGTTATCCCTTTTCGCCATACAAACAACGGGATTTTTTTATGGTCGTAACGTAAGGCGATGATCTTACGTAAAAACAAAGCGGCGTTCGCTAAGAAAGCCTATTGTTTGCATAAACACCTGTTCATTGTCCTATTTTACTCGTAACAGACCTTTTTTATGTTAACAGTAAATAGCCGTTATCTGCTAAGTCTGGCGGTAATAGTAGATTGTGTCACAAGAGAGCAAAATGATGTATTTACGGCGAGGGCGTATATTGAATCCTGAACGAAGCGAAGGATTATACAATAGAATCCCGAGCGTAGCGAGGGATTCAAGTGTTAACGCCCGTGGTGGAAATAATTTTGCTACCGTGTGACACATACTGCTTTTCACACCGACTATGAGGAAATAGTACATTGTGTATCAAGGGCGTTAAGTAAAGAATTACAAACGAGTGTTTGTTACAAGGCCGAGGCGAAGCCGAGGGCTTTAATAACACGAGTTTATAATTCCTTTACCGCCCGTGGCGCACACAATGTTTTTCATCACACTTGTGAGGAAATCTGATTAAAATAACCTTACTTAACCTAAACAAAATTGTAAAACTGACAGTGACATTAGTGACATATTCCATAGACAATGCGAACGTCAAGTCACGTTCGGAAACCATAGCGATAAAGACTAAAAATGGTTTATTTTATATTTGCAAAATACTGAAATACTATATTTAAACATTTAATTAATGTTACAGAAATATGTGTTTACATGTATTTGCAATAACAGTTCTCTTTTAATAAATATTTCAGTAATAAAAGTTAAAAAAGTAAGTTGGCGTTTCCTTTGAAAATGAGAAATAAGAGTAAAACAGAACCAGCGTTTCAAATTTAAAAAGAAAACCATTACGCCCTAGGGCGTAATAGGTCATTTACGGCTCGCAAAACCTACGTGTAATGACACCATTTTCGAGCAAGTGTGATGAAAATTCAAATACAAACGCTACCTACCAGAATAACGAAATATATAGTTAATCATAATAGAAATACATATTATTATTTTATAAAACGATTATTATTTTTTACGGACGGGACGAAAATACCACTTTCAAATTATATTTATGGCCCTCGCCTGCGGCTCGGACCGCAAACATCTTATTAAACCGCCTTCGGTGTGTAATATACTAATAAAGCTGTCTATGGTATGGCATATTCTAAGTGGGTTCAAACTAAAAATACCCTGTTGTCCTTGAACAGAAAAGTGCTACTTTGATCCCTCTTATGAGGGAGCAAAATACTTTTTTCTGAATAGGAGGTGTGAAAAATAACTTCAAAATAAGTGGGTCAGTATTTTTGGGACTCATGACATATTTTTCGTTATAACTTTTATTGATTTGCCAAAATTAATTTTAAATCTCATACATTTTCTTTGTTTAAACGTGTCTTGCACACGGCACAAATTTTTGCACACGAGACTGATAGGCGGGGCTTCGAAGCTAGACTTATAGATTTATATGCATATAGCGTTTGGTTCGGGTCTGTTTGCGGCCGTGTAAGACATATTCGCTCATATGCGATCTAAGGGGCGTAAGGTAACGGCGCCTATTACCGTGGTATTTAGGTAGTTTTCAAATGATTGCAATAAATGATGGGTATGAGAGCTCCTTAACGCCCGAGATTATTTTTTTTATTTTAGAGTTTCTATTAAACTTTTTGAACTTATTTTATTTTATTATGTTTGACAAAATAATTATTGAAACCAGAAAAGGACAATCTTCTATTACCGTGGTAATGGATAGGATGTAATTCTATTACCGCCAATTTAGCTTCTAATACCGAGGGTACAAAAATCAGCAATTTTTACCATCGGCAGTGCTCGTCGACATCACCATCCCCCATGACGAGAACCTCGTGAAGGCCGAGAAGGACAAGCTCAGCAAGTACCTTGATTTGGCTCACGAGGTTACCGCCATGTGGGATGTTGATTCGACGATCATTGTTCCGATAGTCGTTTCGGCGAACGGGCTTATAGCGAAGAGTCTCGATCACCATCTCAAGAGACTCTCGCTAGATGGTTGGATCAAGGGTCAGATACAGAAAGCGGTACTTCTGGACACGGCGCGCATCGTCAGGAGGTTCCTCTCTCTGCGGCCCTAACCACCGGTAGCTTGGGCCCCGCCCCGCTGCCGGCGGCACTCTAGGTTAGGTTTTTTATAATGTGTTTATGTTTTGTAATTTCATTTTGTATTTTACTTTTTATATATATATCTTGTAAAAAACCTAACTTAAGAAAATAAATGTATAGGTACTGAAATAATAATAAATAACGTACCTTATACCTTATTTTCTGATTCTGACTCATTCACTCACTCTGATTCATTTTCTGTTCACAAGTTTAAATAGCATTGGATGTGAAATGATATTTAGGCATAAATAAGAAACAGATTAAAGAAAAAAAATAAGAAAATAATTAATGAACTACCTACTCTATGAACCATTTCATTTTATCACCCGACATAAATGAATACAAGTTAAATTCACTGGTATAAGTGACCCAAAGTCGTACAGAATGATCATTAAAATTTAGATTTACACGTAGAGAGTTATAGGTATTGCAATATACGAATATCTGCTAATATATGAGTTTGTTTTCGCACGGCAAAAGTGAACTCAGGGATGAATTTTAATGAATGATCGGTACTTTGGGACGAGTTATATGTTTTCCGGGAACAAATCTGAAAAACTGCAAAAACGGGCTGCGTATCTACGACGATTAAATGTTTGAAAGTGTTTTACTATGCTTTGACAATCCAATCGTAGCTTTTGGCCCCCATTCTATGCCTGCTTTTGGACATGGCTATAACAAACGTGATTATTAACCAAAGACGGTAGGATATAATGTTAAACAAATATATAACCTCCTTTTATTATACATTGTGGCTTTGCTACTCGCTATTAAAATAGTAATTATTTTATTTTGTAATGAAAACATTTAATTGGTGATTAATGACAAGATTTTACATGGAAATTATCCTGCACCCTTCTGTGGTAGGTACCAATCACATTTAAGGCATAAATGTTATGTACATATAAATATATTGTAAAAACCTTGAACCTAACGCCCATGAGATTGCCTTTAAGTGCTCCTTACTTGAAGGACCAAGATTATTTACTTTCCAGTCGTAAGTAAAGAGACTTGCCCTAAACAAATCTACTTACCAGGAAACTAAAGATAACTCCATTCAAGCTTGTATAAAGGTTCATTTCTGCTAAGATGTTAAAGGATGTCGAAAGATTGGGTTAATAACCATCGCTATGATCCAACAGTTTAAGATGAGCATGTAAATAAAAAGATATCGTCTAATGAGTTATTAGTCACAGTTCTAATTATTGCTTTCTTTTGGTGTGCAATAAAGTATAATTGTAGTGTATAGTCATCTCATCAACACTGTTAAAATTATATAGGCATGTTACTTACATGCAAAAAATGCAACCTGTTTGAGTCGATTCCTATCAACATAAAAAACACACAAACCGGGTGATTTTTGATGATGAATATTATTCACCTGCTATTGCATCATTTGGTGTCTTGACGTATGCATAAATGAACTACTTAATTGTATGCAGTAGCATCGTCTCATGCCAAAGTAGAACAATGCGACCCCAGACTCAGTGTAGCATTTACTGATCGAGCGTTAATCTTCATTTAAAATGGCCGCTTCATTTAGCACAGTAATTGCGGTTACCCAGCTCAAATAGTTTGCGTTTATCTATTGATCGGAACTGATATATTTCGAGTAGTTATCTATTGGGGATTCTGCCCCACTCCACCGCGCTACGGGTCGCTCTGCTCCCCTCCGCGCTCGTGGGTCAGAATCTCCCAATAGATAACCGATCGTCTGACCCAGAAGCAAAATTTTCGTGACGGAACCTAACACGTTCGTAAGTGAAAGACGATGGTTTATACGTTAGCATCCCGTTGCAATCGAAGTCTAGTCAGTCGATAAAAATGGTTCAGGAGCCGCATTTTTCGATGTCCAATTAAATATAGGTTTATGTTTCAAGATTGAGGCCGAAATTTCAACAATGTCGGTTGAGCTACAAGCCATTGCCGAGGCACTGGCTTACTTGGACTCCATTGAGATGACTAATTTGGTCATATTCACAGACTCTAAGAGCTCCTTACAGCACATAGCTCGATGTACCTCGATGTATCGAGGAACACCGATAGCTTATTTAATTTTAGACCTCATTCGGAAACATAAGGCTAACAATAAAAACATTACTCTACAATGGGTCCCTTCACACATTGGCGTTGATGGGAATGAGGCCGCGGACCGATTAGCTAAGGCGGCGTCCTCTGAGGGTATAGATTTGCATGTGGTGCCCTTTTATACCGAATCCCTGGGCAAGGTCAGGAAGCACTGTTCTGATTTGTGGAAAGAGTTTTTTGATGAACGATCCCAAGAGAAAGGTATATGGTACAAGACTATCCAGCCCGAACCCCTACAGTCTCCGTGGATAACCCACTGTTCTCTGTCACGGCAAGATCTGGTTATGGCGATGAGATTACGCTCCGGCCACGTCCCCACTAATAAATTTAAGTTTTTAATGGGAAAAGTAAACAGTCCTAACTGTGTGGATTGTGGAGTTGTAGAAGACGTATACCATGTGTTGATGGAGTGCGTGCGGGGCCGGTCCCGTCGTCTAACCTATAACACTGGTCTTTGTAATGCTGGGCTGTCGGATCCAGAGTCAGATCAAGCTAAATTATATTATAAGTTGTATAGGATGTGCATCAACTAAGTGGTAGCTTGGTTGACGCATATCTTATAATAATTAAGTGAACGTATGGAGCGGCATGATCGTTCAACGACCAAGCTCCTTAAAATTAAGATTAAAAAAAAAAAAAAAAAAACTAGGTATGTACTTAGGGTTCCGTACGCTTACGGGATCACTTTGTTTGTCCTGCTGTCTGTCTGTCTATGAGAATTCAAAACTGCCTTGTCTCGTAATTAGTTGAGCTTTCGAATTGAAATTTATAGCTAATCCAAGGGTATACAGGATAGTAAGTAATTAAAAAACCGGCTAAGTACGACTCCGCCATAGACACCACGTGCAAAATTAAGACAACCATGTAGGTAGTAAGTACATTTTGCAAAGTGATAAAATACATAACACAAATGTTTCGATTATATGCGATCTCGGCCTTTCTTTGTTTTACCACCCTATTTGTGTAATATACTTGTTTCGTCGATAAACGATTCATCCAAATGTGTAATTTTTGTTCTTACAGACGTTAAAAACAATTTCATTTCAAATTATAGGTGTGTCAAATAAATAAGCTCGTTTTGTTGAATTCGGGATAAGTAGTAGATGAAGTGTTTCTCCAGAATTATATTTTATCGCAAATAAAATGACTGCATATAAAAATATTTTACGACAATTTTGCTACCCTGTTTATCGCTCCTTATTTCACTGAAAAACAAAATATACAAGAAGTAACAGTGGACTCACTCCATAGAAAATAAAAGATTTTTGCACGCGCTTTCTCATCATTATACTTGCTAGTGACTGTACTTGTGTGGAATGTGGAAAGTCAATTTAAGATAGTATACATTGTAGTTCAGATCATCACATTTCAAACCGCTTATTTAAAAAAAGTGAACATTCTGGAACCAACCTGGCTATTTCAAACATGTCACAACAGCCATGTTAATCATGTACATTTTTTAAGGCTTAGGCTTAAAACGTTTATATGGCATTTCTATCATAATCACAAATGCTATATATTATAGGTAGGTACCTACTATAGTCGGACTATGCTAAGTTTGCAGAGGTCGAAAAAAGGTTTTATTAAAAATAAATATATGGCAACATGCGGAAACCACAGCAAGAGGATTATTTAATCTTGGTCCTTGGCAATGTCAAAGTCAAAGTCAAAATGTGTAAATCTTGCACACATCAATCTAGTTTCAACCAAACTAATCGATTTGTTCCAGGGTCTATTTAAATTTAATATTATATTTAAATATGTAAATGGCTTACAAATGTGCAATTTTGGTGAACTTGGATTTTAGACCTAAACCAGTACAGATTATGATCAAATTTGCGAATTTCTCAAAGTGGTAGATTTGTGAGTTTAGCATGGGGGCGACGATGTATACAAGCATTGCTTAGTTTGTTTGGAACTAGATCAATTTGTGCAAGACTGTCCCGAATATTTATTTCTCAAGGTATGTACACATTATATACTTAACTAGCGACCCGCCCCAGCTTCGCACGGTGTTTCTCTATTATATTATGCATGTATTATACATATAAACCTTCCTCTTCAATCACACTATCTATTAAAAAACCGCATCAAAATCCGTTGCGTAGTTTTAAAGATTTAAGCATACATAGGGACATAGGGACAGAGAAAGCGACTTTGTTTTATACTATGTAGTGATTAACGGAAAGATATTTGCCAAGTATCAAGACTAATTAATTATCTTGCTTGTGATGTTGCCATGTGTGTTTTTTGCAATAAAACCTTTTTTCGACCTCTGCAGACTTAGCGTAGTCTGACTCCAGCTCAGAGCAACACGGAAAGGAGGCTTTTTTTTTTTTTTTAAACCTGACAACTCACTGCCCATAACCGGGCATGGTGATTGTCGGGCCGGGTGGTTGGCCGTTGCGGTCCCTGGGGTCGAACCAGGTCGCTGGCCAGACCACCCAAGGGCGTCCGACCGTGTGCCGTACACACAGTCGGCACGCACATCGGGCTGGGGGAAAGGAGGCGCCATAAATAAGGCACTTGTCCGGTACACGAATTTCTGCTATATTTGGTGAGGTAACGCACACTTACTTGCTCACGCGTATATGAAAAATCGTCGATCACTAGGAAACTAACACGTAACAAATAGAACAACACATTGACCAATTCACATTCACAAAGATACATTTTGCATTGAAATAGTGTAACATAATGACGTGACGCACAATATTGACAGTCTATCAGGACTCCATGGCAACCGGTGCTTACGTGTTTGTCAACTAGTAAACAAACTTAAAATAATGTCAAATCCGATTTTTGTATTTTTTATGTTCTAGAAAGTAAATAATGATAATATGATTCTAAATAGGTACTTTGGACGTGAAAGTGAAACACCATCTCTTTGTACGTTTAACGTATTAGATCTTCTTTTGCAGCGAAATATGGTTTTTTATTAAGCCTGACAAATTTGCAAACCTTAATTGGACGTGGCAAAAGTTGTGCCAGGTGGGGGCCGTGGCGTTCCCTGGGGTCAAACCAGGTCGCAGGCCGGGCCATCTTGGGGGGCCGGGGGGCGCCTGGCGTCGAACCAGGACGCCGGTATCGGCGCGAAATACGGAACAATTCGGCATATTCACGGAGATCTCTTCAGGTAAGTTACTAGATTTAGTCTGACGATTAATCATATTCCAACTAGTTTTATAGAACGAATATGATCACTGGCACAAATTGCTTGTCAGAGGGGAAAGACACATCAAAGCTACTCCCTACGAAGTCCGTGTTGCTCTAAGGGTATAAGGTACTAGCGATTAGATCACTACGTACGCTAGATACCTTAGGTACGGATCTACTGTATGCCAAAAATGTTGTGCTACTTTCGCTCGTAAATTCAACAAACGTGTAATGGGTTATAATTTGCATTGTTATTGTAGAAATATAGGCACTGTAAACCTAATAGAGACCGAAGTGTTGTTGTTTTTTAAGTAAGCAAAGTAATATATCTAAAAAAGTTCTAAATAAATTTAAAAAATTGTTTTAATTTCAGATTAGATGAATTTTAACAAATAATTGAGTAAGTAGTCTGAAAAGTTCGGGATCAATGTTTTTATATAGTAACAACATTAGATTTTAACTTTCACTTATAGGGCTTTTAGTTTGAGGACGGCAATTGCTTAATCCTTAACTCCTAGTTTTAGGGTTCCTTGATCGAACACGGTACTTTTATATTTCAACTTCAATCCATTACTAGATATAACCCAAATACCTATCTGCTAATACGCTACACCAAAGATTTCTAAATATCGATCATATTGTTATAACCACGCCTTTAACGTCTCGAAGTCTCTAATACGTACCTATTACAAAAAGCCATTGTAATAATCTCTTAATTAAAATTTGGATGGCATTCTTTGAAAGTCACTTGTGCCTTCTTAGGGTAATCTTCTTGTCGTATACTCCCTGCCATTATAATGTTAATTGTCGGACCCAAATGGCTTCTTAAATGATACAGAAAGTAATTAAACAGCGTTAATTATTACGGCTAAAATGGATATTGTTATCTAACAACTTCATGTGGGTGTTATTTTTATTGTTATTTTATTTGATAATAGGAATTGGTATCGTCTTAGTTGCGAAAAATGTACACAGTTATTAAAGTAATTAAGGTACATTTAATAATTTAGGAATTTAACTTGTAGTAATAAAACAACTTAAACGGATTAAGGTTGAACGTTTCAGAGAATTTTCATACAAATTTCAGTCCCGTTTTTCTCCGGCCGTGATCACTTTCTGTATTTAAAACATTATAAGTTCGATAGTACTTTTCCTTCTGATTCCGCCAATAAGAAAAAAATACCGAAAAAATAAGAAATATTCAAAATAAATCCATTTGAAAACTAATAAAATTTTGATCAAACCGTTGTTTGTGTGAGTGTAGAGTATCGTGTCGGTGTAAACAAAAGGGCGGCATTTATCGACAACAGCTGATTCTAGGTGTCAAAAGAATGCCTAGATTGTATAAAACCTACTCCTAAAACTTCTGGCCACTAAGCTAATAAAAATTAAAACATAAAGTGCTGTCAGTCTGTGTCGAAGTTTTTCTCCATCAACAAATTTCATTTGTAACCGTTTTTATCGAATAGATAAAAATTGTACAAATACTTGAGTTAATTTTTGCTATGGATATAAATACGTGCTCTTATTCTTAGTAAAAAATATTGGATTTTTCGATGCAGTGCATTAGTTTTAAAAGCTAAAAGAGTTTGCTATCATTGACCATAAGTATATCGTTTGAAAAAAACCTTTTTAGTTATTGCACTCCCATGCTCGATTAAAAAAATATGTTGCCTACAGTCACATTTATATTTGAAGTTGTCAAAATTTTTCATACAATAGCAAAGATTTTCCTTGTTATTAATTTTATTATTTGAATAGAAAACGGTTATTATATATTTCCTTGATCAACATTTTGCATATTACTTGGGTGGTAAGCTTGCCTGATGTGAAGTAGTCACCGGAGCGTACTGCCATTTTACTAAAAATAATGAAAACAAACGTACGCACACTCGAGACCAGATAGATTACCCAAGTAAATCTTAATTTGCGTCATCATCAGAAGTTCGTTGCCATCACCCCTGCTATGAAAAGCTATAGCTCTACATGGAGATGTTCGGCTGGAATCAGCCAGACTGGAGATGGCCTACCTAGTGCGTTCAAGAATTAAGAAGCGATATGAGGCAGCTGAAAGGCTTGCCTTTGTATTCTACCAGTCTATGAATAATATTCTATCGAACCCGCGAATCAAACTTTTTTTTACAGCTCAATAATAACAGATCCTAAATGTATGACAGAGTAGATAAGTACCTAGAACTAAAAAGTTTTAATAAAACAATACGATATAAAATATGTTTTTTTCTTGGCTTGTAAGTAAGTATACTATAGAAGTATACTAACTTAGGTCAGTAAGTATACTAGTTACATGTAATTTACATGCACAACTAACTATTCATATGAGAGAGGTCAAATTACAACGAAAGAAGTAATAAACATGTGCAGTTAATCAAAAAATAAGAAATATAACAATATATTGGATACCTAACAATATGAAACTAAAACTTCATATTTCAACATCTTCTGAAACTACGTCAAAATCTTTATCAAATAGATTAAAATGGCGCCAAAATAATATGTAAACAAACATGACCTGTCATACTGTCATAATAATAATTATTGACAGTCACTGACACTAATGACTGACAACGGGTACGCGTGTGTGCGAGAATGTGGAAAATTGCGATAATTTTAAAGAAATCTGATTTATTGTTCACAAGAAGACTGTTGAGCTGAAATTGGTTGCGATTTAAGCTCACCATTTTTTATTGGTTCCGCCAATACATAGAAATAGTAAATATTTAGTTTGGTTTAGCTAACAATAATAAAAACACTACGCAAACGACGTACAACGCCACCTGAGCGGCTAAAATTGGTAACTTTCCGTAACGAATCCCCTTAAATCGCGTATATTGCCAGGAACGCTGAAAAGGGTTACGAAACGTCGGGACTTAAAATGTAGTAATATACGCGATTTAATCCGTTTAAGTTGTTTTATTACTATGAGAGATAATCGAGGAAACCGAAGACGATATTAATTTAACTTTTACATTGATTTTAATACCGAACATACCGGCAAGAATCTAATAAGATTGCTCTGCCTGACTGATATTCTGAATAGTCTTTATATTCTATTACAAAGAGCTGAATGTATTGCCAGTGCTAAACTGTTGTACCTATAATAACGTAAAATTAAAGCAAAGTACTTTTTCCTGATAGTTGAAAATGCGCTTCGCATTTCGAGCTTCACATGAACAATAAAGCAGTAAATTTCATGCAATGTGCACAATGTTTTACGCGTCAAATATGCATTTCGCGCACTAAAAAACTGGAATATGAAATTTTATGACTTAATCTGAGCTTACTGTAAGCATTTCATCGTTTTTTTTTTTAAATAAAATATTTTTAACTTACTATGTACTTTCAAATTGCTTCTATTATTGTAATTTAATTATTTTTCAGTCTCTTTAGTTTTGTTATGTCCCTTCAGTTTTGTATGTTTTATTTTGTTGCATCTTGTTTTTGTAAGTAGATAAGGCAATATCTTTCCGTTTAATATGCATACCTATTGAGATAAATATGCGGTTCAGTTTTGCATTATATCAATCTACTTCCAATCAAAATAAGCAATTTGCTCCACGGTCTTGGATAATTACTATGTACAACAAATCAGCTATGGTGACAAAAATAGAGACTAAAAATAACTTATATCAAAAACTAAATTGACCCAAAACTAAATTAAACTACCAAAAAAACAAATGTTATAAAAATAACACCCCCTCAAGTAGTTCTGCCTGCGGCATTGTATAGTCCGTACAGACTCTAGTCCAAGTCCAAAATGCTGTCAAACGAACGCAAGCCAAAAACTCCGTTATGGTTTCATTATAAGGTAGTTTTTGGCTTGCGTTCGTTTGACAGCATTTGGTCTTAAGAGTTTGTACGGACTATACCCATTACGCTGGCGGCATTACCTCTCTCGATAGCTAAAGCTATTCTTTGCGAGTGGTAAGCGTCAGCTTTGGGCCCTCATAAAGGTTTTCATGTCGGCTCACCAGGGTCCCATATATTTATATACGAACATGTATTCAAGTATTGCTTAGTTTGATTGGGACTAGATTTTTTTGAGCAAGACTGTCCTGAATATTTATTTCAGTAGGTATGTAGACACATTATATACTTATTAATTGAAAATATATTTACCAAGTATCAAAGCTAATTAATCCTCTTGCTTGTTATGTTGTTATATGTATATGTCGGCGACCGATCATATAATTCCTAGCCGGCATTTCATGATGTGTCTAACATCCGCCATATCGTTCAAAGCTCATCGTTTGACGATTTGCCTAGCAACGTTTAGCCAAATCGATTAATAAGACTATTTCTTCTTGAATTTATATTTTGCATCTACCCGTGGCTTCGCCTACGTTATTTCCATTACTTTTCTAAGGGAATGCTTTACCGACATAAAAAGTATCCTATATGTTTCAACCCAGGACTTCATCGACTTGTATGTGTCGCCGTTAACTAGCCTAATTAGCTGCCTAGCCTTTTCATTAAACACACTCCTTATTTTAGGTTAGGTTTATTAGTCAGCTTGTGTCCCTCAGAGCAGCGGGGCTTCGTCGACCTGCTGGCGGGTCATAGTTCAGTGAAACTGCTAGGCAGTTAACCTAATGGCTAATTAAACCAGTTGGCTGCGACAGTATAATTCGCCATATCATGATATTCCTAGGCAAGGACCTTAAAATAAATAGCCGGACGGAGCGTCGCCAACAGAGAACTGAAGCATTTTTAGTCGGCCGGCTGCTTGTACTTACGAGCCCGCACGCACACATCAACTAGTTTTTTCCTACTATCCGCAGCGCGCACACATTGACTTGACCAACCAGCGTTAAGTTAGCCGGCGGACTATTGATGCTTCAGTTCTTTGTTAGCGATGCTCCGTCCGGCTATTTATTTTAAGGTCCTTGTTCCTAGGTATATCATGATATGCCGGCATTTCACGATATGCCGGCATTTCATGAGCCACCAGTGGCCAAAAATGCTACTACTTTACGATCTGACCGGTATGTAGCTAGGAATATCGACGAATACGTTGGTCTCATCGATCTGCCGTATTTATTATTAGGCACATCGTGATATGCCTGGCCAAATCTCAGACATATCATGAAATACCGGCATTTCATGATATGCCTAGGAATTTCATGACTTGGCGACTTATACGATAGGCCGCCGACATATATATTTTTAAATAAAACCTTTTTCGGCCTCTGCAAACTTAGCATAGTCGCACTATAATTACCTTGTTGTATTGTAAGTTTCAGTCTTTTCGTCAGGTATGGTTATTTTAAAACATCGTTATCTAAAGTTTAAATGGCATATAATAATATATGTAAACATAAAATTACCTATACAAAATGTGTATCTTCTATTTTACCATTGGAGAAAGATTTAAACGCAAGGGTCGCTTTAAAGGCTGATTAGGGTAAACTGACCAGTAACTGGCCACTTAAGCGACTTGGCAACTTTGAGTTAATTTTTTTCCTAATTGTGACGTTCCGTTACTTTTTATGTGACGCTTACGCGTAAAAGGGATCTTGATTTTAATATCTCTTTGGTTTATAGTTGAAATAAAAGAGGTTTTCGTGAACATATTTTTATTCAAATAGAAATTGAAGGTTTTTACCAGTAACTGGACACAAAATTTAGTTACTAGCCGTTAGACAACCATTAATTGGCCATATGCACTGAGATGCGATTAAGCATTTATAATTACTAATTAATTAATCTATAATCACAGGATGTTATAGGAACTGAACGTTTTTACTTGCGCTTACATTTTCAATAAAAAACATTAAAAATTAACATTTATTACTAGTGACATTAGTATTTACTCAGTCAGACCACTTTTATAAAGAAATTAAAAATATAGATTAGTGAATAAACCATCTAAACTTAATTAAAACCTTGTTTTTTGCCTTCTTTACAAAGTGATCAAAATAAATCATTATCATTATCATCCGATGAATCGGTATTGCTTTCCCTATAGCAACGATGACATAGGAAAGCATCATCGTCGTCCACAGGAATATGAATTCGATGACGTACAGGAATACAGTTTCGATGATATGTTTTAGTACACTGGCTGCATTCGAGAACCTTCTTTGGAGGACTCTGGCAGGAATCACAACAAATAATATATTTTTGGCTTTGGTATTTTGTTCCGACAATGCATTTTGAGTTGGCAGTGGTAAAGTCGCTGAAGACGAAGAAGTCACATTTTGTTCCGTCACAACTTTTCTTGGTTTTTTCTTTAGTACGTTTTCTTTTTGTGCTTTTTTCTCTTCCCTTAACCGCTTCCTTTCTTCTTTTGCAGCCTCTTCCTCTTGTTTTTTTAACTGCTTTGCTTGTATTAATTTCACATAGCTGTCGGACGTCAAAGCAAACGGAGTTTTTTGTACTTGCCGTTTTCCTTGACGTTTTGGTGGTTCTGGCAACTTTTTTAACTTTAAGTAATCGGAAAGCAGCACATTTGAAATGGCATTAATCTTTTTTTCTGGAGGTATCTGTTTTGATTTACATGGTTGTTGATTGTTAACTTCGGTCAAACACTGCACTGGCAATTGTGACTCCTTCAGAAGTACGCACTGATATTTTTGGATGTCGGTTCATAAAGGCTTTAAACCATACATCCCCTGGCTTACCATTACGAAAAGGATTCGGTCGAGGATTCGCCTTCAGGAAGTCCTCGACACAGGTTTGTAGGTACGTCTTCTTTTTTCATAGGGAACCCACGTTTAGCCGATTGTATAATAAAATTACACAGCTCGTTCTCTTCAGTTTCATTCAAGACTGGATCGGGTCCAGACTTAAACTTTGAAGTAGGATTGCGTAGCTTAAACTGAACGCTACTTCTTGGTACACCAAACTGCGGCTCCACGAATAGAACCACCACCCTCTTGGACATATTTAACAGCATTATCATGTCGTAATCTGTCGTTTCTTTGGCATGTTGCATGTGGTTATAAGCTGCAGACCTGTAGATCAAAATTGTTCTTTCAGTAACTGGCCACTCAACTGGCCCCCTATGCCAGAATCTGCATAAAATCGGGTAAAGTTACCAATATTTTTGTATTGGAAACTACACTTTATAAGCTTTCTGAATAAGGTTCAATTTTACAAAAATATCAAGTTTAAGAAATTAACTAGTTACTGGCATAGGTGGCCAATTTCTGATTTTTCTCTAAAACTGTCATTCAGTAACTAGCCATCCCCCCAAACTCCAGTTTTAATTAGTTTTAGCCAAAAAAATAATCAAATGCATGCTACTTACCTTTCCAGCAACTCGGATAACACGGCAGAAATAAGTACACTTCCAAAATTGACACAGAAACCAAATTTCAGAAAATCCGATAACGTTAACATTTCATTAAGCGATGACCGTTCTTGTCGAGACAAGTGCGCCGATTGTCAACAAACAACCAAAAATTTTGGCGCTAGTGTCTTTAGTGGAGAGAATTTATACTAAAACGAAAGCTGATTAATGTGGTAATGTTAACCGATATCAGTAGATGGCGTGGAATGCATATAACTCTTATTTTAAATAAATGAAGTCGATAGTGGCCAATTACTAAACGTGGCCAGTTATACCTTGGTTTACCCTATTTTCGTTCAGCCTTTAATTTTATGTACACCCTTTGTTCTCGACACGAAAAATTAAAAAGGTTTTTTTTTCATAACTGAGCCAATAGGCTTGTATCTTTAGTAGGAGAACAGAAGTTCAGTGAAGTGTGGTGATTACGCGGTATAAGGTTTAGGATACACTTTTTTGATTTAGAATAGAAAACTTGCCATATAATAAATAGGTAGGTTTTCTATCAATACATTTTCCGAAACTGTCTAGCCGTCTTCAAGTAATTTCATAACGAACATACCAAAAAACCATACAGTCGAAATGAGATCAGTCCTTCCTTTAGAAGGTAAAAACGGGGTTAATTTCATTTTTATGTTTTGACCTACTCTATGTGGCGTTGTAATGTTTGTCTTTATTATTTTATTCGTTTTGTAACTTATATAGTCATAGCTCACGTGTGTAAACTATTTTATTACGTTAAATAATACAAATAAACAAAGTATTACAGACACAATTATATGGTAAAAAGAAGAGAAATCTAGTTCTCCAGGATGGGTATTCCACAGCCATCTTCGCATCCAAATCTTCCTATCCTTCTTCTCGTCCCCCAAATTCTAATAGAGACCGCTCTGATGATTGATATTTGTATTTTGACTTTGATCCAGTTTATTATTTGTGAGTGGGGCTTGGACCATTTTTCACATAGCTTAAGACATGTTTTTTTTTATGAAGGATTCATATTCGGTTCCGACAACGCCATCACAAGAGACCACAAGGGGAGTAAATGAAGCTCTAAGATCTTCTGCAGCCAGATCGTATTTCGCATTTGCGTTGTTTTTCACGAGCGTGTATTTGGGCAATTGTGGGCCATGTGAGTAGACCGTACGATGCGGCGTCGGCATTTACAATGCTAATGTCAAAGAACGCCTTCCTCCGCCTATAGTCAAAGCTTCACGTTCTAGAAAGGAAAAATATTAGTTTTTGCCCACACGTTTAGGTCGAATGTCGGAAGGGTAATTTAATGCACTGTTATAATGAGTAATTTAATTAAAATTAAGTATATAACTAGTTTCTTATTATAAGGGTTCATCATAATATTAAAAAGGAACCCTCACAGCCCTATGTTTCAGGAACTACTGCTCCTTTCAATTTGAAATTTGGAATAGTGTTAAAAACCACTAACCTAAGTAATTTTTTTATGTCCAGTAAGTAGGCTCACTTACTGGACATAAAAAAATCTTATACCTTTTGTACTTTTTTTAAAGGGGGCTGAAATGGGAGGACGAAGATCTAAAGTAGGGGCTAGTACATCAAATGTGGCACGAAATGAAAGGGCTTAATTTGAAGGTATATTCCAAAACCTTTTTTCTTAACTATGTAGTTTCTGAATATTGTCTTCGGTTTCCGCGTTTTTATTACTATATGTAGTTTCTGATTTAAGGCGGTTTTTATAATGGTTTTCCTAACATGCAAGGTTTTTTAGAAATTCACAAGAGACGTAACTTAAAATTATTTGCAGAAGTTAAACTAACTGCGACCTACGTCGATGTATGGGGACTTTGCTTTGGGGGCAAAGTAAAAGCTTGTCCCTGAATACAGTTTATTTTGAACTATCTACATACCTACAGGTTTTTACGGGACCCTCGGTGCACGAGTCTGACTCACTTTTGACCAGTTTTAGGTCATCCTTAGACATTATTTTCACTGATACCTACCTATATGGTGATGGATCTTTTAGGCAAATAAATTGCGTACCAATTAATTATTAGAGTTATAATATAGATAAACAGAAGCCAAACCACTAATATAGTGCTCTAATTGTGTTACCGTTTTGGATTGAAACCCGTATTAATATTCTAACCCCGCGATGAGCTGGGATGAATTCATAATCAAAACTATCTCATATGGTATGAGCTTTGGATTCCCTAAGAAAACTGAAGATGCGACATAGCAATAGATACCTATAAACTGTTACTTCACTACATAGTATAAAACAAAGTGGCTTCCCACTGTCTGTCTGTCCCTATGTATGCTTAGATCTTTAAACTACGCAACGGATTTTGATGCGGTTATTTAACAGACAGAGTGATTCAAGAGGAATGTTTATATGTATAATAAAACAATTGATATGAACTTCATCGCGTATAATAATTAATAAATAAGAGATAATCGTGGAAACTGAAGACGATATTATACTACTCTTACTGTTAAAATATAAAAAAAAACTATAAAAGAAATACAAAATTATTAACTCAAAAACTCTCTCTCCAATATACATATTTAGTTAAGGCATTTGTTTACATTTCAATACCGTGCTAAAAGGTGCCATATTATAGTTTTATAGGGTTCCTTCCCCAAAAAAAAAACAAGCTTTTGCTCAGTTCTCATGAGCAATATTGATCACTGGAACCTTTTTGTACTGCTGCAAGCGCACACAGAGTAAAATTACAACATAATGCATTGTTTTATTTTTCTGTGTTTATTATTTTTTTTTTTTATGTTTTACCTTTCTGTTTCCTATGTTTTTTTGTAATTATTGTATTTTTGTGTGTATTATACACGGCGATTCTTAATTGGTGATCAGGAGTAGACAAATATTAATATCTAGCTAAAATCAAACTCAATAGGCGAGGTCTCACGCAAATACCTCACTGTTTAATTAATTAAAGGTTAAAACATAATTTAAACTAATAACCACTGAATACATGGTCACCTACATTAATTATTGAAGTAAAATCACGTGATCACGATACGTCAAGTGCCATCGCTTTGGCGGAAACATTGACAGATCTTAAGTAAATAAACTTTTCTACGAGTATGAGTAGTTAGGGCGTGATAAATAACGAATTCAATTTGATAAAATGGACGAAAATGAAAAGGGAGCAATTTCGACGATTTAAATAGCCGCCACACGAAGGATTGACTCACATGAAACCTTCTCGCTGCTTGCCTATTGCTCCTACGAGGATCCCGAGCAAAATATCTTAAAATGCGTCGATCCAGATCGTCAGTACGACGTCGAGCTCGGTCGGGTGCTTGAGCGTGGTTTGGCACTGTGAACTGTCTGAAGTCATGGAGGTTTTAGTTCATGCGGTTTATCAAACTGTGCGTGAGAATTTCGTGTAATAAAATTCTTGAGTTCATCTTGAGCTGTTTGGTTTGTATTGATAAACGTACCTACAATATTGTAACGCTCGATATTTGAGTACAAATATGGTCGAGGTATGTTTTTTTAATGACTAATTTACCTTTCTCATTCAATATTTGCGACTTCTATGAGTTTGTTTACATACATGACAGTGACAAGTTATTACTCATAAATTATCATTGCCATTAATTTTTTAAAGAGGTTGTAATCTCAAAGATACAGAATAGTAGGGTGACAAGGAATTTAGGATAAAACTGATTTCAAAATCAAAATTATCACAGAAAAAAAAAATTAATGTAACTAATTACGGCATCAACGTGACCCGCCATCAACTACTGAGTTAGAAAAAATGGTACCTGATCACCGATTAAGAATCATCGTGTAGTTGAAAAAATTAATGTTTTACCTATCTATCTATCTATGACTATCTAACTGAATCGTTTTATTTTCGAGAATTTCACACAGAGACGATTTTTTTTATCGCCTTAGAATGGCAAGCAGACAGACGACCCAACTGATGAAAAGTGGTTACCGCTGTCTAAAGACATTTGCAACACTAGATGCATTATCATTACGCCAAACAATACCGCCGCCGCCACAATAGCATTATTGTATAGGTAAAGGCAACGCATTTTAGCGCTTCTTCCACTTCTTACGGGCTTTGCTTCCCATCCCAGATTGTTCTGCCTCCTGAGTTCACTAATTAATTTGGCAGGAAAACAGACGTGTGAAAGTTTCACGGTCTTTTTCCCTCGCCGCATAAGCATTGGTTATAACCGCAAATCACAGGTTATGTACATGACAAGGAAGGCCTAAAACCATTACCTTTGGGTTCCGGATCAACTTTGGTCACCTTAGTATTATGGTCCAATAATCATTCAATAATCCAGTATCCGCACCAGTTTGAGTACTGGGTGTATTGCTCTTTACACAATCTAAATGTCGCATTTATAATAAACTAAAAGTTACAGTTGCACGATATTTTCACAGAGAGCGGCGCAATTCCGTACATTACTTAAAGAAGACTGACAATTCATCCGTCAACGTCATATTTCCTCCTTTTATTCTAAAACTGCCTGCATTACTCAAAAAGGATCTAATACTAGATGATTAGTCATAACTAGCGCCCTCTCTGTGACTTTATTCAAGCCAATAATCAGATATTTTTGGCTAATGTAACATTGTTATTTGATCACGATGCGACTTACATATTTAAAAAAACCTCAAGCTCCTTGGTGTACTGCTTAAAACCTAATATATTATAGCAAATAGTAAGTAAATGCAATGTTTTAAATAAGATTAATGTCCCAATGTGCTCACAGCCTAAAGGAGACAATCAGTTCCCGACCCTTTCTCGGGTGGCCAGGCTTGTATTATCTGCCAGCACCATATTCTACAGCCGTTATTTTTGACTGTTACATTTTTTGCGCTTTATCTCTTGACTGGCATGAAGGTGTGTTGTAAATTGTGAATTACTAACTTTCCAAATTATCAATCATTTACTTATCAGTACCTTTATTCAATTCAAAGTAACCTATGTGAAAATTTTGTCGAAATAAATACCTAAGTTTAATAATATCTTGCATTTTATGTCAATTCTTCTTTTTATAAGAAATACCGGCGTACTTGATACAAATATCCAAAAATGTGTGTGTGCCAAAAAACAATGATTAACAGCTAATTCATATGAATGAATATGAAAACAGTCTTCCTCATGTTGATTTTTCAGTAACAATATTCTCTTCCAGGATACACGCCAAAAGAAAAGAATTAGAGATGAGACATGTAAAAGAGCCCTTGAGGGCCTACTTACAGAAATAAATTATTTTATTTTATTTATTTATATTTTACATTTTTGCTCACTTCATTGCTCCTTTACACGTGAAATAAGGACAAAATAACACATTTTCCCGTTTATAATATAGCTAAAAAGGGCATTTTGCCTATTTTTGTTCCATGGGCTCTAATATCTTCAAAACTTCAGACGTGGTTCTCGGTTTGTAAGTCCGTAAAGAAATGATTTAGTAATTTATTTTGGACTAGCGACCCGCCCCGGCTTCACACGGTGTTTCTCTACTATATTATGCATGTATCCATGTCGTATCGTGATAAAATAACAACGTTATATTAGCCAAAAATATCTGATTATTGGCTTAGATAAAGTCACAGAGAGGGCGCTAGTTATGACTAACCACCTAGTATTAGATCCTTTTTGAGTAATGCATGCCTGCAAGGATTTTAGGTTAAAAGGAGGAAATATGAAGTTGACGGATGAATTGTCAGTCTTCTTTAGAAAATGTACGGAATTACGCCGCTCTCTGTGATTTTATCGTGTAACTGTAAATTTTAGTCTATTATCAACGCGACATTTAGATTGTGTAAAGTAAGATATGGAGAGCAATACACCAGTATGCGGATACTGGATTATTGAATGATTATTAGACCATAACACTAAGGTGACCCATGGTGATCCGGAACCCAAAGGTAATGGTTGTAGGCCAACTGTACGGTAATGGTTCTTGAATCACTCTATATATTATAAAAAACCGCATCAAAATCCGTTGCGTAGTTTTAAAGATCTAAGCATAGGTACATATGGACAGACAGCTGGAAGCGACTTTGTTTTATACTATGAAGTGAAGCTCAAATTCGTACAATTTGTGACGTGAACTTTTGAATTCATACCAAGCAGCAAGAGCCAAACAAAGAATCTTAAAATGATATACTTGAAAAAACAACGTTACAGAATAGATAGTTAATTAGCTTCACTGCATTTATTTTAACACTAGCAAGTGAATCTCAATCCTATTACTTGCACGTGTATTCATTCATATATTTTTTTATTTGCACTATCATTTACCTGCAGCTTCGCCCGCGTTGTTCCCGTTATTATCCCAAAGGAACTCTGTATCGGGACATAAAGTTTCAATGCAGGACTTGGTCTACTTGCATGCCGGATTTCAGTTTAATCCATTCAGTTGTTGTTACCCCATTATTTAGTAACAAACATCCAAACTTCCAAATATCTAAACATCCAAACATCTTCACAAACTTTTACACTTATAATATTAGTGTAAGTAATGTGATTATACTTTGCATCTAATTAAGTTAAACTCTCCCAAGAGACGTTCCGCAAGCGAGGCTTTCTTTGTAACTAAACTGCATGCAGGATTTACTATAATATCCTGCATGCAGTTCAGTTACAAAGAAAGATGCCAAGAAAACCAAGAAAGATGCGTTTGGATCCCGTATATATTTTTACTTACTACTTAAAACCTTTTTAATATCAATGAAAGAAAACGTTTTGAGAACTATTGAAATCAACGCGACACTTTGCTTGCTTTTAAGTGGCTTAGGTGAATCAATGCTACTGAATCGTAGTAGTTGGAGCGTATTTTATATCCCAGTTTCAAGACGAGTGAGAGAGTAAGCTCCTAAACGCTTACTCCATGGAATGGGCTTTATGTATATATTATGTCAAGGTTTTCCTTTAGATCCCGCCAAGGACACTGATCTAACTGAATATTTGTACGAGACGAACGCCGGAAAAGAATAGGAATAATATAGTAAATAGATTATTCACTTAGAAAGATAAAATATTGACTTAGGGTTTATGCTCCGTATCTTATTTTTATGCTTCGATTTACATATCTAGATAATACTTATACAATTGAAAGTTATGATGGAAATTACGCATAATAACACGTAAATATGTACACAATAATGTAAAAAAACCGTTCAAATGTGAGTTGGACTCGCGCACCGAGAGTTCCGTACAAACTCGTAAGTACATACGTAAATAGTTCAAAATAAACTTAACTTTGCTGTTGATAAACTGTTGTCCTCATACATCAACATAGAACGCGCGCGTTAGTTTAGTAGTAGAAAATAAGTTAGTTTTACGATTTTTGCGAATTTCTAAGAAACGATGCAAGTTATGGCAACCGTTATAATTATTTTTCCTGTAATATTTAGGATGATATTAATAATTGCAAATTATTACAGATTTTTCTGCTCAGTAACTTCGAAGATAACAGGGGGGGGGTGGTACTTTTTTAAACATTTTCGGCTCGGGTTAGCGATTTTTAAAACTATTCCAAATTTCACATCGATAGTAGCAGTAGTTCCTGAGATATCTGTCTGTGACAGACGGATAGACGGACAGACAGACAGAGTCGCGCCTTTTTTGCCAATTTGGTACGGAACCCTAAAAAGGACAGTCAGGATTATATAATTCAAGTATTATTTATCTAAACATATTTTTCAACACACTTGCTCGTAAAGTTGCTATTTTTTCTTTGGTCTTACGCCCGGAATGCGGTTTATTACACACTAGTGCGTTTTACTTTTCATTGCCGCACTAGTGTTTTTCTTATTCCACTTTTTTTTTAATATCCGTAAAGAGGTTGTTACCTACCAAAAGATTTATTATTTTGTAAATAAATAAACTTGTTGTAGTCAAAATCCGATAAGATAAGATTATACTTCATCTAATTATCTATTTAAGCATTCAAAAAATACAATATTAACTACCGTAAATTCTTATTAGAAATACATAATTATTTAGTTTAATATATTGTGGCTGAATGGCGGTGTTCGGTGCCTTTGGACTTAACCTGCGCGCGCATAGTTATTCAACCAAAGATACGGCGCGCGAAAAAATAAACCTCCGCGCCATTTTGTGCAAACATTTGTTCGTTTATAATTTGCTGATTTGTGACTGAAAATGTCGAGTACAAGTGACGAAGTACAGTTAGATTTGCACCCAACAACAAGCAATCAATTTGGAGCAACCTTCTAAGAAGTTTTGTCCCGAACCGCAACCTTCTACCTCATACGCCAGTGATTTTTGTGTGCCGCCTACTCTGACTAAAGGAGAATTAGAACGCCCATCCACCTCCTATGGGGATGTATCACTATCTCCAACATTTACAGTTACTCAAGAACACCACAGTGAAATTTTTAATAATACTATAGGTAACACATACTGTGCAACATCCAACAAAAACTGTTGCGTATCATTTTAGTAATTGTACTAGGTTTAGTAATTAAAAATGTATTTTATACCTACCTAATTGTTTTTTTCCTCGCAAGTGTGTTGAAAAACGTCGTATGATACGCGTGTGCTTTGTTCATTACAGTCTTGGCTCTATTACAGCCCTCGCCTTGCGGCTCGGACTGTGCAATACCGCCTCGACTGTAATGACCAACTTCGCACACTTGTATCATAATGTACTATTATTATAGATATAAAATGTAGATTTTAAATAATTGATTGAATCAGGCGTTACTTTGCGGTAATCCATGTTAATTAAAACAAAAATATTGCTTTGCCAATCCGCGATATCGTACGTAGGTATAGTGGCAGCCGAGTGCACTGAAGCCATTCAAAATTAAATTTAACAAGATTAAATAGTATATTTTATATACTATAAGAGGTGTATAATGCTACGCTTTGTCGCGTGATAAATAAATGATAAAGCATCCGTCACGTTCTGACAAATAGTGTGTGAGAGTGACGGATGCTTTATAATTTATTTATCACGCGACAAAGCGTAACATCATAGGCCTAGAATGCGGTGTGTGTTAAATTTGAAAATGTTAATACAAATATAGGTATATTTATTAATGTCAAGTAACAGAACGCAGAATTAAATTTAGATCTCTTTTGCAGCTATGTAAATATGATTTATGCCACACCTGGCCATAAAGTGGCTTTCAAGCCAAGTGTAGATATAAAATGATGTACACAACACGGGAGGTAATAAAGAAAGCCCTCGATCGCATATTTACGTCCCTCGCTTGCAGCTCGGTCCGCAAACTTCTGCAATCTCGGCCTTTCTTTGTATTATTACCTCCCTAGTTGTGTAATGAATTATTTTTTATACTTCTTTTAATACAATTTTAGCCCTATATTAAATTTAGAATTGGTAACGAGATTAATGTAGGCCACATCAAGGGTACATTAATCTCTAGACCAGATAAAAGCCTAAATAAAAAAAATATACTTATAATATATATGTTTTGATATGAGTTAAAAAATACCTCATTTTTTAAGGTTTTTGCGACGCAAAATTGATGAAAATATAATATACAACACAAAAGAGTTCATTAATTATCCTTTTTTGGTATCTCATACTCGTACTGCTTTATTTCATTAAAATTTTAATACTGAGCTATGGAATTTACTTTACGAGTGTTGCTGATTATCCGGATATGATCCAGTTTCGCGGTTGTTTGGCTCGCACAGTGTCGCAGTAACAAAAGTTAGAACAATACGATAATAAACATAATATAATACTCATCTGTTCTATCATTCGTTATAGTGGAACAGACGACAGTGAGACTGCTTAGTCGCCATTGAGGCGATTCTATGAGTGTTCTGTTTAGATAATTACACGGATAATTATATTACTATCATGACGGAGAGAGAAGTTCGCATAAAATGTGAATTCAATATAGGTAGAACTTAGTCACGCGCGCTGGTACACATGTAGGCGCGCAGTGAAAAGAATTCACCTGAAACAAAAAGCAAAAACACGTTCGACCAAGATAACAACATTCTGAAAATATTCGTTATTTGTATATATAGAGTTAATATTTATAATGGTCCCATATAATAGTAATGATTCACTGTTTTTAGCACGAGCACTCTGAGTGTGGTGTTGGTCGGAGTATTATTCTCCTGCAGAAATTTGTGGCGCGCCGTTTTACAGCGGTCGTACAATGCGGTTGCTGTCCAGCGATTTAAGTGTCGTGTGTTTGATTTGTTCCGCATACAAAGGATTATTTTATACATTAAACTAGAATTAAATGTATCTAGTAAGTAAGGCTTAGTTTTCTTGAATCGCATATAATATTTATTTATTTATTAGTACATGTTAACATGACATTACAGTAAATAAACCAATGCATCATGAAACGTAGGAATAAAATATCTAATAATATATAGTTGTTATGCACTTAGCATAAATAAAAATCGGTCAAGTGCGAGTTGGATTCGCACACGAAGAGTTCCGTACCATCGTCGAGCAAAATGACGCCAAAAGAACACGTTTCTTGTATGGAGACCCCCATTTATTTTTACTTTATTTTATTTTTATTATTTGGGTCATTATTTGAGCGTTTCACCCGCCTCACTTTCATGGACACATTATTGTAGAAATTCCGGCAGATTTTAATGTAATTTTAAGGTATTTGTTAGTAGTCCCGAATATGTACCGAATAGCTCGATATGAGACTAAAATCTAAGGGAACTTCGACAATCATATGTCCACGAAAGTGAGGCGGGTGAAACGCTTAAGTAATGACCCATTTCATGTTAAAACAACAATAAAAATACACATTTTGTGAGCATGTCAAGCATCTACTTATTAAGCATCTACCTAGTACCGTTACTAAAATCCAACAAAAAGACGCCAAAAACATGTTTCTTGTATGGGGACCGCCTTTAATTCTTGTTTTAATTTTCTTTTTGTTATTGTATCTTTCAGCAACAATTATAATACACACTTTTTGAAAATTTAAATTTTCTTTCTATTAAGGTTCAAAAGATACAGTCTTGTTACTGACCGACACAAACACGTTTCTTGTATGGGGACCCCCTTTTATTTTTAACTTTATTTAGTTTTTACTATTTTTTGTTATAGCGGCAATAGAAACACACATTCTGTGAAAATTTCAAGTCTTTACCTATTACGGTTCAAAAGATAGAGCCCTGTGACATACGGACAGACGGACAACGGAGGCTTAATTTAGTAATAGGGTTCTGTTGGCACCCTTTCGGTACGGAACCCTAAAAAGATCAAGTTAGTTATTATGATGCTACGCTTTATCGCGCGATAAATAAATGATAAAACATTCGTCACGTTTTAACAAATATGTGTGTGAAAGTGACGGATGCATTATCATTTATTTATCGCGCGACAAAGTGTGGCATCATAAGCCTACTGGTTATAAATTGATTTCATTAAAATAGGTAATATTTTTTTAACAGCAATCTGGAAATGGAAGTCAACAAAACAAATTAAAGTTTTTGTTGGACGAATCAAATACAAACACTAACAGAATAGTACATTACACAACTGGGGTGGTAAAACAAAGAAAGGCCGAGATCGCAGATGTTTGCGGCCCGAGCTGCAAGCGAGGAACGTAAATATGCGATCGAGGGCTTTCTTTGTTACCTCCCGTGTTGTGTACATCATTTTATGTCTACAATTGGCCAGAAAGCGGCTTTTTTCGGCGTGCGGTAAAAGCCACTTTATGGCCAGGTGTGGCATAAAGGTATTTAAAGTAAAACAAAACTGGTTCGTTTTGATTTTTAATCGGATTACGATGTAAATGCCAATTATCATATTTTTGTGTCTGCTGTTTCGTACAACTGTTCAAATGTTGATTGTTTTTAGGGTTCCGTACCAAAATGGTAAAAAAGGAACCCTTATGGTGCGACTCTGTCTGTCTGTCTGTCTGTCTGTCTGTCTGTCCGTCTGTCACAGCAAGATATCTCAGGATCTACTGATCCTATCGACTTGAAATTTGGAATAGTGTTAAAAGTCGCTAACTCAAGCCTATTGGGTAGAAAAAAAAACTTATACCTTTTTTACTTTTTTTTTAAATGGGACCGAAATGGGATGTCGAAAATCAAAAGTTGAGCTAATATATCGAGTGGGATATCATATGAAAGGGCTTAATATGTAGATTCCAAAACCGTTTTTTTTTTCTTAGACGTGTAGTTTTTTATTTAAAACAAAAAACGTTGAAAAAAATACCATTCCCCCCCCCTATTATCTCCGAAGTTGCTCAACAGAAAAATCTGTAATAATTACCGATTATTAATGTCATCTTAAATATTACAGGAAAAATAAAACGGTTTTCCTAACTTGCAGCGTTTTTTAGAAATTCGCAAAAATCGTAAGACAAACTTATTTGCTCCTACTAAACTAACCGCGGCATATGTCGATGTATGGGGACAACAGTTTTACAAGAGCAAAGTTAAGTTTGTCCCACCATAATTTTTTTCTTGTTCTTGAATTATTCACGTATCTACTAACGAGTTTGTACGGAACCCTCGGTGAGCGAGTCCGACTCGCACTTGACCGGTTTTTTTTAAGGATTTTAGTTTGTCAATAGAGAGACATTTATTGGTATTTAGAAAGTTGTTTTTTCTTTACTCCCAGCATAAGCCAAGCTTATTTGTTCTGCGTCTTTGTGCCGGAGTATTCAGCAACGATCATAGTTTTCAATGAGCACTTGATTTATAAGACAGACAGGTGTAATGATGACTAACGATTGACTAATTGTATTTGGGCATTTATAATCAACCAAAATACACTAGGGTACCTGAAAAAATTACTTATCTCGTCAGGGCAACAAGAAATTACAATTTCATCGTTATTGATTTCTATTGTGAGATTGTATTGAATCTCAATTATAGCATGGATCATTATTACCCTTGATGGAACCGAGAATCAGACCCCTTGGTCCAACACAGTGCCATTAGGACCAAAGGTCGCAATTACTGTAAACGTGTTAATGGGGGTCTATAATAAACCGCCCAAAAGTTTCCTATAAACGGTCTTCGATTAATTAAGAAATAAAATTTTATTGTTAATGGAAACGTTCTAATTGTAAATGTAAATATTTTGCAATCTCCGCCCTTTTCTTTGATGGACCAAAGAGAATTTGCTTGACGTCCGGGGGCTTTACAACGATATTTTAATTATTTCTTGTTGAATATATTTTCTGAAGGAGTGAGTCTGGGGCCATTTTAAACTTAACTTGTTTTATGATTATTTACTTTCTTTATTTTGCAACCAGGCAATGGTTAAATGATTGATACCGCAGTTTTACATAAGAATACAGCAGTAAATGTATCAACATGTTAACTCACGAATTCTACATGAAATTTTGCAAGGATTATAGTGCACAGTATGTTGACCTACCTACTACATACTTAATGCTAACTAAAATAGAGCGTTGTCTGTCACATGTATTAGTGTCTTTATTAGTAGGCGTAAAAACGCTCTTAATTAAAGATCGCTTCAAAATAATTGCTAAAGCAACGTAGAGATAATAATCGAAACATGAAAAAAACTAAAATATAGTATACGTTCTCAAAATGTACTTTATTATTATTTCGCGAGGTTATTTCGGTAGCAGTATTGGCTTAACTGATCTACATTACTTATGTATTTACATAATATTGGATGAGATCCTATTCGTATTTCATTGAGCCTTTGATCGTAACCTAAATATGTTGAGTTTCACATTAAGCATTTTGAGCTAAGAGACTGTTTCCTGTGAAATTTGCTATATAGGAGTTTGTAATAACGTTGATTGTGCTGCTAAGTGACAACTGTGTTACCAGTAGATAAACAATTTTTATCTATTGCCATGGCACGGTTTTACCTAGGTGATTATATTTCTCAATCAAGCGCGGATATTATATAAAAAAATTCATCAACAGCAACACCCGTCCAGAATAATGCCCGGTTCACATCTATTCCGGTAGAATTCCAGTCCAGTAATCGAAACCAGCACTGGAATGCCACTGGAATAATGTGAACCGTCACTGGAATATGCTTATATAGTCCAGCACTGGTTTCAATCACTGGACTGGAATGCTAATAGGTGTGAACCGGGCATAACGTATAATCGAAGTATAATCAAATCAGTTAATCACGTAACCTATGAGTTTTGTGGCAAAAATCATTGTTCAGTCATCAAGTAACTAAGTTTTATAAGTATAGTTATTTGTAAAAAAACTAATATATTTAGCTCTAAAAAGTTATGATCATTATATTACTAACTTGCCTATGAGCTCTTTGACTATTCATATGTAAGCAATTAATTCATAGAAACGTACATCAGTAAAATGTAATCAACATCTCATGAATTTATAAAATATTTATATAACAAATTGTTCATGAATAGTTAAAACACATTAATTCAACATAATTTATCAAGGAATTCCCTATAACTAGGTACTTATTTTTGTATGAAATAAATACAAGAATTTTATTGTTTCTTAGTACCTGTACTGTCCCAGGGTCTTTTTCGTGAAACATTTTTGTAAAACCTATTTTTGAGCCTGTTTTATGCTACTCGAATTCTCGAAGTCTGCGGAGTTGACTTCATTTTATGTTTATTAAAAAAATAACACAACCGCCGAGTGGTTGGCAACTTGGCATGAATGATATAAGGCTTATAGAATGATAAATGACGTGATAAATACGAAAGTAACTCTTTGGTCCAGTGCCAACGTCATCTGCTTTTACTCCGCTGTTTTGCTGAGATATAGTCGGACTACGCTAAGTTTGCAGAGGTCGAAAAAAAGGTTTAATTTCTATGTATTTAAGTATTATATTTATGTATGTACATCAGTGGCGTGGCGTCGATTCCTACCGGCTTGCCTAATATCAGGCATTTGACCACCTTATTCTACAGCTCTTAAGGAAAATGTACGCCAAATCTACACCGGCTTGCCGATTGCTCAAGGATATCTTTTACGCCACGCCGCTGATGTACATGTATACAAGCATTGCTTTAGTTCTGTTGAGACTAGATTGATTAGTGCAAGACTGTCCTGAATATTTACTTCAGTAGTTATGAAGACTCATTACATTACATACTTATTAAACGGAAAGATATTTGCCAAGTACCAAGACTAATTAATCCTCTCGCTCGTGATGTTGCCATGTGTGTTTTTGAAATAAAACCTTTTTTCGACCTCTGCAAACTTAGCGTAGTCTGACTCTACCTATGTACATCGTTTGACTACCCATGCCCGCGTTAGTCTTATATTAAAAACTTTCAAAGTAGTATATGATTTCATATTTTAATGATGTTCCCCATAGTGCGATGCTACACCGAGTAGAAATCTGCCGTTCTAGTGTAAAAGGCGACCTTTTACTATGGAAGTTCATAGTAAAAAGTCGCTTTTTAGACTAGGACGGCAAAAATACACCAACGAAGTTTCAGGTAAATAAATAGGTTTCTTATAATTTTTACATTACCACTTTTGATTAGCACGAAAATTTCGTCGCATTTCAGCCTACAAACTAACTTTCAGTGGTGACTCCTATGCGTTTTATTTGAGAAGCATAGTTAAATTAAACTCAATATACCACGTTGTGGCTTTTGGCTAAATATCTGACTTGATATAAAGGAGTGCCTTGCTCTGCGTAGTCCAGTAAATAAAAAACAGCTCCATGACTACAAACCACTACAGATAACGGAATGAAATTTGAAAAACATATTCTTTAGGGAACGAAGATGAGCAAACTGGAAGGATTTTTTTGAAATGTAACCCCTAAGGGGATAACACGAGGATGAAAGTTTGTATGAAAGACTTGGAAACTCACCCAGATGAAGTCGCGGGACAGCGTCTCATTTACGTTAGGTAGGTTTTAAATCCATTAGGTAATAAGATGTGACAACATAACCCAAAGATAACGATGTACTCAAAACGAACTACTGACATAGGTATTATTCAATTATCATTACTCGTACGGTCAACTGTAGAGAAAAGGAAGGTCCTTGTCTAGGTACATTCGTAGTATGGCAAGGCAAGGGGGTTACTAAGGTGGGTATGTCATGCGTTACGTCTCTCTGTAACCTACACCTGACGACAAAGCTGTTTGATATTCTTTCTAAAAACAAATTTATCGATATATTTTATTGCTCGCGATGTGTACACAATTTTCTAGTGACGCCTTAGTTGTTTCTTTCGTTGAATCAACGAAGCAGTTTTTCGAGCACCAACCCCAATTACTGGGGAAGTGATACATTTGTAAGAAAAAGCCCGTGATTAACGACCGCCCATTAGTCACCGCAGGCGGCAGATGCAAAAAAGTAATGGAAAATATGTCTAAGAACAATGGTTTATATGAAATAAATAACCTGGAGCTACTTATACCTAAGCTAATCAATATTGCAGATGCTGGGAAGACGTTTCGTTGTAATTATTCCATGTGATAATTTCCTTACAATATGTTCAGGAACGATAAGCAAATGGCCTATATTAAGAAACCCGTACTTGAGGTTGAATCTTAATTTTTACATTAAAGCACACTGTATCTTAATGTTTACATTAAAGCATACTGTATATTAATGTTTACATTAAAGCACATTGTATCTTAATATTTACATTAAAGAGCAATGTATCTTAATGTTGACATTAAATTATCGGAATAACAAAGAATCCCGCTCGGGGGTCATTCATTCCGGTAACATCTTAACACCGCGATGCAGCCTGTAGTATGGAGATTGCCCAGATGTAACAGCGCCATCTACCGGAGTATTGTTACACTAAAAATTATATAGAAACCTAAACTGATCTAAATGTTATACACAGTTTTAAGCATAAAGTTTTAACTTCTTATTATTTGTGTTTTATTCAAACTTAGGTTTTATACCTTCTTACAAATAAGTTAATAGTACCACTTGAAAATCCAGGCCATATTTGAAAACTTATGATATGCATGTAGATAAAGTTATGTCTGTGAACGTACATAATTAGGCATAAAACACGCATGTGATCTTATTATTAAACTCGCCTTTGGCTTGTTTCATAAAACCACACTCGTGTATTAAAGCCTCTCATCATGCACCAGTCACATAGGTAAATAACTATTATGCCACACCTGGCCACGCTTGTAGCTCCGGCCGCAAACATCTGCAATCTCGGCCTTTCTTTATTTTACCATCCTAGATGTGTAATCTACTATTGTCGACGTTCCTGTGCAACGCTTCGTATTGTGTTTCCCTAAATATTATATTCACTTGGATACTGAAGCTCGCTTTCAAATATTCATTTCAACAAAGATGAGACACCAACATAGCCTTTTGGTTCTTAAATTATACCTTGTACTGACTTTTGTTATATGTACCTACATCAAGTAAAAAATATATAAAATTAACGTGATGATTAAAAAAATTGCTTATCTTCAAGTGTAATCTTTTGATTTCCACACAAGGGTGCTATTAACATAAAGATTAAATAAATTTGACTAGTTGTATTTTATTTTTACTTTGTTATGTATTCAAATGGAAAAAGATAATTTTATTTTAAAGTTTAGTTTTAAATATTATAAGTTTTATAGTAATAAAACAACTTAAACGGATTAAATCGCGTTAATCCGTTTAAGTTGTTTTATTACTATGAGTGATAATCGCGGAAACCGAAGACAATATTATTATAAGTTTTAGTTTATAGTCTAGTTTATCCTGTTTTTTGTGTGTTTCAATAATCAATTTGTCGCAGTGTCGGAGTACTGCCTACGAAGGAATGTCAAGTTTGTCTATGCTTGAGTGTCTTTGGTTGCGTTAAGACACGACACGTTTATTCAAAATTGACTTGGTTTTGTTATTGTTCGTCAATCTTTTGCATGGCACAAAAATTGCGAATTGTTCTGAATAATTAATTGGAGCCAGATGGTTGAGCTGGCCCACTTACCAGCTAGTTGATATTATCGAGCTCCAACCGATGGAAACCTACGCTCGACCGTGAATTATCGGCAATCTGACGGACATCCTGACGACCGATAACGCCGACAAATTTATTATTTTTCTATCTTTTTATCTTATTAATCATTATATTCAATTATACATTAGAAAGTACGTGAATGCAAAATTTAAACGGAAAAATAATATCGTTTCTACTATATACTTGGTCTACAACGCAAGGTGAACCTCCAACTAGGTCAGCGATATTGTAATTAAAAGCAACTGTAACTACGTTTTGTCATTTACGGAAGTAACATCGTTAGCTTTTATCATGCCACCGGGTTTAAATGGTTTAATCATTTTAGGATACTGAAATTCTCACTCAGTCCTTCCTATTCTCGCTTTCTATCTCGCAAGCATATTTCAAAATGGTAAAGGCTATTTCTAAAATATTCGCAAGAGTTTTTTCTTTACCAGGGATTTCTGAGCGAAAAAAGGAAGTATATTAAACGACTTGCACACCCGCTGCGTTATTCACAAAATGATCCTAAGTGAACTCCTTATCTACTTGGTTATAAAGTATCCTATGTTTTAGTTCAGAAATTGGTATACTTGTATGCCAAATCTCATCTCAATCCAGTCATTGGTACTGTGTTATTTAGTACCTAACAAACATTCAAACATCTTCACAAATTTTCACATTTATAACATTTAAGTGTAGAATAATAGCATTATGCCCTCTCATCTCGCATTATAATGTAATTTTGAGTGACCTTTTTTACGATCCCTAACATGAACCAATCGGAACGCTTGTATACGGTCTTACTCTTTGGATTGAATTATACGCACGTTTCACTTACTATATTATAATCTAAGTATATCTACACATTAGTGATATCTTTTATGTATGACCAGTACTGGGATTAATATATTAAATTTACTTACAAAAAAAACCATCCGCTATTAATTACCCTCATTCACATTCAACGACCGTACTGGTCATACGGGACATCGCAGAATATAACTTTGGCAAAATTTAATACAGGCCCAGTTATACTTAAAAGCTTATAACTGCTTATATGAAGGGTAATTACATGGGTAATTTATTTTGTTCTAATGAACTCTGTACACTTATTTATCATTCCCTAGAAAACCTTTGAAAAATAAATTAGGGTTAGCGCAATATCCGGCGGCGTCCGTAACTTAAACAAATATTTATTTCAAAGTAGCCAACCTTAAGCCAGGCAAGCAAATTCGGTGTAGATAAAAAAATTATCCCTCTATTTGCGGTGGGGCCGTACAATTATGCGAATGATAAGATTATGCCCATTTCAGACGCTACCGCCCTTTTGCATGAATTAATTTCAGTCGACGCGACAAAAACGTACCAGAGTTGTCAGGTATTTTAGTGAAATGGTTCAGCACAGATTATTCATTAAATATTATGATAATTTAGAAGTGCCGTTCCATTTGAGTTTGAAAATATCTATAATCTTTATTTGTATATAATCGAATTCAAAAACATAAATCAGTTAGCTCGTTGTTTTATGAATGTTGTGCTGGTCAGCACTATGATATAAAACATGTAAAATACAACATTATTCACAGAAGAACTCATGAAAATTATTTATAGCACTTGTCTACATTTTTCTTGAAGCTTTATATTTTAGTCGCGGTTGGAAGGATCAGAATAATTATAAACTGTGGGATATTTCGTAACCTACAGCGGGTTTGATATTTCAATTTAAAATATTTTTCATCAGTTAAAAAAAGTCTGTTCAAAACTACCACTATCATCCAAAATTAACCTTTTTAAATACTGTGAATTTGTAGGTACTTACGATGTGACAATGAAAACCACACAAATCATTATTCATGGTAAAAATCTAGCAGTAATACAATATAGCGCTAAGGTCACAAAAGAGTGACCATGGTATATTTTACGTCAATTTGAGTTATAGTCACTGAGTATTTCGATATAGGGAACCCTAAGGAGCATTAAAGGTTGAACGGAACGTGACATGCAAGCGGAGTATCATTAAAATGCCTCTAATGTCGTGATAAAATCTTTTAATATTTTATAATACTTATCAGCTTGAATTTTATGAAGAAAGCTCTTTGTTTGAAATTTTGAGGGTTAAACAAAATTGTTTATGATAATCATTAAGGTAAATGGAAAGGGAGCGCTAAGTTTATCAGTGACTTAATACGTGGACAAAGGTTCTTGAATGCTACGTGAAAGTTGCAGATAAGCAATTTATGTTTTGAGAAGTTTATTTACATCCTTAACTTACAGAATAGAAATTCTTGACAGTCGTTTTCTCTTACATCACACCTAAATCACAATTATTTATATGCAAACGTAAAGGACACTGCAGTTATGGTTCGATAGGTAACACAAATAAAAACATAAATTATTATTTGAATAAATAAAGAAAGAAAGAAAGAAAATGCATTTATTTATGACAGCAACACAAAATATACATACAGCGGTAAAAAATAAATAAAATACAATAAAACAATATAGATGAATGCTGCCACAAAATGGTCCCACCTCAGCAAAATGCCGACCTAAGAGCCAGCGCTGGTCTTCCGGTGGAACCAGACAGGGGCAACGTCATGACAAGATATTCACATGACGGGTCCAGGAAAAATAGATAGGAATTAGGATGATGCAATATGGCATGTCTTGGCTCGGTCGGCTCGGCACACTTATTGTGAAAATAAATATTATTTGTTTTATTTTATTTGCATAAATCGTCAACTGTTCGTATCTGAAGGAGTTAATAGTTTTGAAATGCAGTTATGAAATTAAAATTCACAGCTAAAGACAGGAGGATAAGTAAAATTACAATTAAGATGGCAAAACTTATTGAGCCTTTATCAGCGATACAATGATAGATTAGCATTCGTCGAAGTTCTTAGGCTATTAATAAAAGGTTTATTATTGCTTGAATGATGTATGCGCTCTAAACACTTAAGTAACCCTTATCTCAACTGTCTGACACTTGTTTGTTGTCCAGCTTGCCCAGTTAATTAATTCGAATAATTAGTCAGTCTTGTGAAATTATTTCCTGCTAAATTGTCTCGTATAAGACAAACGAGGTATAAGTGTGGTAGCCATCTATTTTTACTTTTACAGGACTACCCAAATTCAGCTCAGGTATCCGGGAACAGGGTAAAGTTATAATATGAACGGTAACTGGCCATATAATACGCAGATCAAACTATTAAGCGAGCCTAAAAATGATTACCTCCAGGACCTCACATATTTCAAAATTAAAATTCGTTTGTCAAAATATTGCATTTTTTTATTATTTAACAGATCTGCGATTAACCTCAGTATCACCTGATGCTTAACGACTAAGAGGCTTGTTTTACGCGATAAAATTCTGTTTGGTTTTAACATTGAGTAAAAATTTCAGAATATATTCCCAAATTGGGTGAATATTGTTAGGATAATCTCATAGGGAATTTGAATATAAAATCTTATAACATAATTATGCGAGCCTAATTACTCAGATATTCTGACAGAACAACATGCAGGACAAGTCCCTCGACCCCATCCGTATGGGTACATTAGTATTAAGGTGCTATGCGAGTAATTTGCGAGCCGTCGCCTTGTCCAAATAAAACAGGCCCAAATTTAATGAAAAGCCTATGTTATTAAGTTAGCTAGGATTCACTTTAAGGGTAGTTAATTCTGTTTAGCGTTATTTTCTCCAGAGCATTATTTCAGTTATGAAAGTCTAGGGACTTGTCACATACACACTCCAATTCTTCTTCGGCACCATGCCGCAGGGGCTGTTTTTAGATTTATTTTAGTTTTAGCTTATTTTATTTTAATTTAGTTTTAGTTTTTAGTATATTTAATTTTAAGAGTGTATTTTTAAATATTACATTTCAAAAATATCACTCCAATTTGCATTTTACACAAGTTTTAAATACAGAAGATACACCTTTAAATAAACCTTATAATTCACTAGATTTTGCAATACATTTTGATGATATATTTTACAGATTAATTCGTAAATTTTAAAATCAGATAGTTAAATAGATTTCATTTTAACTTAGGCTAATTGTACATAAGTGTAAGATTTGCATGCAATACTGTGGCGGAACATGATGTCTAACATGTTAAAAATTGTAACCGTGTATGTTCTTGCAAAATAAATGAATTGAATTGCCTGCGGATACAATTTGTAGATGTAACGTTACAATTTTAGTCTCGATATTATGTAACCTGACTGAACTCACAATTCATCTCTTAAAAATTCACTGCACATCGAGGCACTGTTCAGCTGGGGATTGAATATTTTTATTTATTACCAAGCAAGTTTACCATTCAAGCAGCATTCAGTGTTCAAGGAATATTTCTTCGATATTAAAATTTCTGTACTGGACGTTGAATTTACTCGTTTTGAGTGCTGCAATCTTATATTTCAGTGTTGTTCTACCCGCTATTTTAACTGCTGCAATATGTACGATACGTATAGAATTTCTAAGCCATTTAATACGTTTATAGTATTTAATGAATTATAGAACAATACAATAACATTACAAAGTGATCATGAACATAAGTCAACATTGGTTAGAATATATTTTACAGTGACGGTAATAGTTAGTACGATTTTTTTGCTAAGTGTTTTTATTTTAATATTTAAAGGTAGAAATAACAATCTGTAAACGGGGTTAGGAAGTCGCTGGTTAATAACATAGTTTATGCCACACCTGACCATAAAGGGGCATTTCTCCAGAAATATGTCTGCGACTCATTCATCTGTCTCCATACATTTAGTACGAAAAAGGGCCAGATGAATGAGGTAACCGCAAACATATTTCTGGAGAAATGCTCAAAGTGGCTTTTTTCGCACGCTGCGCGTACGGAAAAAGCCGCTTTCTGGCCAAGTGTAGACATAAAATGATGTACACAACACGGGAGGTAATGAAGAAAGCCCTCGATCGCATATTTACGTCCCTCGCTTGCAGCTTGGGCCGCAAACATCTGCGATCTCGGGCTTTCTTTGTATTACCACCCTAGTTGTGTAATGTGGGTTACTATTATGTTGCATAATCTTTTTTGGTCGAATCATCATTTGGCAGAATTCATCATTTGGCATAATGCATTTTATTCTGAAACTTTAAACTTTTCGGGATTGTTATGTTACAAACCTAACCTTACCTAACCTATTTAACAGGATTATGCTTTAAAGAGTCCTGAAAATTCTACAGTTTCAGAAAAAAATGCATTATGCCAAATGATGAATTCTGCCAAATGATGATTCGACCAAAAAAGATTCTGCAACATGAGGCGTACCCGTGTAATGTACTATACACTAATATTATAAATGTGAAAGTTTGTGAAGATTTTTGGATGTTTAGATGTTTGTTACTAAATAACGGGGTAACAACTGGATGGATTGAGCTGAAATTTGGCATGCAAGTAGACCAAGTCCTGTATTTGAATCATAGGGTATCCCAGTAAAGAGTTCCCTTGGGACAGTAACGGGAACAACGCGGGCGAATCCGCGGGTAAATTCTGGTGTGAAATAAATTTGTCCACGATGTTAGCGAATTAGCGTTAATACCTACTAGTGTTACAAGCAGGAATGTTTTTCCATGAGTTCTAGAAATAATCTAGTAGGTAGGTACCAGTAGCGTGGCGTCCAAAGAACTCGATTCCTACCGGCTTGCCTAATATCAGGCATTTGAGCACCTTATTCTGCGGCTCTTAAGGAAAGTGTACGCCACGCCACTGGTATAACGCAAGTTTCGAGCTTAACTTGGGATTATTTTGATGCTTTATTTGGTAAACTGGAAGCCTGGTTTCAAGACTTGCTGTTGTTGACTTTTTAGGGTTCCGTACCAAAATGATAAAAAAGGAACCCTTATGGTACGACTCTGTCTGCCTGTTCGTCTATCACAGCCAGATATCTCAAGAACTACTGCTGCTATCGATATGAAAGTTAAGATAGTTTTAAAAGTCGCTAATCCGACCCTATTTGACATAAAAAAAATCTTGTACCTTTTTTACTTTTTTTTTAAAGGCGGCCGTAATGGGAGGTCGAAAATTTTAAATTGTGCTATTGTATCAAGTGGGGTATCAAATGAAAGAGCTTAATTTGTAGATTTCAGATCAATGTCTTTTTTTATAGGTACATGTACTTTTTGATTAATGACCAAAAATTTTCAAAAAAAACCATTCCCCCCTACTATCTTCGAAGTTACTGAACAGAAAAATCTGTAATAATTGCCAATTATGAATATCATCCTAAATATTACAGTAAAAATATAACGGTTTTCCAAAATTGCACCGTTTTTAGTTTGCAAAAATCGTAACACGTACTTTTTGCTCCTACTAAGCTAACCGCCATATAGTTTTTCTTGAACTATTTACGTATCTACTTACGAGTTTGTACAAAACCTTCGGTGCGCGAGTCCGACTCGCACTTGACCGGTTTTTTATTGTAATAAATAAGGCAGTCTTACTGTAACCAGACCAGATTGAGTTGATTCAGGCTCATGGCTCGGCCGACGTTGTGCCGGAAGGAAACAATTCAGTGCAGCTTGTGTACTATCTACTGACATGTTACGTCCCCGGATTTGCTTTGTACGGACAGGAGGAAATAGTTTAAAATATCTTACAAAAGATTGTTCCTTGTATTGAGCAATCTCCGCTCAAAGAGCTAGATTAGACAGGAAGTAGGGTGTAGAAATAATACCTATGTATAGTGATATATTAGAGTTATATCTCACCCTTCCAGTTTTTCTTTTGTGTAGCAGTGTATAATATTCACTTATATTGATTTACTAGAAGAACCGACAGCAACATTTTTCGTGGAGGTGAAATAAGTTAAATGTCTCATTTTCGCCTCACGATTGTTGGCTAAAAAGTTTCCTTTGTACTAACCGGGGTAAAATCTACATGTCTGCCAACAAAAAAATTTTGTTCTGTAATTTTTGTATGATGCGCGCACAATCAAACAGTCAAACAAAAAATCTTAAAGTTTTTATTTGCTTTATCACTTATTTTTGACACTCAAAGGTATCTTCCGTGGAATGAATCTGTAGATAATGTTAATACAAATATAGTCTCGCTACGGTTTTATTATATTTATGCCACACCTGGCCATTAAGTGGCATTTTCCGCACGCTATGCGTACGGAAAAAGCCGCTTTCTGGCCAAGTATAGACATAAACTTATGTACACAATACGGGAGGTAATAAAGAAAGCCTTCGATCGCATATTTACGTCCCTCGCTTGCAGCTAGGGCCGCAAACATCCGCGATCTCGGCCTTTCTTTATATTACCCTAGTTGTGTAATGTACTAATGTATGTGTCGGAGATCGCACGAAACGTCAAGCGGTGTCATCTGGTATCTATTAAAACATCGCATGGGAGTCGTCTGTGCTTGGTCTTTAGCGGGTAGTTATTAAATGTTCAGTCAAGTATGACAGAAAGCTTGTAAACGTCAGATTGAGGATAAATACGCGAGCAGCCCAGTTACAGGGACATTCTGGTTTCGGAGATTGGACCGCATGGTTGCCGGACTTATGCTCAGAACTCTCCGCGTTTACAACCCGCGAGTGCTAGATTATTTCTTCTGTTTTACTGTGGAAATAGATTCAAAAACTATTGTGTGGTGTGATACATCTACATGTTAATTTTGAGAACTAACGATTATCAAGATGGCAGTTGATAGCGAACCAGGCTCAGAGCCATCTACCTCGGCCCTAGTTCCTACATATGTATATAGGAAACAGAGAAAGAAATGTTGTTATAGCTACCAAGACAGAACCAGAAAATACCAAACAGAACCACTGGGTTCTATCACTTGGTTTATGGATGTGGTTGTATAGGTCACTGAATCGATAGGGTAAAGAGTGAGAACACAAAATATTCTGCTGGATCTAGTACCTGCAATACTAAGATAAGATAGTTAAAAGTAGAAAATTTGATATACAGTTTTTTACTTTTACTAGAGAAAGAAATACTTCATGGCGTGATTGCTACTTCCAATAACAAAGACATGCGACGAAAAGCACTTCCCATTACGGACCGTCAACTTCTGCCGCTTTTTCAAAAGGGAAAAATTGGAACGGACCAGCAAATCCCGTAAAAGTCTAAACATGGCTCCAGCAAATTAGTGAAATGTTTCCATTTTTGTCAACCGCCGTAGCTCGACGGGCACGTACGGTGCAGGAAGGAAGCCATTGCAGACTAACTGCAAGCAGATATGCGGTTTGTTTGTATTGTGCAGGATTCGTGGTTATTTGCCAGTACATTTAGGTTTTTTTATTAACTTCGTCATAATAGCACGTTGTATGTACTGTACTGTAATGTTCGTGACACACACAATGAAAAACATTACGTATGCTAATATATTGAAATTATAACATATAGAGCGCCTATCTAACATCTACCAAAATGGTTCTATCGTATATCTATGACCTACAACATGGCCAACACTTATTAAAAGTGCACAAAATTAATGCGTTTCAAAATACACTACAATATATAAACAGCAAAAATGCGGTATCACTTAAATAAAATAGATGCGATGATTAACGAAACAGGCCAATTTAATTAAATGTGAACCTCATGGGTACTGGATCGTTTTATCATACGCGCCTAAAATAACAACGTACACAGGCGCTGTAGCCTTCATCAAAAGTAAGAACTCATCGTTATTTTGTTGGATGTTTGTTTGCCATTTTTTTACTGGCATCCGTTTCCCAGGCCGCATTTTACAAATAAAAGTATCAGATTGCGTTTTGTACATATATAATACGCAGACGGCATGTAACAGTCGTCTTCCAAAGCTTCCGATTATTAACCACAAATATTTTAGAAAATTTCATACTGGTTTTGGGTTATATAATCTCTATACTTATAGATAGATAGATAGATAGATCTGAAATTTAATTCTAAAAAATCATACAGTCGGCGATTTCGGTTTTATTAACCGACTTCCAAAAGAAGGACGGTTCTCAATTCGTCTGTATGTTTTTTATTTTTTTTTTTTTTTTTTTTTTGTGTGTTTGTTCACCGATTACTTGAAGACGGCTGGACCGATTTGGAAAATTCCTTTTTTGTTTGAAAGGGTAGACTTTCGAGGTGGTCCCATTGCAACCAAGTCAGGATCTGATGATGGAATCTTGGAGAAATCGAGGGAACTCTTCAAATATTATAGGCACACATATAGCGATTTCGGTATTTTTCGTAATTTCTCGTCCATTTCTTATTAGCAACAAGTTTTTAGTGTTAACCGACTTCAAAACAAAGAGTAAATTTGTATCTAGGTTTCTTCACCGATTACTTGAAGACGGCTGGACCGATTTGGAAAATTCCTTTTTTGTTTGAAAGGGTAGACTTTCGAGGTGGTCCCATTGCAACCAAGTCAGGATCTGATGATGGAATCTTGGAGAAATCGAGGGAACTCTTCAAATATTATAGGCACACATATAGCGATTTCGGTATTTTTCGTAATTATTACATCTATCTATCACTATACCTATATCTAAGCCTCATTGAGCTTATTATGGAACTAGTTCGATTTGTGTAAGATTGTCCCCTAATATTTATTTATTATTATAAAATTTATTTATAATGAATAAAAATAAATCGCTTAACTTATTGCTAAGCTAAGAAACCAGAAATAAACATTGAAGTTCGAGAAATGTTCTTATGAAAAGAAAAGTCGTTCTCAATACATTCAATGTAATACAACGACTGCCGGTAGTAATGTCATTTAGTTGAACAGCTATTTCTGAGGCACACATTTTTGTTTTTATAATCTATACTATCATAATCATCAGAACCAGAATCTGAAGAAATAATTTATTGTTTGATTACGCATTACAAAAGATTTCAAAATGGTATATAGCGTCATATTCATAACAAACCGTTCAACGGTATACAATACAATATTACATCTAACTTTATATGTCTAATCTAATAACTTAATAAAATCAAATTACATTATTCCATTGCCATAAATAAGTAATAAAATTCAATTCAGATAAAGAGATAAAAATTCGAATAAATACATTTCACATTAATTTATATCACAATTTCATTTCATTTAAAGGATACATAAATTTAAAAATAAAACATTTGAATTTAAAGTTACATCACTAATAAATATTAAAGCTTTATCCAATAGGTACGTTTTTAGGGTTCCGTACCAAAATGGTGAAAAAGGAACCCTTATGGTGCGACTCTGTCTGTCTGTCTGTCTGTCTGTCTGTCTGTCTGTCTGTCCGTCTGTCACAGCAAGATATCTCAGGATCTACTGATGCTATCAACTTGAAATTTGGAATAGTGTTAAAAACCGCTAATTCGAGCCTATGGAATAGAAAAAAACTCCTATACCTTTTTTACTTTTTTTTTAAAGGGGACCGAAATGGGATGTCGAAAATCAAAAGTTGAGCTAATATATCGAGTGGGATATCAAATGAAAGGGCTTAATATGAAGATTTCAAAACCGTTTTTATTTTTTTTTCTTAGACATGTAGTTTTTGATTTAAGACAAAAAACGTCAAAAAAAAAATACCATTCCCCCCCTATTATCTCCAAAGTTACTGAACAGAAAAATCTGTAATAAATACCGATTATTAATATTATCCTCAATATTACAGGAAAAATAAAACGGTTTTCCTAACTTGCAGCGTTTCTTAGAAATTCGCAAAAATCGTAAGACAAACTTATTTGCTCCTACTAAACTAACCGCCGAAATATGTCGATGTATGGGGACAACAGTTTTACAAGAGCAAAGTTAAGTTTGTCCCACCATACAGTTTTTCTTGAATTATTCACGTATCTACTATCGAGTTTGTGCGGAACCCTCGGTGCGCGAGTCCGACTCGCACTTGACCGGTTTTTACATCATAATATTGCTTTTCCCGCAGCAGTTTTGTTAGGCGGTATCGGAACAAAGTAAGCTGTACCTAATTGTCGTGTATCTTGTGGTAAATTGTCATCACATCATCGTCTGCTAACAGACGTCCACTGCTAGACATCATGGGCCTCCCTAAAGAACGCCACCATGACTGATCCTGTGCCGCCTGCATCCACCAGACACCAGAAACCTTCACTAGGACATTAGTCCACATTGTTAAGGATCTACCCACTCTGCACCTTCCGGTGTTTGGTCACCACTCAAGAACTCGCCTGAAAACCTCAATGCTTTATTTGCTATTTATTTCTAATTCAATAGATCTCTAGCGGTGTAAACCCTCCGTAAGCGTACGTCACGTCAGCCACGTCATTATTTCGACACGCTCTATTTGACGATATTTGGATCAAAGGGTCTGTGCACACAGAACTCTCTCACAGCTTTGGCTTCCGCTGAAATACAAACGTATACCTAAACGAATCACATAGAATTGCGAACATATACTAAGAATTAAAGTTGCTGGTGGTTGGAATTTTTAAGACGACTTACAAAATGCGGGTTTGCATTTATTTATTGTATTATTTTTCGTGAAAGTATTAATACTTAGCATTTTTTCTTGCTAAGCTCGCGTCGAACAATTTATCGTTTTTTCGATTATTTTTTGGTTTTTAGATGGAATTTAAATATTTGTTCCGTGCATGGGCATGTCTATGAATTTCATACGATTTTCGCAAAATAATGAAGATAATAAATTAATTACTTACTTATAATAGTTGGGGAGCTCACGATGCTAAATGGGGATTTACTCGAGCGTCATAGAGACCTGGGTTGCGAAGCTTAGATGATAAAAAGAAAAAATGTTATATAATGTAGGTATACCTATTCATCGGTGGGGGGAGAGTCTGTAAATTTTCAAAACTCAATAGATACGTGAATAATTCAAGATAAACTGTATGGAGGGACAAACTTATCTTCGCTCTTGAAAAACTGTTGTCCTCGTACATAAGTCGCGGTTAGTTTAGTAGGAGCAAATCAGTTTGTCTTACGATTTTTGCGAATTTCGAAAAAACGCTGCAAGTTAGGAAAACCGTTATATTTTTTCCTGTAATAATATAGGATGATATTAACAATCGGTAATCATTACAGATTTATCTGTTCAGTAACTTCGGAGATAATAGGGGGAGACAGTTATTTTTTTAACGTTTTTTATTTTAAATCAAAAACTACAGATCTAAAAAAAACAAAAACAGTTTTGGAATTTACACATTAAGCCCTTTGATTTGATATCCCACTCAATATAATAGCTCTACTTATGATTTACGACATCCCATTTCAGTCCCCATTAAAAAAAAGTAAAAAAGTTTTACTTAAGATTTTTTTTCTATCCAATAGGCTCGGGTTAGCGGTTTATAACACTGTTCCAAATGACAAGTCGCTAGCATCAGTAGATTCTGAGATATCTTGCTGAGACAGACGGACAGACAGACAGAAAGAGTCGCACCATAAGGGTTCCTTTTTTTACCATTTTGGTACGGAACCCTAAAAAGCTCGAGTATGTCCATGCAACCATGGACATACTTGAGCGCGTCAGATATTGATAGCATCCATGTCCCACGTATTTTTAATAATGTACTTACGTATGTTAATCTGATCGTTTGCATGGTGGTGGTGGTCGTACTTAAGGGTTGAAAATGAGAAAAAAAAATTAATCGAGAGCGTGAGATTTTCTAAGGGGATGTTAAGTGAACCTAAAAAGCTCTCATTCAATAATCTGACGATTTGGATGTGACGCATACTCGCGGCCATTATTAGAATGTGCAAAAAAAAATCAACAGAGGCGCTGCCGGGTGTCGGCGCAGCCCTGGGCTTGCCTAATGCATTAGGCAAGGCGTAATAATAATTTACCGCGAATGAAATCGCGGAGTGAGACACGCCTGGTATGAACCTATATTTTAACCCTCTCTATTTTATCGATATCGATAAAAAACTCTAGCGTACAGCATACTACACTATTTTGGTCTGTTTTGTTGGTACTATTGTACTTTGACAGTTCTTTGGCGTAATTGTTGGTATTGTTTTGCCATGCAAATTGATTCCAATCGCTAGTAGGGGAGTCCCGCCTCTTAAAACGTAGTGGTTATAATATTCTCTTTGGCAACAGACCAGAGTGGGGACGGAGTGAGAGAGTTAAAGAGTGACAGAGGAATAGAAACGCGGAGTGGGGAATATAGGCATCACGTATTAAACTTTATCGACGAATTTTTGTTACTTCGGCTTGTGGAAATCGTCAGATTATATATTTTTTGCTACCCTTGAATTATTGCCTTCAAAATAAAATAAAAATTAGACACTCGAGAATATCGAGATGACGTTTTTTTTAAAAGTTTGTTACCCTCCCACTTCTTTTCGTCACTCGAAAATTGTTTGATTAGTTCATTAGTGAAATATACACTTTTTAGCATGTACGTAATTAAGTCACCCTACCTTAATCTGACGCGCTCTCGAATTTCTGATGATTAATTTTTTTTACTAATCTGATCCTTTATCCTTGACGGCCGGCCATATAGGGTTACAGCACCAGTGGCCAGCCAGGACCCAGTGGTCAGCCTTTTACGACGTTTATTGGTCATAAATATCGCTATAATCGAAATAAACGAATCAACTGTACTTGAATAGAAGCTCTGATTCCTTATTGACTAATATGTCACGTGACAGAAGCGGCAGGGGATCAGGGGGTAAAAAATAAACTCGGTCATGCAGGTGCTGTCTATCGACAAGAGCAGTATTGACATGTCCGCCATATTTTTTACTACGCGAGGTGTTCTCTTAACAGGTAAGAAAAAACGTGTTATTAGTAAATATGATTGTCTTCTATGCAAGTTGGCTTTATGGATTATTTCGTGTATTGAATTATAATCAATTTACATAAAAATATCACTGATTTACCCATAAATCATTAACTACTTATTCCTACTTATACTTGTAATATTTATCTTGCTAAGCAACATAAATTACTGGCTTTATCATCTTAAAAGCGTCTATGTAAATGGTACTCCACGTTTTATTCAAATTATACAGTCTCTTTCAGAATCAAACTATGTTTTTATGGTAATTTAATCCTTTATATCTTTATTTGTTCAAAAGTATTTACGCTTCTGTCTGTCTTCGCCGTATATTTAGTAGAGGTATTTGAAAGTCGGCGAAATCACTTTGTCACTTCAGTATTTTCCTTGATATACATAGTTCAGACATTTTCTGACTGTTTTGATTGAAATACGCTTTTTTACAAGCTTTTATTTAGTTTCACCTGTCCCAGTATCTTTGTGTCTGTATGTCTGTTAATCAAATCTTGCATGTTAAATTAGACCTACTTCCCGTTTTCCCATTATTATAAAATACTACAAAATAAAAGACACGCAATAAGACCTCATACTATTAAATAAAAGACTATATCATGGACAGGGAATTTGGAAATGTTAACGTCCTGCATGAATAATCATTACTTTTTAACCTAAAGTGCACCTACTGTGCAAAAAAACTGTGTAGTAGTCATAAAGTTATGATATAAGTTAATATAGTAATTGTTTTGAAAAAATTATACCTCGCCGAGTTTCTTAGCCGGTTCTTCTCGGGGCAGAGGTTTTTATACTGGAACCGGTGGTAAATCTTGACATTCATAGACAGGTAAAAATTTCTTTAAGGAATAATTGATGATTGTATGCTGAAGATCAATAAACAAAGGACATTGGGTACTTTACTATGGAAAAATTCCCCACGGCGGACAAAGCTGAAACATACCTCAATTGAAAGCTTTTAACTTCTAGTTTTGCTAAGCAAAGGGGCATTATTGTGGCGTATGGGAATACCGAAATATAATTACATTAATAATCCAGGTACAGTGATCGTATTATTTTAATATTGTACTGTACGTACATGCTTAGTACTGTATTTAGATATATTTTGTGTTATTTGATGACTAGCTTGGTATAGACAGCGGTTGAAGTGGCAGACTCAAGAGGTTGTGGTTTAAGGCCGAGCCCCACCGGCTGCGTGTGCACGCACTTTACGCTGCAGCTCCTTGACTTTGAGCGTGACTAGCCGCCATTTTGAAAAACATTCATAGTATACAACGCGTACGCCACGCGCACGCAGACGTGTACGCAGCGGAGCCGGTGTGGCTAGGCCTTTATAGTCTTGTAAAGTTAGAGTACGCGCACATTTTGGGCGGGCTGCTACGGGCCGGCCCGCAGCGCAGAAATCGCTCTCGAGTATTTTATTTGAGGCGGGCCGCATTGCACGATTTTGCAGCAGCCTTAACCAGATCATCTGTCCATCTTGTTGGCGGACGTCCGACGCTGCGCTTGCCGATTCGTGGTCTCCATTCGAGAACATTACCTCAGTGTCTGAAGACGAAAGTCTACAATCAGAGTGTGTTGCCAGTGATGACATATGGATCCGAGACGTAGTGCTTCACTGTAGGCCTTATGAATAGGCTCAGAGTCGCTCAGCGGGCTATGGAAAGGGCTATGCTCGGGGTTTAGACCGGAAATGGCTCGCAGGCCGTGACGGGCATTTCTCCAGAAATATGTCTGCGACTCATTCATCTGTCTCCATACATTTAGTATGAAAAAGGGCCAGATGAATGAGGTGACCGCAGACATATTTCTGGAGAAATGCCCTGACTGCGCTGCGACGCCCGCCCACCGGCCCCCATCGCGCCATCGCCGACCACAGTGCGATTCTTATTTTTATGAGATACTACTTGACTCTTTATTTATTATTATTATTATTCATTATATTCTCTTGTAACCGATCGATTCGTGTAGTTTTCGATGGCTACACCTCCGATCAAATGGCTACTGATGCCGGTGTTCGTCAGGGGTCTGTTCTGTCTGCAACTCTATTCTTGCTGCACGTCAATGACATGTTAATATGTTACATGTCCAGTGCTGGAGCCAAACGTGACGAAATCCAGTCTAGTCGAGAGGCGATGGTGGACCGCTTGAATTTGACTCTCAAGGCAGTATCCGATTGGGGTGAAGTTAAGTTCAACGCCACCAAGACATAGGCGTGTTTGTTCTCCACAAAACGGAGTCATTTTGACCTGTCTCCGACTTTTCGTGATGTATCTGTGCCGATATCAGACCATCTGGAACTTCTTGGCATGGACTTATCGACCAATCTAAACTTCGGGTTGTATATTGAATCTTTGGCCAAAACTGCAGCCAAGAAGCTTGGGATCCTCTCCAAGGTTAAGCGATACTTCACATCTGGACAACTGCTCCAGTTATACCAAGCACAGGTCCGGTCGTGTATGCAGTACTGCTGCCACCTTTGGGATGGGTCCGCTAAGTACCAGCTAACCGCCTTGGATTCAGTCGATAAGCGTGCCAAGAAACTCATAGGTGATCCTGACCTGGTGAAACAGAAGCTACAAAGCCTTGAACACCACAGAAAGGTCGCCAGTTTATCAGTCTTTTACAGGATACATTTAGGTAAGCGTTCGGATTGCATGAACTAATTCCGCCATCTCCATTTCGTCCCTATGGGACTAGGCGTGGACTTGGGTTTCACCCTTACGTTGTCGATATACCAACGACTCGCACAAAGCGCTTTGCTTCCACTTTCCTTAATAGGACAGCTAAGGAGTGGAACTCTCTTCCAGCAGACCTCTTCTCGGAGAAATCTCTTTAAGTCGAGAGTGAATACGCACTATCTAGGTAAGCATGCTCTATCATCGGCAACATCTTCACTTACCTACAAGTGAGATCGAAGTCAAATGCTTACCTATCGTGAATAAAAAAAAACTGCTGCGTAAAATAATAAATAACCATGAATGAATGGAAAAGTATCATGGCTACAATTATACAACGTACTTATAAAAACTAAAAAGTTGTTATAATAAATGGATGCATAGTAGGTATACATACCTCTCGTGGTGCTATTTCTTGTAATATGAATTCCACCTGACCTCTATTTCTCTCAAAGAACGCTGGAGAAAGGTATGGTTTCTGCGCCGTAGCACAGATTGAGCACAAACAACACAACGATTTGGGTTTTCCATTTCAACAAAGGTCCAATCAAACACAAAATCGTAACAGTCCAGTACAAACGATGCCAAGGCAGTCGGTAATAATTCAAAATAACGCAAAATATAACAGGAAGGTTCAAATAACGCACAGATCACGACGACAAATGACGTGATTTTTTAGCTGGTTCACAACTACCCACCGGAAAAATCAGCCTTCTTCACCGAGTACCAATCAATGATATTATAAGTATAGATAGGTTATATTCAAACATAACAACCGCAAATTGCGTAACACATTTTTTTTACAGCGCAATAATAACAGATCCTAAATGTATGACAGAGTAGATAAGTACCTAGAACTATATTAGCATAATAAAAAGTTTTAATAAAACAATACGATATAAAATATGTTTTTTCTTGTCTTGGCTAATAAGTAAGTATACTATAAAAGTATACTAACTTAGGTCAGTAAGTATACTAGTTTCATGTAAGTTACATGCACAACTAACTATTCATATGAGAGAGGTCAAATTACAAAGAAAGAAGTAACAAACATGTGCAGATAATCAAAAAATCAGAAATATAACAATATATTGGATAGTTGGATACCTAACTATATATATTATGAAACTGAACTTCATACCATTATTATAACAAAACGGGACTTAATCGCGTAAAAACATGCTATTACCTCGACGTTTCGGACGTGCCGTGACGTCCATGGTCGCGAAGGGACTGGCGAGGCGGGTGTCAACATCTTCTAGCCGCGCGGGTTTTCCGAACTACCCGCACTTGGTCTTGATTAATACTTTGCATATTAGGGTTGTCACTCGACCGACACACAACACTAACAACATCAGGCGATTTGCCGGAAGACACTTGATGATATTTACACATGCTGATGACTGGATTCCACGACGAAGAAAGCTTAAAACCATCTTCCCGATTGAAATTGCGGTGTTTTTTGATTTCTACCGCTTCACGGACAATTCTACTATAGTAATTGCGTTCTGTAGACAGGACCTTGGTATTATGAAACTCCATCCAGTGGTTTGATCCAGACTCCAACACATGCTTCGCTATAGCCGATTTGTCTACTTGGAGTTTTTTAACAGTCGCGATGTGTTCTTTGACCCTTTCCGCTATGGTGCGCTTGGTCTGCCCAATATAAGAACTCCCGCAACTGCAACCAACCCTGTACTTCATATTTCAACATCTCCTGAAACTACGTCAAAATTTTTATCAAATAGATTAAAATGGCGCCAAAATAATATGTTAACAAACATGACCTGTCATACTGTCATAATATTAATTATTGACAGTCACTGACATTAATGACTGTCAACGGGTACGCGTGTGTGCGAGAATGTGGAAAATTGCGATTATTTTAAAGAAATGCGATTTATGGTCCACAAGAAGACTGTTGAGCTGAAATTGGTTGCAATTTAAGCTCACCATTTTTTACTGGATCCGCCAATACTTAGAAATAGTAAATATTTGGTTGGGTTTAGCTAAAAATAATAAAAACACCACGCAAACGACGTACAACGCCACCTGAGCGGCTAAAATTGGTAACTTTCTCTAATGAATCCCCTTAAATAAATTCCGTGAACAAACTTGAGGCCAATTTTTAGTCTCTACTAAAATTATAAAAATGTAACGAAAACATATAAGAATGTTTTATTAAAACGTTGTATAACCATAACGTTGAATCACGAAAAAATCAACATTTTGGAAAACTTTCATTAATGTAGTTAGAGAAATCGTCCATTTTGCATTACATAACTGCCATTTCTTTCTAAAAATCCGCACTTTTACTTCATTCTTAACTGTGCCAAGGAATTTCCATAAAAAGTAGAGCTAAGAGGGGACGAAAAGAGTCGCTGTGCATTTTACCCCTAACTGGAGCCCTTCAAGTCAAGCATAATAAGCCCTTCTCCACTTTTAATAGGTCAAGATTTCATTGTTAGGATGGCATAATAAAAAACAAGGTATTTTTAACCGACTTAAATAAATCACTGCTCAACAACCGTGTTTGTCTTCGCTTGTTACATTTCAATACACAAATAATATAATTTAAAGCATGTATTTCAAATGACTTGTGTTCATCGGATTATAAAATGACTCTAACTTAACACCTTTATTGATAAAAGCTGCATTAGCTCCATGTATCAGTGTATTTTTATGTTTTAGTCAACATTATTAAGCTCGGTCCGATCTAGCGAGCCTTTACCATTTCCATGGACTAGTACACCGTTTGTAGCACAGCCATCATTATCATAACCTTCTAATCAATAGGGTGGATCGCTGCATGTTACGTACTAGGCCCGTGAGGAAACTTCACAAAATATTAATAAATGAGACTGTCCAAATTCATGAGTATATTTCTCAAGAAAAGAAAATGATAAGAAACAAGGTAAAAACTAACATAATATATGTATATTGCTTTCGACTGAAAAGGAATACAATTGATAGGTACCCATATTGTGTGCTTTATTTCACAATTCCACGACATATATTATTCTTTCACAGTTCGGTATACAAAATAGTACATTGTGCACCGAGGGTAGTAAGAAGGGGATTACTAACGAGAGTCTATTAGAAGCCCGACGCCGTAGGCGGAGGGATTTTAATGACTCGAGTTTGTAATCTTCTTACTGCCCGTGATACACACAATGTTTTTCATCACATTTGCGAGGAAAAAAAAATAAAACATAAAAATGAAATAAACTAAACGCACCCGCTAAGAGACAACTTCAACTGTCAACTTTTTCAATATAGTCTTCCACAGATAATGCTAAGAACTGCGTTTAGTTTTTAAACTTGACAGGCAATGTCGCCAGATTGTACCGATTTTCAAAATAAAATTTTAAACTAAATTAATTTAATTGCATTAAAATAATCGCAAAAACTACGGAAATAATAGTAAAATATACCATATAAGTTTTATTTACACTAAAATTGGTTTTGTAGCCAAGTTTTGAAGATGTGAAATAGCCTTGGCTGATTCGAAACCTCCTTAGTCTGAAATGACGTACGACTTTTAAAACTAAACTCATAACTCCCGAGGGAGTTATAGATTTTCATACAGTTTTTCCTCCCGTGGGAGTTATAGATATTTGTAACCCACGGGGGGTAAATCGGCTCGAGTTGGTCTATAAGCGCGTGTGTTATAACACCCTTTACGAGCAAGTGTGATGAAAATATTTTTATGCCACACTTGGCCATAAAGCGACTTTTTCCGCACGCTGCGCGTACGGAAAATGCCGCTTTCTGGCCAAGTGTAGACATAAAATGATGTACACAACACGGGAGGTAATAAAGAAAGCCCTCGATCGCATATTTACGTCCCTCGCTTGCAGCTCGGGCAGCAAACTTCTGCGATCTCGGCCTTTCTTTGTATTACCACCCTAGTTGTGTAATGTACTATTGCGGTGCAGTTAAACTTCATTACTTAATTATGTAGGTTTTTGTTTTTTTAGTAGACACAATTATTGCAGTTTTATTTACATTTGATAAATTAGGAGCTTTGGGGGCAGTACAACATCAAATATTTTGAATTCCTTGTCATGACAATTACTGTTCGTATTGCGTTTTGTACGTTACGTACACAAAATGCAAGAACTAACGCATATTTCTCACGTCCACTCCTGAATATGTTCCAACCTCGAAGTTGATAACAAAATCAGCAGACGAGGGACGCCTTTTAACGGTCAAATCGAGTTACTCGTTAGTCAGACGTAAGGTAACACTACGCTATTGTTCAATCTGTACTTTGTATCTTGTATACTAAATAGGTTTGACTGATAGCGGATTGATGTCAAAGTCAAAACTGGGTACGATCTACATCACCACTAGATGGAAACGTTATACATCTAAATAAGAATTCACTTCGTTATTTAGTCGAATTGTTTGTAGCCCCTTCTGGTATAGAGTGATTATCAACCTGTGAAGGTCGTTTGGGAATTCTAGAATCGGATTTTAACGAGCGTTGTACCGATTTACTAAAAAATACGCTGGATATTTTTGTACGGTCATCATAAGTTAAGCTTTTACTATAAAATATATTCGCTCCAGAGATTTCATAGAACGTGTTACCAATATAGCATATTTTCAATGTAGAAGGAAAAGTCATATGATACTCGTATTGACCCTAAAACGAATGTAACGTATAAACTTTAATACATGACCACACATCTTAATATTCTCTAGGCTGTTCCAATATTACATAACAACTATTATTGATGTCAATAGGATAAATAAACTTTATATTAAAAGGTCAGGGCGGGTAAAACGGAGACATTTAGCTTTTGGGTAAGAATAGTTCCAAGTCCGGTGAAAAAACATAAAACAAAACGTCTTTAAAGCCAACAATTAAATACGTCGGATCCTTATGTCGGATGGTTTAATTAGACTATAATAAAATACAAAATTTTGACGTATACGAATAAACATGATTATATTTAAGACTTGAATCTCCATTCTCCACTCCTACTCGTACATATACCTAATATATTTTATAATCTTCTTATAATAGTCTTTATTTTATTGAAGGTATTAAAGCTACATTAAGCAATCCATTAATAATATTACTAATAACAAATTAGTATCTTTGGTGTCTCGCTTTGGTTTCAAACAGAACATTCAAAATCAGAAATCCTTGCTAGCCTTCACGTACAGAGCCAGCAGGTATAAGTTATTCAGAGAGCCGTTGCGTGGAAACGGTCAATGGAGAAGGGGTGTGGAATACTTGATAGCAGTCTGTGTGTTACGTTTTTAGCCATTCGGTTTTCAACCAATTTTATAACTAACTAAACCATCTGTAACTTTTTTGTCAAGGTGAATAACGTCCCTCAAACCCTCTTCTTAAGAAGTATCCTTAAATACCCACTTTACTAGACATGGTAAAAATAACGGGCCTGGAAACAGTACTTTAAGATTACCTCTAGTTTTTGAAAAAATACGCCGCTTTTTTACTGCTACAGTCTGTAGAAAAGTTACGTTTGAACTCGGTTTACCTACAAAAACGAGCTAATCTTAAAATGAGCGTATCTCCATGATTGACGTCTGAATTTGCGTATTCTCAATATTATGTGTAACCTAAACGTTAAAATAATTAGCTCAAAAAAGAAAAGATTATATTTGCGTTATATAAAAAAGCTATATACACGATGAAAACTTATTGTGGTGAATAAAGAATCAATCTGTTTCTTTCCGATGAAAATGCAAAAAACAAATTCATATTTTTTTTGTTGATAATTGTCAGGACTGCTAGTAGCTTCATTGTTTCCTCATTCCTAACTTCAAGCATAACCGTGCAATATTATTTCACGACATGACGCATATCGTGAGGAAAAGTTACAATCACGTCCTACATTCTTTGGCAAGTGGCCGTTCCCAACGGCGCATGATTAAGTCTGAGAAGTGTCTTACTCCGTGAAATGTTGCTGAAGTTAGCAACACTGTCGGAATACTAACGGCCGATGTAAATGTTGTTTGCTGTATTTATACTGTGAAGTTTTGCCTAAGGGCACCTCGGACGGCAGTTTGCACGGCGTTTCAAACTGCTAACTGCTGTACATCATACCTGACACGTTTTTTTATTATACGACTCGAGTTTTGGGAGGTGATGCATAAATAAGGCCTTTTGTTTGATAAATGTAATGGATAATCCACAGGAAAATGGCTACAAGAGAGTTTAAACAAGAAGAGTTTTTTAATATGCATGTATAAACAAAAACAATTGGAGTGGATAGAGATACCTATACCGTTACTTTAATTCATTACCGGTGTAGAAAAAAAGGCTCCAATAGACTGTTTTACAACTTTTTTCTGTAATAATGTTACAGAAGGGCCTCCCAATAACAGTAATATTAATGACAAAACTACTACAGTATCATAAAAAACTCACCGAGGTACAACAAAGTTATAATCACATTTTTAGACTTTTCCATAAAAAGCTTCACAAGGCTTCATAGTAAAAGCATTAAATAGCGATGTGACGGTTACGTAGCAAAATATCTAAACACATGTTATATGGTCGTTTTGCATACGATCAAAATACATACAGTCAAATTATAGAACGTACGGAATTCATAACATCATTCATCATAAGTTTAAAATATATACGATCTTAATTTATAATCTATACTGCTGATATATACATATATGGTTCAAAATACATACGGCTAAATCATATATCTACAAAATTCATACACTAGGTCTCCTCAGAATCGTTTAAGCGGCCAACCAAAACGCATATTTCATATGACTTGTAAAATATCTGGCACAAGAGATATTCCATCTCTTAGTGCGCCGAGTTACGGACATGCTTCTATGGGAAAAGTTCACATTCGGATACCAGCACCAAATTTTAGTATGTTGTTAGGCATGGTCTCTGAACCCCAAAACTGCCAGGAAACAGTCTCTGAAAGGTCAAGGTCACCGAATATGACGTCATTCATCTAGCCCCTCCCGCGTTCTTAAGAATGTTTAATTGTGACAAAAGTACACATCTCACATCCACATAAGAGGTATCAAGATTACAGCTTTACTAAGAAAATAATATACTTAACGCTACGCCACTGCCGAGTTCACTCACTGCTGGCTGCGAACTACACTTACGACTGACAATGAACTTGAAATTTATGTGAATCGATATGTGTTTCATAAATAAATAAATAAATAAATAAATAAATCATTTATTCATTTTAAAGTAAACAATTTTACATAAATATTGTCGAGACCTTCTAGTAGGCGCGTTGCTCCTGTATCAGGAGGCCTCGCTCTTCCCTATGTGGTTCAGTACAGTTTACTCACTATTTATGAATAACTATTGTCAGTGTGTGTGTGTGTGTGTGTGTGTGTGTGTGTGTGTGTGTGTGTGTGTGTGTGTGTGTGTGTGTGTGTGTGTGTGTGTGTGTGTGTGTGTGTGTGTATATATATATATGTTATTTATTATGCTAGTATTTATTATGGTACTTAATTAAGTCTCTGATATAATAAATTTTCAGTTTCACTATAGTTTAGTCCATACAACCAGTCAATAATTGCTATTTTACAATCGTAGGTATTTAAGGAGTATATCTGAATTTGTCTATTTAACTCATTATATATATAAGCAGATTGTACATTAAATTGCCTTCCAGCATAAGTAGACCCGAACGTGGGCATAGGTGCTACCGGATTTGCTCTTCTTCGATTTTCAGTTCGGGGTTTATAAGTTAGTTTTTGATGTAGTTTTAGAACAATGGACATAATATATAATTTTCGCATGCTTAGCTGCTTACAGTCTTTGTACAGTTCCTCAGTGGGGTAACGATAAGGCTTGAAAAGCATGGTTTTCAGTAAGCACCTTTGTCCACGCTCAGCCTCTAGAAACTTAATTTTGGAAGCACCTCCCCATATGGATATACAATACGTCATTACTGACCGTGCTAACGCAGTGTAAATTTGGTACAATAAAGTTGTTGTGGTTATATGCCGGAGTATTTTGAATATCCATATGAGTTTGCGTATCCTACCATTGATATGTTCTATGTGCATGTGCCAAGATAGCCTTTGATCTATAATTACACCTAGGTATTTTGTTGAGTATACCTTTTCTAATTGTGTACAGTTACAGTGTGTAGTTTCTGAGGGAACACATATATGGATTTTAAGGGTCATGTTTCTAGCGGGTTGTGTACTATTAATTTTAGTGAAACAGATGTAGTTCGTTTTAGCAGTGTTTATTGTTAATAGGTTACACGTTAGCCAGGAGGTAATTCTACGTAACCCTGTCTCTGCAGCTTCATACACTGAGTTCCAACTTTTGCCTGTAAATACAGCCACTGTATCATCTGCATATGAAATTATGTGGCCACCTTGGAGACTCATATCTGTAAGGTCATTTATGTACACCAGAAACAGTGTTGGCCCTAGTACACTCCCTTGCGGGACTCCAAATGAGATCTCAGAATCAGCACTGACATAGTTCCCTATTCTAACTCTTTGTTTACGGTTTCTCAAATAGTCATCCAACAAATCCAGTGGCTTTCCTCGAATGCCTATTCTTTCGAGTTTGTTGAGACCGTGTCAAATGCTTTTTTTAGATCTAGGAAGACTGCAAGACATTTGTTACCACTATCTACATATTCACAAATTTGTGATGTTAGGGTTAGAACTGCATCCTCCGTAGATTTACCTTGGCGAAACCCAAACTGTGATTTAGAAAGTAAGTTATATTTATTAAGGTAGTTTGTAAGCCTATTGTTGATTAACTTCTCTATTATTTTTGTGATTACCGTTAAAACTGAAATTGACCTGTAATTATTAGGATTAGACTTTTCCCCACTCTTGTAGACAGGCGTAACCAATGATCTTTTCAGCAACGAGGGAAACACTACTTGCGTAAAGCAAAGATTTGCAAGGTGAGTGATTACAGGGACTATTTCTGCTTTACAGCGCTTAAGGAAGGAAGTAGGTAATTTATCATAGCCAGGTGCACTGTCATTTTTTAGTGACATTAGGATTCCATTGACTTCAACTGGATCTGTTTCAAGGAGTACGAATGATGAGCAAGGGGAGTTTGTTTTTTGTGAGGAGATAATGGCATTCTGTCCAATAGTCAAATTTTCTGCTAGACTCTTTCCAACATTGGTAAAAAATTCGTTAGTATAGTTTACTGACTCATAAGGTGTAGGTTTATTTTTAAGTAAATCTAGGTTAGTAGAACTGGTTGTCTTGTAATTTGTTATAGATTTGATTGTAGTCCATAACGCCTTGGAGTTCTTTTTAGTTTTTTCCAATAATTCACGTTCGTACTTACGTTTGAGTTTTTTGATTAAATTATTAGTGAAATTGCGGTATCTTCTGAAAGTGGTCCTCAAAACCTCGTTATCCGGATCAGATCTAAGTTTAAGTTGCATTCTGTTCCTATTTTTTATACACCGCAGAATACCCGGGGTTATCCATGGTTTCATGGTACGTTTATTTCTGGGTATTGTGATTAATGATTTGTTATCCTTAATGGATTGGTTTATTTTTATGATCAGTTGTTCAATTACATATTCCGGGTCATTTGAAAGCAATAGCATTTGAAGATTTTTGTCTGAGAGGTTTAAAGCAGCATTATCGTAATTAACTATCTCAGTACACCTCCTGTCAAACCTTTTTCTAATTTGATCCTGCAGTACTAAGAGTGTGGTGCAGTGATCCGTTATAGAAGTATTTAAAACTGCTGTGTATGCAGTTTTATTCTTTATATTCAGCTTGAGCATAACATGATCAAGACACCTACCGTCTCGAGTAGGTTTTAGAAGGCCCGGCAATATTCCATGAACGCTAAGCATGTTAAGATAAGCTTGTCTATTCGTTGTTTCGTATAGTTGTTCTTGGTGACGAAAAATTAAATTAATATTAATATCACCAGTAACTACAACAGTGGATACTTGAGTTATGGTTTCCAGTAGTTTGTCTAAGGAATTTATGAAATTTAGGGCATTGGAATTAGATGGTGAGCGGTATATTCCCAGTATTATTTTATCTGGTAAAGTTACCTGTATACATGACGCATTGTCAAGTTTAACTTCGACTAACTGTGCCTTTAAAGATGTTTTTGTATAAACAACTACTCCATCGTTTTGGTTACTGTTGTTTGATGTCGCCATGGATAAATAGTAGGGGACTTGCGGAATCGGTTTATTACAATTTAGTCGGCATTCCGTAAGTACAAGTATATCCGGTTTAAAATCGAGCAGAGACAGTGTAACCTGGAGATTAGTAAAGTTACAGTAGATGCTACGGATATTCTGCGATATGACGGTCAGGCTATTTTTAGATAAAGGTATGTGTCTAACGAGGTCCTGAGGGTCACATTCAAAAGATTGTGCTATTTGTATGTCGTCAATTTCATCTACAATTTCAAACTGATTAGCCATTTTCTAGAGCATAATTGGGCAAGTGGTATCTAGACATGAAAAAATATTTTGTACAAACGTATTGGTAAGTGAACGCCGTTATTTTTGGTATTATAGATAGGTGTAGTGGATAGGTGGATTAGAAATATAGGTTTTAGAAGTTTCTTAATAGTACGAGTGATATTGTGTGTGTGTATATATATAATTGTATACTTAAAACTATTTGAGTACGTAAGTTCAAGCTGCAGAAAACTTGAAGATAATACAATCTTGTACGTGGAGCTACTAGGAGAGCATAGCTGCGAGTAGGTTGCATTTACACTGGTCATAAGAACCGTTATAATAATCCTTACTGGCAAATACATTGTGTAACTACTAGGAGCACATATTGTACGAGAAGTTGTTTCTATCTTTAGTTTGTTTACGATAGTTAATATTGTTTTTTTAAGTAAGGGTTTTCGTTCATAGCTTCTACCAGGAGTCAATAGATCAAAGGGTATGGCACATACCATGTCAATCCACAGCCATAGAAATTGCAGTGATATTTCCAACGAGGTATTTAATTTTATGCTACCAGGAGAACATAAGGTGTAAAAGGTTACAATTGACTTTAAGATTACAGACAGATCGAGATTATGGTATGATATCCAATTAATGTTACCAGGAGTGCCGAAAACATAAACGGTTTCATAGGGTATATTTTATGGTTTATTGGTCGTTTGAACTTGAAATTAGTGACCACTGTAACTCAGGCTATTATTGAGGGTCATTTAAAATGGTCGTAAGTAAGACATAGTACAAAAGTCCAGTTTCATTAGACCTAAGCCATCTTTGAACAATGTCTAAGCGCCTGCTCCGACCGGGAGTATTTCGCGTGCTCAAGGTTTTTGAGCTATAGATTCTATATTTATTAACAGATTTTCAAGATTTAAACTACGTTATGAAGCTTAGGAAATAGTTTGAATTTTTTTAGTACATTTGCATAACTTAATGTTTTTAGTTTTAATGTAAAACCTAAATTTCCGTATTTGTCTTTTGTTATTGGAATTATTGTGTGAATAATTCCTAAAGTATAACATTTATTAAAATCAAATGTAAAAGTCATTTATAGTACATCTAATTACTTTTCATTTGATATCTCCTCTGTGGATGTGAGATGTGCAGTTTTGACACCATTAAACATTTGAATGACGTCATATTCGGTGACCTTGACCTTTCAGAGACTGTCTCTCGGCAGTTTTGTAGTCCAGAATGCATGCCTAATATTATACTAAAATTTGGTGCTGGTATCCCGAAGTTAAATTTTTTTCCTTAACTCGAGGCACTATGGGAGTATTTCGCGCGCTCAAGGTTTTTGGGCTATAGTTTCTATATTTATGGACAAATTTCCAAGATTTAAACTGTGTTATGAAGCTTAATACATTTTTTCTGTTTTTGTAGTACATTTATATAACTTAGTGTTTTTAGTTTTGCTGTAAAACCTAAATTTCCGTATATTTTTTTCTGACATTGAAATTATTGTGTGAATAATTCCTAAAGTATAACATTTATTAAATTCAAATGGAAAAGTCGTTTATAGTACATTTAATTACCTTTCATTTGATACCTCTTATGTGGATGTGAGATGTGTAGTTTTGTCACAATTAAACATTCTTAAGAACGCGGGAGGGGCTAGATGAATGACGTCATATTCGGTGACCTTGACCTTTCAGAGACTGTCTCCCGGCAGTTTTGGGGTCCAGAGACCATACCTAACAACATACTAAAATTTGGTGCTGGTATCCGGATGTGAACTTTTTTCCCGTAACTCGGGGCACTATCAGGTAACGATGCATAAACAGCTCTTATTGGAGCGGCTGTATCTATGGGCGATTAGGCGGCCATCACCAGCATTTACTATCAGACAGGTAGTCTACTCGGAACGCCACGGCCGACCACTGGGTCCGAATATCGCAACGCCCAATATGGGGCGCGAGTAAGTCAGGCTTTAAATAAAAAAAGGGACGTCTACTTGGTTGTTCTTTCATGGTTTAAAAAACATGATAGTTTCCAAATTATTTTGTTGATTCGATTTTCTACATTCTAGATAAGTATAATGTGTATCAATTTCATTAATTTTTTTTCGATATTATAATCTTTCGACCTATCGAATTGTATGTATTTCGAACGTTACACACAACGAACATTATTTATTAAGATTTTAAACATTCTAGGCATATGTGTATCGAGCTTCTGACATTCGATCTCAGATATTTTGCTACGTAACCGATGTGACGTCACACGGTCATACTTTGTATGGAAAAATCAATCATGTTAAAACTAGTGTTTATCCTAATGATTTCATAACAAAATTATCATACATTTTATGGGCTGTTCAATGATATTAAGAGTTTTTATATTTTCATACTTTTAAAATGGACTGTCCCACCCAACTTTGAAGGCTTATAAAACAAGTTATACTTTATGTATCGAACTCAAAACTTCAACATAATGTCCTTATTTTGCTTATTTTAACAGGATCTTATATAATTTTGACAATATTCGGGTTTAGTAAAATATCCCATTACGGCAACATTTTCGATAGCCTTCTTATTTTTAGTCTGACCGTTTCTATAACAAAATACCTACTAATATCCTTTTTACGAATGTTTTAATTTTAAATTTGTTTAGGCTTTAATAGTAAACCTTTGAAATTAATTTACACTTATATTCTGTATACTACTGACATAGTCGCTTGTCAGTAGTATACAGCCTGTATACTACTAATACCTGTATTACAGGTATTATTAGTGTCAACTAAATACTTCTAGTCCAAGAAATATAACTGCCAACGTTGTTAACGGCAAAATTCCCTACCCCAGACAGCATCCTCGGGAATGGTATTTCATTAATTCTGAATTACCTGGTACTATCTAGTTAAGTAATGCTAACTTGCAGAATAGTAAAGAAACATCTAGGAAAATACAAAAGACATTCACGTTGTGCAAAAATTAACGCCAAGACGCATAGAGATAAATCCGCTTAACGATGCTTTACGCCTGAACTCGTGATCATACATAGCTTTGTTTTATAATGCATTACATGCCGAGGCCAGTAAAGTAAGAAATGTCTCACACACATCACACACACACACACACACACACACACACACACACATCACATGTAAAAAAAACATCTTCCAGGCCTAGGCCGGCAATGTTGTATGAAATTCCATTAAAGGCCTCTCGTCTAGCCGCACCGGAAATGAGGTACCTACTTTGCGGCCTATTATAAGGCACGTAATGTCAATGGCATTGTAAGTTTGAGAAAAATATATTACTGGAACATATATCAATCAGCCCTACTATCTTGCTCTCAGTTTTAGAAGCTTGATATTTTTACATGTAGATTACGGATTAGCCTTGGAATTGGAACAAAGCAATTAATCTTATGTATAGGCCCAGCCCAGCCCAAGTTGAGCGATAAACTAACGCTGTCAATACAACTCGCGATATTCACAAACAATGAAGAGCCTCGGGGTACTTGATAGCGCGTTCCCTAGGGCACGGGGAAAATGGAATGCAGAGGAGGGAGATGCTTTGAACTACGGGATAAACGATTCGTTATTATAATAAGTACTTAGGTATCAAGGTACAAGTCTACAGTCAGCCTAAAGTATATTAAATCGTACCATGCTATGGCACTGTCCATAATTATATCCTTCTTTTGTTATTTATGAACACTTGCAGCTGTCCTTTTACATATTACGTGGTATTACACTCTTATTGTAAAAGCAGTTTTTCAATAACAACATGATACAATTTGTACTATAATCGTTATTAATCAACTTTAATTTGAGCCGTTATATTGCTTTTGATAATGTTTTTGAATGAATTCATAAGATCACGATAAAACTTGGTCAAAAAGCTGGCAGATCCATAAAATGTCTATGGGTATCAAAAACTACCTTGTATAATGGTTTTGTTAAAGGAAGCGTACAAAGCGTAACGTAATATCGTCAGTCGTCACACGGGTTGCTAGATACGGTTTCTTTAAGCGAGGTTTAATGTCTGTCACCCGTTGTGATGAATTTGATAACATGGAGAGACTTTTTTTGCGTTACGTCATTGCATAATTAACAGTATTCCGCTATTAATATATGTATTTCGTTTGTGTGATTTGAAGATCGTTTTGAATTGTTTTGTATTTATTTACAAAGTTTGTTCTTTTGTGTTAAGCCGATTAACTCTCCCGCCCGTATTTTGACGAATTTCTAATCTGACTATTCTATATAATTTCTTAATCTGTCGTTATAAAAAAACAACTTTAATTATTACCATTATCATTGACTTATCTTCAATTGCCAAATATTGCAACAAGTGAGTACGTTCTAAATATTTCTCCTCAATCTTCTATAATCTGTGTCACCAACAATTTTGAAGCAACAATATGACGTATCGTCACAGATATTTGCATGCCATCATGACACCTCTTAAATGGGTACTGATATGATATAATATTTGAATAGTAACAGTACGCAATGAGATTTAGTTAATAGTTAACCTACCAGCTTATAACTTTTTAGTATTTTATGCACCAGTTTTATAAGTAGGCTCAAAAAATGCGAATGGCGCGAGTTGCGATAAGAGCCGCCGCGGCGGCGAGTATCGCAAATAGAGTCGCCATGAGCGTTTTTTGACTTAATTATACAACGTTGCATACAATACTTTTTCTATGACTGGGTCTTAAAATATAAAATACAACATTAATCATAGCTAGCAAACAAGGCAAATATGACATATGACTGACAGTGTGTCTATGGTAAACTTTTTTTTTAATCTGACGTATACTCGCTAGTGACACGCAGTGATGATATTAAAAATACTTTTTTATGTTAGCATCAATGAATTTAGTTCGGAAAGTTTTGTTTTTCTTAAAAACCGTAGGAATTTAATTGTTTGTTAAGTTGGTAGTTATGCATTTTTATCGTAAAGTTACAAGTGTTTTGCGACTATAACGACACTAGTGCTGTTATGGGGAATAGAGACTTCTCTGAACTCATATTATGTATGTTCTTATATGAGTGTTCGTGACCAAGTAAAAGACAGATAAAAGTACAGGAGTAGAAAAATACATCTTAAAAAAAGAATACTTTCGGGGTGGGGGACTACAGTTAAAATAAAACTTTTCATTTACTATATTTTTCTTCTATAATGCGACTGCTCGCTTAGACGTCTAACTTGGGACTAAACTAGCTACTACATATTATCAGAACGAGACAGGCTGCATTATTTTAATTCAAACTATCCGAATTATTCTTAAGAGGAAACAGTAAGGTGGAGAGAATTGAAAATTAGGTATTTGTAAAATGTGTCACTGTCCCGCACTGCCCGCCTCTCCGGCGCAGAGCGCGATAGAGACAACTGCAGCTTGGACCGAAAATACCTTTTTCACACCTCCTATTCAGAAAAAAGAACTTTGCTCCCTCATAAGAGGGATCAAAGTAGTACTTTTCTGTTCAAGGACTACTGTTTAATTTGCGTCGACAGGGCGCAGGGCGTCGACGACGACGAGCTGGACAGCTTATGGACCCCACGGGGTCACGCTCATTCACGGAGCTATCGAAACAGTTCAAAATAATTGATTGTTGTTATTTTTGTTTAGTCATTGGATAAAAATATTTAACAGTTAATTTTTTATTTGAACCCATTTAGAATATGCCATACGTGACGTAAACGATAATAATCGTTTTATAAAATACTAATACAATAAATTTAACATTTAATTTTTCATAATACTCGTAATGTGTGTTTTTAATAGTAATGATCTTTGATTAACTATATATTTCGTTATTTTCGTAGGTAGCAAATACAAATATTTGAATTTTCCTCATAATCGGCGTGAAAAGCAGTATGTGTCACAAGGTAGCAAAATTATTTTCACCTCGGGCGTTAACACTTGAATCCCTCACTACGCTCCGGATTCTACTTTAGAATCCCTCGTTACGCTCGGGATTCAATGTACGCCCTCGCCGTAAATACATCATTTTGCTCCCTTGTGACACAATCTACTATTAAAATTTCATGAAAACAACGTTTCGTAGTCCCCTGATTTCTTCCCCAAAACTTAACCTATTTAACTTTTTTTTCATTAAACATTAAAGAAAGGCTTTGGCCGTGTTCCTATGTTTTCCTTTTTTTTTAATAATCTAGTCAAATTTGTTTTCTGGATGTGTGAATACAGCGGAAAATCTGGCATTTTTTTAGGTTTTTGAAGGTTAATATCTCTTTTGAGAATCAATTTATCGTAAAAAGGAAAACATAGGAACATATCAATAGAAGCCATAGATTTTTGGACAAAAAAATATTGCTCTACTGGCATTATCCAAGGAGGAAACACGGGACTACGTTTGTATGGAACAACTGCCCTCCTGTTTCCTCTTAACAAGCTGCCAGACTGTCTCGGTAATACTGTGGAGGTCGCATAGCAATATGCAACCTTCACAATACCCCCTTTAAGAGCGCAGCCTACGGCATGGTTCCCCTTTTCTGATTTGCAAGGGCAGATGAATTATATACTATACTTAATAGAATCTTCAATCGTACACTAGCTAATGTATAAAGATAATTCATATACGCCACAAATTCCATTTTGAACAAGTCTCAACATGTAATAATACAACTCTTCAGCCCAACGTCATAAAACCCTATATTCCACTTAAGACGCGCCCCTCAAACATACATTACGCACCTTTACAAAATCGAGGGTTCTTTTAAAACGTATTATCAGCTGTCAAGGATCTTATGCCTTCGGAACCAATCTCAGTACCTCTTATGCCAAAAACCCTTAAAGACGTGCCGTGGTTCAGCTTTCTTATAAACCAAATGGACCTGAAATTCGTCTATTTTTAGGTTTTTTTGTTATTTACCGGTAACGTATCTAACAAGTCGGACAACCAGTTGGATTTATTTAAAAAATATTACATCTCTTTTAAATATAATTTTGTCACTGATAACAATTTTGTCTTTGAATTGATACAAACATATTTTGTTATATTTTTTATAAAAATAAATCAGTAAGTGTTATACTTGACATTACTACATTTGGAGCATACTCCTCGACACACAATTCACTTTCACCGACACTCCTAACTTTGTATGCCGTATTCAATTTTTTTGATATCAATCTCATTAGTGTATTCGTTTAGTAAAGTTAATATAATTCTTTATTAATTCTTTATATAAAAAAGTGGTTGAAAGTTAGCATGGAGATGGAGCATGGGAATGGAGCCAGATGGGCCGCTTATATTTTAATAAACCCATAAATTACAAATTAACAATTAAATCTAATCAAAGTTCCATTCAGACCTTACTACTTAAAATGAACGATACCTTACTCCTTAATTGTACGGATTATTGTTTTCTATTATGCAATATCAATTAATGTTACTCTCGTAAGCCTGTATTTCGTTTATCAGCGCCATTTATAAACTCGAATTTGCAAATATTAATATAAAATGTATGTACAAGCTGAAAATTTCACCCGTCAATTAATTTCGTATTTTGGGTTTTGATTTCATTTTGATCGCTATAATACGTTGGAGCGTTGACGGGAACCATTACATGAACGAGATTAAAAGTTAAAATTTGTACAGGGTAAATGGGCACACTGATAAATCATTCATGCTTAGATAAAAGCGTAATTCATACTGTAACAACCGTTTTATGTTAATTTTATTTTACTCGTGCGCAAACACATGGCTATGCATGGGTAATTGGGTCTTTCAGACCGTTTCTTGTAAAAAGCATTTTTGTAAATCGTATTTGTTTAAGCATTCGTTGTAATGTACGGAATTGAAATTACTTAAGGTTAGTTTTAGGGTTCCGTACCTCAAAAGGAAGAAACGGAACCCTTAAAATATCTCTTTATTGTCCGTCTGTCCGTCTAATCGTCTGTCAAGACCCTTTATCTCGGGAACGGGTGGAGGTATCGAGTTCTCAATCAAGAAATCTCAATAATCAAAGATGGTATCAAATAAAAGGGCTTAATTTGTAGGTTAAAACACCGTTTCTATTTTTTTCTTACATAAGTAGTTTTTGATTTATAACAAAAAACACTAAAAAAAATACCATTTCCCCTATTATCTTCGAAGTAACTGAACAGAAAAATCTGTAAAAATTACCAATTTTTATTGTTATCCCAAATATTACAGGAAGAATATAACAGTTTTCCTAACTTGCACCGTTTTTTAGAAAATTGCAAAAATCGTAACACATTTTATTAGCTCCTTCTAAACTAATCGCTATACAGTTTTTCTTGGTCTATCCATGTGTCTTATTAGTGAGTTTGTACGGAACCCTCGGTGCGCGAGTCCGACTCGCACTTGACCGGTTTTTTTCCTAAATTGGTTTAGCTTTAGCTAATCGTTGCCTAAATTGCTTGCTCTTTTTGTTCACTGAAACTAAATCGAAAAGGAATAGCCTGGGCTAATTTTGGGAGGCCTGTATCCAGCAGTGGGACACACAAAGGGTTATGAAAAAGTCCAGACTATGGTTTTTAGTTCTTTGAATAAAGAGTCGTTATCAAGAAATTATGTCCGTAGTTAGGGCTTTATTAAACCAAATTTTAACTTCTTCCTTTGTGTAACGTAAGTTAACCATATGAATTGTATGGTAACTTTCGTTACACAAAGGAACAAAATTAACATTTTGTTCCTTTATGTAACTGAAAACGACCCTAAAATTAATGAATTTCTAGAATTTAATGTGTGCGTCAAATATTAGATAAATAGATCTCTCACCGTATCATATTTGCCTATGGCAATAAAAAAATCTTTACAAGGAGTACCTTAGTCAGTGTCCGAGTAAGTGTGTGAGTAATATTTTATGATGATCTTAGTGGTTTTGTTAGTGCCTAAAATTTTATATATTATTCGTGCGTGGTAACTACTTTTCAAAGCTACTTCAATTTTAAGTCGATATACTTTGAAAGCTAACTAAAGTTTATTTATTAACCACATAGCTTTCAAACAAACAGCTTTAGTCTTGAACCAGGAATTCTCGCAGTCTTCTGAATTCTGGAACTGGCTACAAAGCTGTTAAATAGAAACGCGAAACTAATTCCCGACGAGGAATGGAACGATCAACTGTCTTGGGTCGGCAGCACAAAGACGGCACTGAAGCGGTTGGCGAAGTTTCTTATCCTCAACTACAACTTTTATTCCTAGTTTTTTTTACATTTACTTCAGTCTTCAACTAAAAGCCCAGGCGAACTCTTTGTTAGTTGTTCTAACGTAGTAGGGAATAAGAATCCTGCATGCAGTCATCCACGGCCACATGTGACTTCACTGAGCGCACGGACCAGTGGGGGCGGTGGAAGTGGTTCAACTAGGGAATGCAAATCAGGTACCCGGGTAACCGACTTTATTTAGAGTCGGGTAAAACCCGGATATTTTGACGCAGAACCCGGGTTAAAAAACCAAGTAATTGATAGAAATTATATATGTATCGTTTTATTTTAAATATTATAAGTAAAATCTAATGTCGGCTGCCTTAAAGCAAATCGGGTACCCGAAACCCGAAAATCCGGGTAACGGACTTTATTTAGAGTCGGGTAATACCAAGGTTTTATATTTGTCCGGGTATTGCATTCTCTAGGTTCAATCTATCCTTATATAATAATAATAATAACGGCCGACGAGCACAAGCGGCCACGAACGCACGCCCACCACCATTGCCCGTGCCGTCCAGCTCCTCGGAATCGTCGTCGGGGGACGAGTTTGCGACTGCCCCCGAGATCAGCAGCGAGTCGAGCGAGGACGCGCGCGGGCCGCCGCCCCCGCCGCCGCCCCCGCCGCCGCGACCACCTGCGCGACGAGGACGGCCACCGCTGCCGGCACGCTTGGGGCCTGTGGGGCATCCTGCCCCGCCCACGGCCCTCACTACCGGTGGTGTAGTGCGACGCATGCGATGGACTCAGACTATGAATGAGAACTGCATGCGCGCCTACTATGGGGCTACAGAGGGAGGTACTAGCCTGACGGCGTACCGTGACCGGATGTTGCTTCTGTTTCAGATATGGAAGAGTAAGGAGCTACACGGGCGGTTCTACAAGGCCCTCACGGGGCCCGGGAGGCACGGGAAAATGGTCGCGCCACGCTCTATTGGGATCGATCTATCATCACGGACAGGACTATTGTAGCCAATAAGCCTGATATCGTGCTGATAGATCGATCCAAGCGCCGTGCAGTGCTCGTTGACATCACCATCCCCCATGACGAGAACCTCGTGAAGGCCGAGAAGGACAAGCTCAGCAAGTACCTTGACTTGGCTCACGAGGTTACCGCCATGTGGGATGTTGATTCGACGATCATTGTTCCGATAGTCGTTTCGGCGAACGGACTTATAGCGAAGAATCTCGATCACCACCTCAAGAGACTCTCGCTAGATGGCTGGATCAAGGGTCAGATACAGAAAGCGGTTCTTCTGGACACGGCGCGCATCGTCAGGAGGTTCCTCTCTCTGCGGCCCTAACCACCGGTAGCCTGGGCCCCGCCCCGCTGCCGGCGGCACCCTAGGTTAGGTTTTTTATAATGTGTTTATATTTTGTAATTTCACTTTGTATTTTACTTTTTATATATATATTGTAAAAAGTCTAATCTAAGAAAATAAAGATATACCTGAATAATAATAAAGGCTGAAACCTACAAGTACCTTGGTATGTCACAGGCCTTGAGTATTGCGGACAGGGACACTATACAGGCGGTGAAGGAGCGCTTCTTCTGTCGCTTGACAAAAGTACTTAACAGTCTTTTGTCTGGCGGCAACAAGGTGCGGGCCTTCAACGCTTGGGTGATGCCCCTGCTCACTTACTCCTTTGGCATACTAAGGTGGACTCAGACTGAGCTGGACGCCCTGGATTTTTTTTTTTTTTTTTTTTAATTTATTTCTCATTTGTACATCCCGCGTAAGTGTGGCGGCCGTGGCTTTTTAAACGCCAAGGACCTCCATAACCGCGAGGTGTGCAGCCTCAGGGAGTACTTCCTAAACAACGAGTGTGGGATACATCGCGATGTAGTAGCAGTAGACAGAAGCCTTACTCCTCTTTCCTTGGCAAACGAGAACTGGCGTAGACCTAAGGTGCTTAGCCCCGACGACCGCAAGGACATATGGAAGAGTAAGGAGCTACACGGGCGGTTCTACAAGGCCCTCACGGGGCCCGATGTAGACCTGCTCGCGTCGGTGAACTGGCTACGCTTCGGTGATCTCTTCGGGGAAACTGAAGGTTTTGTCTGTGCAATTGCGGACGAAGTTATGATGACGAACAACTACCGGAGATATATCCTGAAGGACGGTACGGTCGACATCTGTCGGGCATGCCGCCGTCCCGGAGAGTCTATCAGGCATATTATCTCCGGTTGTTCCCATCTAGCTAACGGCGAGTACTTGCACAGACATAATCAAGTAGCCAGGATCATTCACCAGCAACTTGCTGTTCGATATGGTCTTGTGGGGTCTGAGGTGCCGTACTATAAGTACGCACCAACGCCGGTTCTCGAAAATGGCCGCGCCACGCTCTATTGGGATCGATCTATCATCACGGACAGGACTATTGTAGCCAATAAGCCTGATATCGTGCTGATAGATCGATCCAAGCGCCGTGCAGTGCTCGTTGACATCACCATCCCCCATGACGAGAACCTCGTGAAGGCCGAGAAGGACAAGCTCAGCAAGTACCTTGACTTGGCTCACGAGGTTACCGCCATGTGGGATGTTGATTCGACGATCATTGTTCCGATAGTCGTTTCGGCGAACGGGCTTATAGCGAAGAGTCTCGATCACCATCTCAAGAGACTCTCGCTAGATGGTTGGATCAAGGGTCAGATACAGAAAGCGGTACTTCTGGACACGGCGCGCATCGTCAGGAGGTTCCTCTCTCTGCGGCCCTAACCACCGGTAGCTTGGGCCCCGCCCCGCTGCCGGCGGCACTCTAGGTTAGGTTTTTTATAATGTGTTTATGTTTTGTAATTTCATTTTGTATTTTACTTTTTATATATATATATATATATTGTAAAAAACCTAACTTAAGAAAATAAATGCATACTGAGAATAATAATAATAATAATAGTCCTTGCATCTGGCGGGGGCTGTCTCTGCGTGCGTCCTGTGACACGGGCAGGGACAGCATCCGCTGGGTGTACACGTTGCCTTTCATTAAATTGTCGAAAGGGCCTCTACGTGTTGGCTTCGGCTCCGCGCACGCCTCCCAAAGGGCCGGGACACTATTGTCTCGTGTACGGGAAAGACATACAGAATAATAATAAATATTAGGGGACAATCTTACACAAATCGAACTAGCCCCATAGTAAGCTCAATAAAGCTTGTGTTATGGATACTAGACGACGATATATTTAATACATACAAATACTTAAATACATAGAAAACATCCATGACTCAGGAACAAATATTCGTGCTCATCACACAAATAAATGCCCTTACCGGGATTCGAACCCAGGACCTCTCGCTTCGTAGGCAGGGGCACTACCAACTAAGCTAAAGCGGTCGTCAAAATCCTTATGTATGTGGTGACCCAGCTAGAGGGAGTTTTAGTTGTCAGTTCGCTACAGAAAATCAGTGTTAAACTCTGGACATAACTATGGCTGCTTTAAAAACCGCCTATTTACTACCGATAGATGGCTTCTTTGCAGAATAAAAAAAATGTTTTGTTTTGTTTTTGGTCTATCCTAATAATTAGATCAAAGTGTGAAAGTAGGGTTACCTTTGTTTTATCAAAATATATTTAACAAATTATCACTTCCCTTCTCCTTCACATACCAACTGGTACTTTGACACTAACCTACTATTCTGGTAGCAGTTCAGTTTTGTAGGGGGTCACAGTTCTAACCTAACCTAACCTACTTTTTTGACTAATTGAACCTTTATTTTGAATTTTGTTTAATGCGGCCCTTGTATTCTGAGAGGCTTCACCCAGTGTAAACCTTCAAGTATAAGCTTATAAATATGGATTGAATCTACACCAAATAAAATTAACAATTTTGTACAGAGATATTTTCAACTTCGGATAATCATGCGTAGAACGTCGTTAGAAAATTCACACAGTAGACATTTTAAACGCAGGTAATTTGATTGTAGAATATACGGTTTTAGGAATTTCGTACATTAGGAGTTTTGATTTCCGAAATTTTGTTTTTAGGAATTTCGTACGTAGGATCTTTTGTAATTACTATGCGCACCCTATTATTTTGGTCAAATTTTATTGCCCTGTTTGGGCAACAACCATCGGATTTTTGTTTTTTTATGTTTTGTCTTAACAATTGATTTAACTAATATTTTTTTGGCTTAGTAAAGCTCAAAGACCAAATGCCGAAATATCAGTTTCCGTAGTAATGTTACGCGGAATAAAAATTTTACCGAATAAAAATTTGCGTTTTGTAATTATGCCAACAGCATTGGCAAAAAAAAAAACAGATGCTAAATAAAATTTGTTTGGGTAATGAAATTTGACCAAAATAATTTTGGCAAAACGGCAGAATCCCGCGGATTTCATTGACATTAGATAAGTGGATGTCAAAACGGACTGAGATCTTCATGAGGCTTTTTTATTTAGACAGTGTGAATATTTTAGGTTTCAGTTATTTTTATGATATTTACCTATACGAGCACAATCATATTTATTATAATATTCTGTGTAGTAATTATCTAGTAAAATGCCTTCGGGTGAAGGAGTCTGACTTTCACTTACACGAATTTACTACGCTTTTACAGAATCCTTGCACCACGCATTTGGCAAAGACTGCGAGACTGGCTTCGCTGGAAACAAAGTTCCGAATCAGTTTATCTCACAGGCTTTAAAAGTCCAATATAACGACGCTGGTATTTAGTTTGTATTATTTATTTAATGCTAATTGCTGAAAGTTGAGCTGAAAACGGGTTTAATGGAGCGTTATACTCCTCTTAACACTTTATCTGAGACCATCTGGTTCCGGTAGAGATGAAATTTTATTCAACTGGATCGTTTTAGAATGAGTTTTGGATCATTTGTTTATTACATTTTGATTTATAAAGCTAATAAGTACTTTTGCTAATTTAGAAGACGTTGCAGTTATTTTTTTTGAAGTTAAACATAAACGGCTACCAACCTTTTGCAAAGTATGACATAAGAAACGTGAAATAAGCTTACCAGTTTAGATAGCAAGCAAACAATATGTGATTTATATTTTTTATGATGATTAAAATCAAATATTGTTTAGGTATATTATTAATTTTCTTTTTCACAAGCACTGAATTATTTATAACTCGACAAATTTTAATTCATTGCCCACACAAAAAAGGATACAATAAAATTATTCTTAAACAATCATAAATCAAAAAAAGAAAGGGCATAAAATTCTTCGGTCCAGAAAACCAGTAACAACAACAAAAACTTGTCCACTTGAGAAACTACGTTTTGCCAATAACTGTGACGGGCAGAAATTGTTGGCCGACGTTCATAATAAGCCTTGTTTGATGGCTTCCGTTATCTTTGGCTTTATATTTATTTTTTACTATTATCTAAATGTTTGGTCAATTTATTTTAAATGTCTCCTGTCAAACATTTGTCCCTATCAGGGAATTTACCTTAGCTATGCTAAACGTCCCTTAACTCAATGTATTGAAGAAAAGGTTTGTATAAATAATAAAATGATTCTATTAAAATAAAATCTCGTGCATTATAAAATAACTTAACGATCAAAATTAAAATTTGATTATATGATTTTCTCATTTCTATTCGGGTTCGGTTGTAGAAAAAGAATTCCATTTTTATTTAAAGATAATGTAATTTAAACGTTCGACTGCGCAGTTAAAAAAATACCTTTTCATCACACTTGCTCGAAAATGGTGTCATTACACGTAGGTTCTGCGGGCCGTAAATGACCTATTACGCCCTGGGGCGTAATGGTTTTCTTTTTAAATTTGAAACGCTGGTTCTGTTTTACTCTTATTTGTCATGTTCAAAGGAAACGCCAACTTACTTTTTTAACTTTTATCACTGAAATATTTATTTAAAGAGAACTGTTGTTGCAAATACATGTAAACTGATATTTCGGTAACATTAATTAAATGTTTTAATAGTGTATTTTAGTATTCTGCAAATATAAAATCAACTAAAATGGCCGTTGTAGGTCTTTACCGCTATGGTTTTCGAACGTGACTTGACATTCGCATTGTCTATGGACATAATATGTCACTTTCTGTTTTAATAGTTTCTTGTCATATTGGGTCGATTAGTAAGGTTATATTATTAAGATTTCCTCACAAGTGTGATGAAAAACATTGTGTGTGCTACAAAGGAATTACAAACTCGTGTTATTTTGTTTCATCTCGGGCTTATAACAAACACTCGTTTGTAATTCCTTACTTACCGCCCTAGATACACAATTTACTATACATTTAGTGAACCCAACTTATAAAAAGAAAAAGTAATTAATGATTATTGAAAACTTAAAATATTTTAACAGCCCTCAATTCAAATCGTGTTCATTTCATTCCCTTAAGATTAAAAATACCGTCCATTATAGCAGGAAGTGGGTCAAGAAATTAAGATGACGAATCGGAAATTTTGGTGGCAGGGATTTCGATTTTTCTCAGGAATCATAAAACATATGAAAGTAACATTTGATAACCTGATTATTGGGATCATCTACTCCATTTTTTGAGACGCAGAAACACGATTTGCTAACTTTTGTAACAGACTTTTGTATGTCAAAGATACCTCTTTCAAAAGCGGAATTTGCACTGTACAGGCAAACCAGACCTATTTAAGCCCCTAAATTCTCTGAGTAACATAGTTTTAACCTATACTTTAATATCTGAGACCAGATTCTAGAAAATTAATTGTAGTTTGTAATTGAAACGAAAAAAACCGTTTCTACGTATACGACCTTTTCATATAAGCTAGCACAAGCGCGTATTTGTATGAAATCAGTCTCCCCTCAGTCCGCCGACGGCCGTTGCCAACGACAGGTCTGTGACAGTTGACTGGCCGCGCCGTAAACAAAACCTGTGAGAAATCTTATTTAATAATGGGAAAAAAGCGTGTTGGTTTTTCCAAAAGGAAAAGGAAAGCACTATTACTTGAAAAATGTAACTATATGACTATAAGAAAGTAAGTAATCGTCATATTTATACCACAAATAAGTCTAGTTTACGCTGCGGGAAAATGACAACTAATGTTGACATTGGAACAGCGGCGTCGTCGAGACTTTCAATTGTACAATTAAATATTATTTTGGTGTACGTAAATAGAAACATTTGTAATATACCCATTGTATTAAATTAAAATAAGGAAAACTATAATAGTGTAAATATACAGGATGGCTCATAAGTCGGTTTTTCTTGAATGCATTAGTGAGTAGCCAATACTTAGTACCTAGGTAATGTATAATACATATCACTCTCTGGTATATTAAATCAATGTTTGCCTCATAAAACCTCAACAGTTTAACCACGTCTGTGATGGATTCGTAAAACAATATGAGAACTATCCGCTTACAAAATGTAAATATGTAAGAAGGGTATACTACTGATACATAGCGAGAGGTCTTAAAACACGATAGCAACATAACCATTATAAGATCACACGAGTATTTAAGGCTTAATTATGTAAAGTTGCATACATCTACTATCTACACATGTTATTATAAACACTCAAAGGCCAACTAGATTGTCATTATATCTAGTATCGATAAAGATGTTTTAATAACTTTTTAAACATTTTTTACCACTGGCACAGACAACGCACTGACCTTAGGTACATATATGGCTAATGGTGGTCATTTTATACTGTTTCCAAACGCCTGACAGAGGTTTTTTGACATGGACGTAGATTGAAATATAAATACTCGTATGTCGCAATTTCATTCTGCAAGTCCGATATTTCGTCATCTGTGGGCATTTTGATGGGTAAATCGCCAGTGGGTTCCCCGAGATGATAAAAACAGTCAAATTAGTCCAATACACGATTTAATTAGGTTAGACAATATTACAGGTCGATTGTCCTTAATAAATCTCTAACACTAGGTAATTAGTCAAATTATCAAATCAATCACTCGTCAACACGCATGTGCGTCCGCGCACGACAAGGGCTCGCCCAATCTCTGCCTCCCGGTCTTTCCTCCCGCAACCCGCGCCCCGAAGTACTTGAGAGTGCTTCCCGACAAATATGTAAAATTGTAAATATATTGTAAATTTAAAATGTAAAAATTGTTCAATATATTGCCCGTAAAAACACCATGCTCGAATTAATTTTTGTTTGTGCTATAATTTGCAGTAGTACCTATCTATACATTACCAGTTCTTAACCAAAGATTAGCATTATTGGAATAATCTTTTGTCCTAATAATTATCCGAGTACAAAAGATTATTCGGATAATTATCAGGACTTATAATTATTCGACTAAACAATAACACGATATTTTTATTGCTGAATTATTTATTCGTGAATAGCATATCCGCGAATGAATCATTCGACCACTTTTCAAATGATTAATTATTTATTCTTTACTAGCATTTACCCGCGTTGTTCCCGTTATAGTGCCAAGGGAACTAATTACCGGCATAGATCCTATGTTTCAATCCAGTACTTGATCTACTTACATGCCAAATTTCAGATCAATCCATTCAGTTGTTACCCCGTATTTAGTAACAGACATCCAAACATCTTCACAAATTTTCACATTTATAATATTAGTAAGGATCGTATTCGGAAAATCCACGAAAATTATTTAAAGTTTTTTGATTATTCCATTCAAATAAATAACACAAATAATATTTAGAATTACTCGTTTTTACGGTACATATATTTATCAATTTCACTTTACTTTTTCCCATACAAACAGTACAGAAAACAAGGTAGTGTTTTATTGATTTGAGTAGATCTGTAGAATACATTATCATTACTAAGTTTTGTGTATCGATTTAACAAATAAAAAATTTAAAAATATAGGAAGCGACTCCATTTATTTTCTGTTCACTTTTGACATAAACAATGTAGGCACTTTTCGATAGGTAATATTAATGTAAAGTTTTCAATGTGCGTTTGCAAATTTGACATATAGGGTTATGGAATTGAGTTCTTTTTAGAATGACAGTTTTTATAGACACAGGTTATAAGTGAGCGTTATTAGCATCGATTATAATGTAACTTGAAATGTCATTTTTGCGACTGATTGTGTGTGATATACGGTATACCGCGTAAAAATATAGGGGGGTGAGCGGGTTGCGGGGCGCAAATGCTCCGAAAACGGATTCATTGTTTAGCGATGCGTCACCTTAATGTCTCTGTTAGGGGTGTGACTGGCAAAGAAATTCATCTAAAGCTGTTCGGATTTCTTGAAGTGTTTACTCAAAACACAAATATTTGCATGTACTATCATTTTTGTAAGTAGTTTTCAATTGTAATTCTTTCTTGCAGTACTAATTGTCACGGCTATTGCAACATTTTAGCCCCATTCCCGATTTTCGGCCCGATTGTTGGAGTTCAACAAATATTCGCATTGACGTTTCTTTTTTTGTTTATTAGAGGAAGAGAAGTCAACACGAATCTTCATCAAATCCCCGATAATGTGGCAGTAGGGAAAAAACTAAAATTGTAAAAATTGGTTCTGAATCTGAAATGTTTCTGTAACTATGAAGGATTAATTTCGTATAACTGCATGGTCCCTATTTTCAACATGTCGATTTACGCCTGAAAAACTCGCTAGTTACAGTTAAATCTCTTTTCAATAAATGTAATAGGTAATAAACAATTTTTGTCATTTAGGAGGACTACATCACAGGCATAGGAATCAATTACAGTCTTATTTTCTAGGATGTTCAGTTATTAAGTTTACCGCTATCGTTACTAGAAAATATGGTTGAAATTGGTGCGTATTTGTTGCCATTATACGTCATACGTTTATCTGTTTATTAAAACACCTGATCGGATATTGATATGAAGAAAAATGTTGGACAAAGAGTTGTTTAAAAAAAATTAGGAAAGGTAAATATCAGTATTAAAAGGAAAGATTTTCGATAATTATGGAATTAAATAGAGCCTTTGGGCTCGGTTACCAAACGAGTCCATTAACCCGGCTTCAGGGGGGATAGAGGTAACCTTCTCTATCTCCCACTGGAGTAACACCTGGCTGGCGCGTCCATGTCGCGGGGGTGGGCACCACTCACTTCAGTAGCCCGAAGTGGGCTGGTGGCGAAGTTCAGGCAGGGACCCAGTGCTGCGGGGTATAACGCGGCTCCCATGCCCAGGGTTACGGGCGAAGACCTCAACGGCTGCGATGGCGGAAATGGAGTCCATTGGAACGGCTGAGCAGGCGGACGGGGCATACCCAACAATGAGCCAACCTCACGTATTGGGGTGGAAGGGTCATGTTTGGAGTTTCATTACCAGGCACGGTAATGAAATAGAGAAGGATGGGACCCAGTAGGGCCAACACCAGCGCTCACAGTCTAACACAGGATTAGTGCCTTGGCGTCAGGCGGCAGCCGGCCGTAAAACAACATAGCCACTCACATTTCCTTGTCCAAAAATGAAAGCACAAAATAATAAAACGAGTACTAATACTAGGGCGTCCCCCTTAAGCGACGGTCGAGGCGATAGAAATGCTAGGGCGTACCCCACAAGCGACGGTCAAAGCAACACGAGCACATCGTTGCGATTAGCAACTTGGAACATAGGTTCCATGACGGGCAGAAGTGCCGAATTAAGCGACGTCCTAAAAAGAAGGCAACTAGATGCATGCTGTGTGCAAGAGACCAGGTGGAAGGGTGCAAAATCGAGACCAATAGGCAACGGGTTCAAGCTCATTTATAACGGCACGACTACTGGTAAAAATGGTGTCGGAATTATACTATCTGAAAATTTAACACAGCGTCTTGTAAACATTGAGAGGGTTAGCGACAGACTGATAGCCGTGAAGCTGGCTTTAGAGAGGCAACCATGTTTTAATATAATATCTGCATACGCACCACAATCTGGCACTGATGAGTGTGAGAAGGAAGCATTCTGGGAGGATCTCCACGGCCTCATACGGAGCATACCACAAGAAGAAACAGTACACCTTGGCGGAGACCTAAATGGCCATGTCGGCAACAGCAACACTTATGTGGAAAGATGGCATGGTGGCTTTGGCTACGGCACGCGCAACAGCGACGGGGAGACTATCCTCAATTTTGCATCCGGTTCTGACTTAGCAATCGTAAACACCTTCTTCAAAAAGCGAGAATCCCACCAAATCACTTACAAAAGTGGAGGACATGCTACCCAAATAGACTTTGTTCTTACAAGACGCAAACATCTAGGAAATTACAAGGATTGCAAGGTCATACCAGGAGAATCGCTCACAACACAACATAGGATAATAATATAATAGATGGATTAGTCACCATGTACAAGCTTCCAAAACCTATTAAAACAAATAGAAACCTGATACCCAAAATTAAATGGAGATCTTTAAATGAACCTGCGGGAAAACTGTTCACAGTGGAACTTTCTGAAAACCTGAACACCATGAATACCACAAGTATGACACCAAATGAAATGTGGAACAACTTCGAAAAATTCTGTATAAAAAAGGCGGAAGAACACCTAGGCCGCACAAGAAGCAAAAAGGGACCCAATAAAGAAACCAAATGGTGGAATACAGATGTAAAAGTAGTAGTAACAGCAAAAAAAGATGCTTTCAAACTGTGGCAGTCTACCAAAGGGGATACTGACTTTGAAAAATACAAGGAAGTCAAAAGGAAAGCGAAAAGACAGGTTGCAATATCAATAGCGAAAACAAACTCCGAATTTTACGAGAAATTAGAATTGGCTAAGTCAGACTTAGACATACATAAAATAGCAAAAGTACGTTATAATAACACAAAAGATCTAACAAATGTTAAATATATACAGGATGGCACCCAGAAACTCTTAACAGAAGATGAAGACATCAGGAATAGATGGACAGAGTATTATTAACACCTTTTGAACGTGTCCCATCCACGGAACCATGATTACTGCAAACCGGAAGCAGTGCAGGGACCGCCTTTGAACATAACTCCAGCTGAAGTTAAACTAGCAATACAGCAAATAAAAAACAATAAAGCCCCGGAGCCGGATGAAATACCAGTGGAAGTCTGGAAGCACCTGGGAAATAGCGGAGTAATTTGGCTTCACGAATTGTTTAACAAGTTAGTTCAAGGCCAGTCGATGCCTAATTCATGGCGCAATAGTATCCTAATACCGTTCTACAAAGGGAAAGGAGATGTGCGAGAATGCAGTAATTATAGGGCGATAAAACTGATGTCGCACACACTTACAATCTGGGAGAGAGTGTTAAATAACAGACTGAAACGCATTATAACATTAACTCAAAATCAGTGCGGTTTTGTTGCCGAGAGAAGCTCATCAGACGCTATTCAAACGGTGCGGATAATGATTGAAAAGGCCAAAACAAACAAGACTAACCTTCACATGGTTTTTATAGACTTATAGAAGGCCTTTGATCATATCCCACGTGACCTCATCTGGGAAGCACTAAGAAAACAACTAGTACCGGAGTGCTTCATTAAACTTAAGCAAGATATGTACAACGGCATTACCACCCAAGTCTTAAGTCCCGCAGGCAGAGGCGAAAAGTTTGAAATTAGAGTCGGAGTCCATCAAGGCTCCACGCTTAGCCCTTTACTTTTTAATACTACTATGGATCATCTTACAAAGTACTGTCAAAAATCGCTTCCTTGGAATATCCTGTATGCCGATGATGTCGTTCTCATCTCAGACAACGCACAAGAACTTCAGCAAAATTTCGATTCCTGGAAAGAGGCTCTTGAAACGGCCTTAAAATCAGCAGAAAGAAAACGGAACACATGTCGTGCATTTTCGATGATGTCACTAATCCCGACACTATAAAGATCTCAATAGAAAGAACACTAATACTAACGGTTACCCAATTTAAATATCTAGGTTCAATAATTGACGGCAAAATTGAATGTGATGTTACTCATAGAACAACAACTGGATGGATGAAGTGGAGACAACTCACAGGCGTCATGTGTGATAGGAAAATGCCCCTTAAAGTCAAAGGGCACTTATACAAAACTGCCATTAGACCTGCGGTTCTGTATGGGTCAGAGTGTTGGGCGACCAACAAACAACATCTGAACAAACTGCACACAACAGAAATGCGAATGCTGCGCTGGTCAGCGGGTGTCACTATTCTCGACAAAGTCCGAAATGAGTACATAAGAGGAAGTTTCAAAGTTGCCCCGATTGTGGATAAGGTTAAAGAAAAACGCCTGAGGTGGTATGGTCACATTCAGAGACGCCCCGACGACCATATGGTGAAGCTTGCCCTCGACATGCCGACCACAAAACGTTCCCGTGGTAGACCACCCGCCACCTGGTGGACGACGGTCGAAAAAGACCTAAAAGAGGCTCGTTTAGATAAAGACGCAGCACAAAACCGTGCTAGATGGAAATTGCGGAAAAGGAAGGCCGACCCCAAGTAAATGGGACAAGGTCTAGAAGGAAGAAGATGGAATTAAATAGAAAAAAATAGAGTGACATGACACTTCTATGAATATTAATTATGTATGATTCAGCTTAGGTTTTAGCTTCTGTCTAAATTCTTAGTTGGATAGACACTATGTAAGCCTGGCTATAAAAGCTTAGCCGGGTTTTTGAAGCGTGCATCTCAAATGGTTTGTAATGTAGTAGCTGTGCTCGTAACTTCACCTCCGTTAAGTTCGATTTTTGATATACACAAAGATAAGAAACGCTTATTATAGACTAAAAGTACTATATGGAATTCGCGATTACCTTTCGGAAGAAGTCCGACTGTTGTTGGTCGAGTCGTTAGTGCTATCACACTTCAATTACTGTGATACTGTATACGGGCCCCGACTGTATGCTAAAACTTCCAAAGCAATACAAAGAGTTCAGAATGCTTGTACTAGGTTTTGCTTCTCTGTGCCAAAACGATCCCGAATCACACCAATCCTCAATGAAAAAAACATTTTAAAAATGGAGGCTCGTAGGACGCTTCACATGGCTAGTCTAGTCCACAACGTTGTCGCAAATCAGAAACCGGAGTATCTTTTTACAAAGATACGATGGTGTAAAGATTTGCATGACAGAAATACACGCAGTAAGCTGCAAAATAAAATGAGTATTCCACAGCACAAAAAAGCAGGCTTTAGAGGAGGTTTTAAATATTCTGCATCCAAGATTTGGAACGACTTACCCCCACCATTGCGAACTAACGTATCCCTTCAATTTTTTAAGCACAAATTACGTTTATTATTATTATTCAAACAATTAGAAAACTGAAGTTTTAATTATGCAAATATAATGTACGATGCAAATTAGTAATTTATTATTGGTAATTTTCAGTGCTAAATGCAATTGTAAATTTCAAAATTTATGTATTTTTTGTTTCTCTCTAATGTGTAGTTTTTCATTTTCAAACATTTATAAAATATTGCACATGTCTATGTATAAGTAGAAATGAGTTTAAGTTTAATTAAGAGTCACCTATTTTGATGCTACCCACAGCCCAAAAAAAATGTAGTCCTGAATGAGAAAAGGGACGGATTGAAAACCAGCGCTGCGCAGTCGCAAGGCTGTCGCAGCACACGCTGAGTCCGTTTCTTTTGTCACACGGAATTAGCATTACTTAGTTATTTTATTAGATATTTTGTGCCACACATGGCCATAAAGTGGCTTTTACCGCACGCTACGAAAGGGCCGCTTTCTGGCCCAGTGTAGACATAGAATGGTGTGCACAGCACAGGAGGTAGTGAATGAAGCCCTCGATCGCATGTTTGCGTCCCTCGCTTGCAGCTCGGGTCGAAAACATCTGCGATCTCTGCCTTTCTTTGTTTTGCCACCCTGGTTGTGTAATGTACTATTATTGTAAAATTGTATTTGTTTCTCTTTGTTTATTTGTACTGTGTAAGTTCTGTAACGTTCTGTGTTCAGTGTGACAATAAATGTTTCTTATTCTTATTCTTATATAAAAAACAGAGAAGAAGAATCACAGAAGAGATCAGTGGCTGTTGAAAAACTCTATGTATGTTATTTGTCTTCTTTTTCCAGGCTTCTCCTTTTTTTTAATTTTTCCTTCTTCTATCAACCTTACCCTACTCTACCATATCTGACCTTCCCTATCCTACCTCACCTGTCTCCACCCTACCCTGCCCTACCCCAATCTACCACACTCGACTATACAACCCACACAAACACATGAAGGGTATTTTTAGGATTGCGTACCTCAAAAGGAAAGAACGGCACCCTTATAAGATCACTTTGTTGTCTATCTGTTTGTCCGTCTGGCTGTCTGTCCATCTGTCAAGACCTTTTATCTCGGGAACGAGTGGAGGGATCGAGTTGAAATTAAAACCATATACTCAGGTCTATGGTCCCTTGGGGTGCTAGACAGGAAACCTCCCAGAGTGTCTGGATTCTTCTCATTCCTCTTGATCCGGTTGATCCGCAGGAAAGGGAAGCGTCTTGGCCAGTGCACCCCGGGAGCAACGGCAAGTGATTTCTTAGGGGCCCCTAATTGATCACTTGCCGATGCTGCGAATGAGCCTGTCAGGGGGGGTTGGGGGGTCCCGCACCGGGTTTCCTCTGTTAGAGGACTCTCCAGGTGCGGCACGCGAGGGCGGAGCGTTGGGCACGGGCAGCATCCCTCCGACGTCTCCTTTTGGGGGGCACTGCGGGCAGGCACCAGACGGGTGACCTGTGCCGCTGCGTGGTGGCGGTGGACTAGTCCTCTGCGTCCCGTTAGCGGGACGTAGAGGACTGGTCCACCGTGGTCCGTAAACCTGACTGTCCCCAGCAACGAGGGCTGGCGATGGTCAGGAACGGACAGGCGAATGTCTGCGGGGTAGGGGCGTTTGTCCTCCCGTGGACGGCTGCGGGGCAGGGGCGTTTGTCCTCCCGTGGCGGCGAGGGAGGGACCGGGACACCGTATGCCTGGTGCCGGTCCCTGCTTCCCCGGGGGACGGCCATTTGGTCGGGGGGGAGCTGGTGAGGGAAGGCACACTGGCCATGCTACAGTGTGCCTTTTTCGGAGAGGGTCCGCCCTAGGGCGGAGGTGCTGGTGATGGCGTGGCGCTAGTAGATTCATATGCCATCACCGTGAAGGCACAGGTCGGTAGCATCCCTGGGTTTTAGTGGGTAGGCCAATCCCTTCAGGAGCGGAGAGCCCCACATAACCAATACGTAACATCTGGCTGTCACCCCCGATAGCCTTAGGTTACGTAGTGGTATGCAGTTTTATGCATTTCCCGGGGTGAAACAAAAAAAAAAAAAAAAAAGTCTATGGTCCCTTGATGCTGTGAAAAAATCAAACTTCTAAGGTGTAAAAAAAGATACGACCTTTTATGCCGCAAAAAACGTTAATTTCGACACTCTCAAGGAAACAAAAATTCAAAGTAAGGTATTACTTGTCAAATTTCATAGTTCTAGGTCAACGGAAAGTACCCTTCAGATTTTTAATTAAATCATACAAAAAATTACTTTTACCTACCTACAAATTTGCACGGAACTCTCGGTGCGCGAGTCCTACTCGCACTTGTCCTGTTTTTTTATGTTCGGTAGGGTTAACGATTTTTAAGACTATTTTAAATTTCAAATCGATAGCAGCAGTAGTTCCTGACATATTTGGCTCTGACAGACGGATAGACAGGCAGAACAGAGTCGCACCATAAGGGTTCCTTTTTTACCATTTTGGTACCTACGGAAGCCCAATTAAATAAAAAATAAAAAAATATTAGGGGACAATCTGACACAAATCGAACTAGCCCCATAGTAAGCTCAATAAGGCTTGTGTTATGGATACTAGACGACGATATATTTAATAGATAGAAATACTTAAATACATAGAAAACAACCATGACTCACGAACAAGTATTCGTGCTCATCACTTAAATAAATGCCCTTACCGGGATTCGAACCCAGGACCTCCTGCTTCGTAGGCAGGGTCACTACCAACCAAGCTAAAGCGGTCGTCACTTACATTTCACAAAACCCAATGATGGTTAAAATTGCGGTAAGCAATCGTACAAGCCTAAATGAGACTATAATCTTAGGATGTAAGAATAAGCAAACTGCAGTGATTTTGTTGATAATCTTTATTTGCCTCGCTTATGTTAATATGTGTGAAAACTCTTCACTTTTGTCGCTACGGCCATAACCAGCTAATTATTACATTGAAATAGCAGGCAATAGTACCTTATCATCATTTTAGGAATATACGTCAAACATTTCAAAATACTGATTATGGCTACACCGAATATTAAACAAGACTGCCCTGATTCCACGTCCCTAGCCTTTGACGGTCGGTGGGAGATGCTCAAAGAACGTGCCTCGTTTGAGACTAATTTCTGTTGTGGTTGCGCGCCTTGGAAAATATCTTTGAAGTAACTTCGTTGTCGCCAGGAAATGTGTTGCGGTTATGCAGAAATGTCGAGTGACAGCTTTGTTATCATTTATTACTGTCTGGTTTTGAATGGGCGTGTTGACTTCACAAGAGTATGTGTTTAACGACCGCTTTAGCTTAGTTGGTAGTGACCCTGCCTACGAAGCGAGAGGTCCTGGGTTCGAATCCCGGTAAGGGCATTTATTTGTGTGATGAGCACGAACATTTGTTCCTGAGTCATGGATGTTTTCTATGTATTTAAGTATTTGTATCTATTAAATATATCGTCGTCTAGTATCCATAACACAAGCCTTATTGAGCTTACTATGGGGCTAGTTCGATTTGTGTAAGATTGTCCCCTAATATTTATTTATTTATTTATTATTTATTTATTTATGTAATAGCGTCAAGAAGTAAGTTAAGGAAATTTAAACCGGAGTTGGGGCGACACGTTTAGCCTAGTGGGAGTGGCACCGCCTATGAAGCTAGAGGTCCTGGGTTCGGACAATTTATTGTACGTTGTACTGAAATTCGGAATTTTGAACTATCTAAATTCGTATTTTTGATGTATTGGATTATCATAGATTCGGGCTGTTCAATGTTCGGTATATTGAATCTCGGCATTTTGAAATTCGTAATTCTCACAATTAGACGTTTTGTTATTTCGAAATTTTAAAAATCGTAGTTATGAAAAATCGGAATTGTAATAAACAGGAATTTTAATCTATTCGGAACTTCGAAAATGGGTATTTTGATATTAATGATTCTGAATATTGGAATTAAGTTTTTCGTAATTATGTAACAACATTTTATTATAATATTTACTTGTCAAATGTCATGGTAACACTAGAGTAGTAGATACAACTTTTGTTGTAAGAAGGTTAAGGTAAGGTAAGGTTAAGATTTGTTAGATTTATATAATATTTTTCTAAATTCACTTTTAAATGTTCACTTAACCGTAACCCGTAGCTTGTAGTTTTTAGCATGAAAGTCAATAAAAATACTCGTAGGAAAACTTCCAACCAACACAAAATCAAACATAAAAGATTAAGTCAGAAAGTGCTTAATACAAATACGTACATAATATTTGTTTTTTCATCGGCTCTAATATGATTAGAACCACTTAGTACGCTACTCTCCGAGTTTGTAAATCAATTCAACAACATTTATTTTAAAACCAGTTTTACGATCTTTATAAAAAAAATCAAGCCTAAAAAATAAGTATACGAAACAGCATTACAGGAATCAAGTGAGTGACTCGAGATATTGAAGGGTAGCCTGATATGATTACATATTCAGCCACTTGGCAGTTCCATCCTGACAGGCCGCATCGACGATAAAAGAGCTACATCATAATTTGAAACTCTCTGCATACATACAATAACCCAACAATGTTTTAGACCAAAATAATTTTCTAATTAAAAAAGAGAGAGATATTATATATATATATCTTTTTTTTTCCTTGAAGCGTATAATAATAAGACCAATTGCACCCACCATGTAATTCCAACAAATATGAAAGTGTAAGTGACTAATACCTTATCAGTTATCATTTATTCACGTCTCTTTAGACCATAAATGGCACTTTTCCTTCGCTGTGCTGTGCAGGAAAAATATCCCACTTACTACATAGGGGGTAAACTTATGTACACACTACGGGCGGTAATAAAAAAGGACCCAAATCGCATATTTATGACCCTCACTTGTATCTGCAGTTCGAGCGACAAAAAACTGTGATCTGCGTCATTCTTTATTTAACCGCCCTAGATGTGTAATGTTATATTACCGTGCGATACGCGTTACCATAGTATTGCTGAATTGAGTTCCCACAAGACATATAAATGGATTTATTTGGTTGTGAACGAATTTTGAACTGACTTCAAATAAAAAGAGGACAGTTCTCAATTCGGCTGTATGTTTGTTACGCAATTACTGACGCAGATTTGGTAGGTCAGCTAGCTCCTGAGATATACGATGACGTCGTTTCGTTTCAAAAAGCCGGCGGTGGAATTTTTATTTCCTAATATTATATTAATAGTACGTCGAGTTGCGGATAATAAGCCCGCGTTAACCTATAATATTATTTATAGTAAACTCTTGCATTCCTTCCTTAGAAGGTTCGTTTGAAGTAGCTTATTTAAAAATATATATGTCGGCGGCATCTCACTGCTCGCCTGGTTGGTAGAACGATCAGGTGGCAACCTTTTGCCTGATTCATCACCACCCATATCAAGGTGACGGTAAGTACGTGGCGAATTTAAATAAAATAAAAAGGTATAAAAACCAACTAGGTTTATTCGTTATTAATCAAAAATACAACAATTCACCATCGAGTTCAGACAAGAAGTGGCGCTAGAACTGGAAGGCGGTTGCTTAAATACCTCTTTCCAGTTCCACTGCATCACGTCCCACTACCTGACAGTGGCACGACCACCTGACTACCTGATAGTGGCGCGACCTTCCGATCGCGTGAATCAGTTTGCTACAATACATTTCTCTATTAATTAAATGATTGCCCTTAAATCCTATAAATATTACAATTATTATTTATTACATTTATATAGATTATTTTTAGTACTTATTTTAGTTTAAATCACAATATTGGTTTATAATACGGTTAACCATTTACTTCGCAATGTTCAAACGATCTCTGACGTAACATCAAAACACGAACCAAAAAGGAATGGCGCCCACACGGCCATTCTGCTCCAGCGCGCTCCCCGCGCTGAATTCCAGGCATCACCCGTCGGGATCTAGCCCACATAGGCATCACTCAACCACAGGAGATCTAGCCTCTAAGACCGGGAAAAGGATACGCGTGGTGGCCAGCCAGCGCTTAAGGAGGGAAAAGTGGATAGGTGGATTAATCTTTTCTACCTAACTTAATCATACATAATTTATTTATAACAAATCAAATGCGTTAACCTATCATAGTTATCATAATTACATTTTTTTTTTTTTTATAATATGTTAATAAGTTACGACTCGGAACTCTCTTCGATTTGAACATTGCCACTTATTTCGTTATCCGCCCGCACGGCAGATTCATCGTCATCATAGTTATGAAATGGGTCAACCTGTCCCACAGGGGCAGGTCTCAAAAAGTCGTGACTTGCGATCTTTTCAGAACTTCCGCGTAAATTGACATGCCTCAGTTTATAACGATCGTTCGGTAAAATCTCCAATACTTCCATAGGTCCCTCAAATTTTGAACCTAACTTAGTTGTATGCCTTTCATGACGCCGCATCAAAACAAAGTCACCTACATTGAACGGTTTGATTAGGGCTTTGCCCATATCAAATCTTACTTTATCTTGAAAAGATCGCTCGTCCATCCTTTGCTTAGAAGCATTTCTAACAGAAACAAGGTCTTCCACAGGTTCATCATCATCAACTAGGAGGAGCTTGATAGCAGGTGGTGAGCATTTTTTGCCAATTAATAATTCTAGTGGACTTTTACCGGTGCTCTTAGATAAAGTGCAATTAATTGCCAATTGTAAATCTTGCATAGCTGAATGCCACCGCTTATCAAGCTCGACCACTGACATGTTATCCTTAATTACCTTCATAACACGCTCCACCTGACCATTTGCCCTACTAGCGCCTTTGGCTACTACGTGATGTTCAATGCGGTATTTGTTACAAAATTCTTTGAATTCTAACGCGGTCATGCTTTTGTCTTGGTCCGTGATAAGACGTGTGGGGGTGCCAAATATAGTTATAAATTCCTTTAAGCTTTTGATGGCTGTTTGTGACGTACGGTCATTAGCATAAATTAAGTGAACGTACTTTGTAAATGCGTCTATAAAAACAAACGCATACTCAGCTTCAGCGCGCGTACCATTCATACGGCCTGTTATGTCTGCGTGCACGGTGTGGAAAGGAATGGCTATTTTGTCAATAGGATGCAAAGAGATTTGTCTAGCCCCGGAAATGCCCTTTCTTACACGGCAACTGACACAGTTTTCGATAAATTTGCGAACTAGCTTGGACATGTTCGGAAACCAATATTGCTCCCTTATTTTAGCTAAAACCTTTTCCCAGCTAAAGTGCTGGAGAGTAGAATGATAGTGAGCTATGAGGTTCCAACGATAACTACAGGGTACGATTATAAGTTTTCGTGTTTTGTTATCAATTTGAACTTTACGTCTAAGTAATTTGTCTTGTAAAATCACGTATGTATTAGCTATATTATTTGGTATTAAGTCTGAGCTCAGTTGATCGACGATATTTTTCAGGATTGGGTCACGTTTTTGTTCTATAAGTAGCCAGTTATGATCAAGGGTGGATGCATTTACAGAAAATTGCAAAGGTTTCAATTTTGAATTATCATTCTTCGGGTCTGATACCTCAGATTGGCTTACATTCACTGGGTTTCTGTTTCTACTGAAATAATCAGCATGGGACAGTCTCTCACCCTTACGATATTCGATCTCGAACTGAAAGTTCTGTAAAAAGGCCCACCATCGATGGACTCTAGGAGTCAACTCTCTTTTGTGCCGCGACGCCTTAAGTGAGTTGCAATCCGTTATCACTTTGAAGGCCCGGCCATATAGGAAATGGCGAAAATGTTTGATTGCTTTGACGACGGCCAGCGTTTCAAGTTCATATGAATGATATTTACTTTCAGCGCTGGTCGTCCTCATGCTAAAATAGCCAACAACATGAAGCTTCTGGTCTCGTTTTTGAAATAAGACAGCGCCATACCCTAGGGAACTGGCGTCTGTATGGAGCTCAGTTGGTAGGTCTGGATCGAATATCGTGAGCAAAGGAGACGACGTTAAGCGGCTAATTATTTCGTTTCGGGCTTGCTCTTGAAGCTCTGTCCATTTCCACGACACACTTGACTTGGTCAATTCATAGAGAGGTGCCATTATTTTTGAAAAATTCGGAACAAATTTCCGAAAGTAGCCAGCTAGTCCATTAAACTGGCGCAGTTCTTTCACGTTTGTGGGTGTCGGGGAATTAGACAAGGCCTCAATTTTTCTAGGGCTGGGCTGAACCGTTCCATTTTCTACAATATTCCCAAGATATTCAATTGAAGTTTTCAAAAATGAGCATTTTGAAATATTCAATGAAAACCCAGCGTCGGTTAATCGTTTTAAGACAAGATCAAGGTTATGCAAACCTTCTTCGGGCGTATTAGACATGATAAGTATGTCGTCGAGATAAACTAGAGCTATTTTATCCCTGTAGTCACCAAGGGCTTTATTTATAGCCCTTTGGTATACGGATGGTGCATTGCACAGACCAAATGGCATTCGTAAATACTCGAACTGACCATCGGGGGTCACAAATGCCGTTTTTTCGATCGAATCCTCCGCAATGGGGATTTGATGAAACCCCGCGGTCATATCGAGGCAAGTGAAAAAGCGCGCCTTTCCTAACCTATCTATCTGATCAGCGATCAAAGGCAAAGGAAAGTTATCTCTTAGGGTGTTCGCATTTAGCTCACGAAAATCTACACAAAGACGATCAGAGCCGTCCTTTTTCTTGACAAGCAAGATAGGGCTACTAAACGGTGAGGAGCTATCGCGGATTATGCCATTGTTTTTGAGATCAGAAATCATTTCCTTTACCTTTTCTCGCTCACCAGGTGACAATCTATAAGGTCTGCGCTGGACTATTTTATTGGGGTCCTTTAGTCTTATTTTTAGTTCACCAGTATTCACCTGTGAAACTCGATTCCCGGACGTAAAGATGTCTTTATACTTAGCAATAACTAAACGCAATCTGTCAAGTAAATCGTCATCTTTCATATCGGTTTCCAGTTCAAAACTCGAATTATGTTGCGTACACTCGTTAATAAGGAAATCACGTTTCACAGAGATACCATCCCTTGTCAGAGTAACACTGAGACCAGGGATTTGCAAAAGATCATGTCCTATCAAAATATCAAACATAGTTTGAGTGTCCCCGACTACATAAAACTCCAGTTCAACACAAACACCGCCTATTTCTACCGTAGTTGTAATACTCTGCGTTGAACGAACCGGGCAACCGCCAATGCCAAAGAAAGTGACATTTACTGTTTTTCTCTTCCCGGGGATCGAACCAGAGAAGCGCTCTCGCATCAGAGAGCAGTCAGCACCAGTATCAAACAAACAACTGTAAGTGGTATCTCCTATTTTAACTTCAGTAGTGCTGCGTTCTTTGTTATTGCAAAAATTGACATTTTTGTTCGAATTTAACCGTTCGTCATTTTGTTTACGGAAACAATTCTTTTCTAAATGACCTTTTTTGAAACAATATTTGCATTCAACCGATTTAGTCGTAGAAGGCACGGTAGAACCTACTTGAGTGGTAGAAGATTTGGACACTGAAGTCGAATTTTCAGTTTTAGAGACGTTACTAGTAAGGGCTTTGCAATCGCGAAAGCGGTGACCGGGTTTATTACATCTAAAACATACCGGAACTGGTTGGTCTGATTTATTTGTCGCTTCCGAAAAACGGGACTTCTTAGCAGGGTTGATACCATTACTAGTTTTATCTACGGTGTCTAATTTACGTTTGCGATAAGTTTTCAAAACAGAAACTAGTTTAGGCAAAGAGTCAGGCGTGTTACGTAACAATTCAGATCTAATATGTTCAGGATAAATACCTGTGATCACTGCATCAATAACGTCGGCGTCCCCCGCTTCAGGTCGCACACGCTTGAACAAGGTCCATGCCGTAGTAGCATATTCGGCGTAGCTCGCAGCCTGGTCCGAAGTGTAGCTGCGCCATTTTTGAACATCATCAGCGTACCGGAACTCCTTTGAAAATGTCTTGATGAGATCGTCCTTGACTTGCTCCCAAGTAGTTGAGTGCAGGGACCAAGTATCGGCCCACACCTTTGCTCTGCCTTTCAGCTGAAGTATAGCTTTCATCCGTGCTTCTTGTGGTGATATAGCGAAGGCAGAAATTGTTGCATCGACATTGGCACACCAATCCCGAATATCATGGGATCTCACGTCCGGATCAAACGGCGGCAAATAGAAATTTCCACGCTCACGAGGTGGTAGCGGCAACTGCGGCTGGTTAGTGGCAGACATAGCCGCAGTGACGGCACTCGAAGCAGCTTGCTTGGTAATTGTAGTCACCAGGCTCATCACTTGATCCATGGTAAAAGTAGGCTCCGGTTGAACAACAGCCTTGCGCCGGCCTAAGACAGGGGATTGTGATCCCACCGCTGCTGTCGGCGGCATCTCACTGCTCGCCTGGTTGGTAGAACGATCAGGTGGCAACCTTTTGCCTGATTCATCACCACCCATATCAAGGTGACGGTAAGTACGTGGCGAATTTAAATAAAATAAAAAGGTATAAAAACCAACTAGGTTTATTCGTTATTAATCAAAAATACAACAATTCACCATCGAGTTCAGACAAGAAGTGGCGCTAGAACTGGAAGGCGGTTGCTTAAATACCTCTTTCCAGTTCCACTGCATCACGTCCCACTACCTGACAGTGGCACGACCACCTGACTACCTGATAGTGGCGCGACCTTCCGATCGCGTGAATCAGTTTGCTACAATACATTTCTCTATTAATTAAATGATTGCCCTTAAATCCTATAAATATTACAATTATTATTTATTACATTTATATAGATTATTTTTAGTACTTATTTTAGTTTAAATCACAATATTGGTTTATAATACGGTTAACCATTTACTTCGCAATGTTCAAACGATCTCTGACGTAACATCAAAACACGAACCAAAAAGGAATGGCGCCCACATATACATAGTGTATAAGGCGTTCCAAGACTATGCGACATGAAGGGAAATTACCTCAAATATTGTATGTGGATAGGATATTTCTCTGCAAGGAGAGTTTATTTTATTTTTAAAAGTAAGTAATTCTGCATTAAAAGATTATCTAAAAATTACTTGCTTTTACTCTCTGGGAGTCGAACCGACTCAAATGCAATGATTTCAAAAGTGAGGATAGGGCGATCCGTACAGTTCGGGTGAGTCGATTTTCGGCCGCGACATTTATATGCCAAACTAAATGTATGGCATACAAATGTCGCGGACGAAAATCCACCCGGGTCTATATTCCCCGTAACAGTAAATGGAGCCTTTTACCACGCACTTGGCATTTTTATAACGTCCGGCTGAGCTGTGCGCTGCGCGTCCTACTGCCGCGTTGGTCCTTAAACTGATTATTAGGACCAACGCGTTGGAACCGTCTGCGCGCTCGTTAGCCATGTCCTTTATATACGTCAATGCTCAGATGTGAAAAAAAAACCATCCCGGATTTTTATGATGCCAATGGAAAGAATGGACAAAAATAAATAATTCCTATTAAAGTAACATAGGTAGTATCTCAAAAAAAAAGAATTAGCGTAAAATGTTTGATTTTAAATTTGAGTCGGTTTGATTCCCAGACAAGGCAAGTCATTTTTAAGAAAATCTCTGAATGCAGAATGAATTACTTTTAAAAATAAAATAGGTAAAGTCTCCTTACAGAAAAATATCCTATATACAATATTGGCGGTACTATCCCTTGATGTCACATAGACTTGGGACACCCTGTATAAGTAGATTTGATCCAATAAACAAGCCTGAAGAGACACCGCTTGAAAAACTCTGAATATTGGAACGTTTGGGATACCATCATTTCGAAGCATCGATAGGTACTTAACCTGACAGTGAATGGGGAATAATTCGAATAGAATAGAATACCTGTTTAAATGTATATACATATAAAAACGCCTTTTTCCCAATGGGGTAGGCAGAAACTACGTCTTTCCACATGCTACGGTCCTAACCCTTTTTTCAAAACGTCTTGAATCTGATCGTGAAACGTTGGTCCTAGCCCTTCCTCTTCCAATATTTCCACTTACATTCATTCTGTAGATTCTCTCCACATGCCCAAACCATATTATATTAGCATCTCTTTCTCAATTCGAGTCACTACTAATACTCGTACGTCTTCCTTCACACCACAACGTTCCCTTATAGCACTGTTTTTGATTGTGTCACTCAATTTCACACCAATCATACTTCTCAATGCTCTGATTTCTACTGGATTTATTCTTTTCACTTCCATACTTCCTCTGCCACATCCAACTTTCACTTTCATACATAGTGTTGGAACCAACATACCTCTATGCACGGCCAGACGTGCTCTCTTAGAGATTTCCTGGCTGCACATAAAGGCGTGCAATGCACCATTTATTACGTTACCCGCATTAACTCTTCTTTAATTATCACTTTCACATTTCGTAGACATCGATCCAAGGTTACAAACTTGTTTAAAGTATGACGTTATTTCGCTGCCTTAGCTGTTCCAAACATCCTGTTGCTTGACACCAGCGGCGGGCTCGAACTCGGTAACAACTTACGTATACGTGCTTTGAAAAGTTATTTGATTTATGCCCTGACGTAATGCCAGTAAAAAGGTTAAGTGAGATCAATATTCAGCTAAATATATTTCTTCGTTTTAATTGACTGTTAGAAAACATACATACTATAAGATTATGACAAGAACTTTTAGTACCTATATCCCATATAAGCTCTCAAGCAAAAGGTTTATTTTACTTTATCTCTACGGGCACTATGATCTTACTTAAAAACCGAGTAAAAAAATTGTATTTATATTTTATTTTTCGGTGTTATTCATTGTAAACAATAAGTAGCTGCCATAAAAATTTAGATAAAAGAGACACAGTGTTATTATCGTGAATTATAAAGCACGTGGAGGTATTACTGAAACATAATGAAATTGTTAAAATTTTGACTATGACAAATGTGACAAAACACAATGTTTCCTTACTAAAACTTCTGCGCACATTTGAGCTGTGAAATTTGTAACAAGTTACTGCGTTTTGTACTAATGGATAAAAACCCAAGTAATATAATATGTATGTATATGTATCGTGAAACCACCCGACTCTCCCGAGCCAGTAGGATCGAGCGAGTTTTCTACGAAACGTTTTTATCAAAGCTCCCAGATTTTTTGTTAGTAAAATGTTAATTACAATAGAGCATTTTTATAACGAAAATAAACTCGTATGTGTATTTTCAGGTGATCTTTACTTCTCAAATACTTTAGGTCAAAATAGGTATTTGAGATTAGTAAAGGACGATGGGCAGAAACGTCCCCACCCACCAACAGAGATGAGACATGTGTCAGTTAATAGACCTTGGCAACACGATGGATTTTTACTATGTGGACAATCACCCCAAGAATGGGGCTTTCTTGGAATCGAAATCGTATTTTGTTTTCTATAGGAAGGGTCCAAAAACAGGCCCCTTTGGAACACCGCACCGCGCTTGCAATCCGTGCGTTTTCCGTGCTCCCCTCGTGTCATAGAGTACTACTACTCTGTTGTTTTTTTTCCTGGGCAGTACGCATACTCCACTCCAGCATGGAGGATACTTAGATTAGGTACAGGTTTAGGTAGCATTATCAATTAACCTTTTGTTTTGAAATTGTACATAGGAGTAGCTGAAATAGTCTCAAATTGACATCGATAGGCTGGTCCGAAATATATTTGCTGGACGATTTTAAAAGCACCATAAAGTCCCTAAAATTAAAAAGTAATTCCACATTATATCAGATTAGGGGTCATCCATAAAGTACGTCACACGTTAAGGGGGAGGGAGAGAAATCAAAGAGTTAGTCTTCCAAACATCGTGTGGGAAAGGATACAACGAAGGTATTGCTGTTAATTTAAAAGGAATTCGGATAATTGGTATTTACAGATCCCCATTAAGTAACTGGGACGAATTTTTAGATGCTTTGACTAATGTTATTTTTGATGGCAACAGAACGCCGCCATTGGGCCCGACTATAGTGTGCGGTTATTTTAATATACATAGATTTACTAACACGTAATAATGATGTCCCCGTTAAATAATATTTTGACCGTATTGGTTTCCAGTCAAAGCTACCTCAATTTGCAACCACAACAAGTTACACTCAAATAGACATCGTATTCAGCAACATTGAAATAGACCCTGGCACTTACAGTGCACTATTCAGTTACCATAAAACGCTGTGGTTACAAATTTCAGATTGAGTAGATTTGACTAACCTAATAAATACTTATTTGTCTTAAGTTCAAAAACACTTCAAGTAACTGACGACAGTCAGTTATTTTAACGTAAAAATAAAAGTACAAAGGTATTCACGAACATAATGAGATAGATAACTACTTCTTGTTTTTATGTACTAAACTATAAAATATATATATAGATTTATGCGGTGAAACGGAACCCTCCGTGTGCGATTTTTTCAATGTTTATGCATTAACTAGGGACAAACGAAAGAAAACATCACAGACATAAATATCAACATGCATAAATATCTGAATTTACCTCGAGAATTAATTAACATATCCATTCAAAATTTCTACAATTTATTTCTCGGCCTCAATTTCCTGAAACTTTGGTTTCTGTCATTAGGCTCGTACAAAAGCAACTTGATTAATAAATTACAGTCGCAATTAATTGTAACGGTTACCTGAATTAATGAACACCACAATGAGGCATTTTAGAAAATAATTAGCATGAACCGGAGTTCCAAATTTAAAAAGATGTGTCTACTTTTTATTTTTATTGTAGCTACATTAAACGTAGGATTAAAATTGAACATTTTAAATAAATGGTAAATGTCATACTAATATTTATTTAGGCTTGAAAATTCATATCTTTAAAGACGGACCAATAATGTAATCGATGTACAATTTCATTATTAGTATGTAGTTTTATTTTATGTTTTGTTTGCTTATCTGTATTTTCTGTTCGTTTCCAAATAAGCTCAGAATATTTAAGTAAGCCAGTACATAATATTTCATTTCAATAGTGGAACTAAAAAAGCTTTCTTTAAAGTCTTCATCCATAAACTACTAGTTGGATGTGTTTGGACCACTACTGGTTTTTAATTAAACTCAAAGGAAACTAAAGTCAAAATAGACGAATTTCCATTCCATCTCTGTTTCCATAACTTGTGTATCCTTACTGTAGAAACAAAGGCTTTTGCAATGGTACAAAGGGCTCGTAATGCGTTCTGCTCTCGACTAAGAATGAACTATAGGCGAGGATCTTATGCCAAAAATACTGTATTAAATGATAAAATCGTAGTCCGGTATTTACTAAGTGTTGGCTACAGTCTGATTTTTCATAACTTTCCTGAAATTGATGCGAGGTAATAAAATGCATTACCCACATTTTTGAAGTGGGTACCTCTTTGCTTGCATAGGTATAATAATTGTATAAGCGTAAGGGTAAAATTGAAAATTTAGTACATCATAGTCGTATCCGGTAATACTTTTTTAAACAAATGTTAATTTGATTTCTGATGGTAGTTTATTGTGTTTTTAATTGTTCTTTATTTGTTCTCAATCATAACTCATGATCAGAATTGCTTAAAATAATTATATTCTACGAATATTGAAACGAACAAACGTCGCCATTGTTTTTCCTTTTAGATATTTTGGTAAAACCAAGTAAAGTAGTAAAGTAAACGAACCGAAAATATCGACATTTGTGTTAGATTTGATCGTTATTTTGTCCATGAGACCTAATACAAAAGGAAAATCTAAATTAAAAACTGTATAAAATATTTACAAGAACATAATTACTCACCTATATGCATTTTAATAGACTTTCAAAACGGAGGTTCTCAATTTATAGTAAATTGTGTATTAAGGGCGGGAAAGACGGAATTACAATCGAGTGTCTGTTAAAACCCCGAGGGTGTAGCCGAGGGCTTAAATGACATTTACAGTGACTTAAATAAAAATAAATCTTCATCGGTAAATGTGTCCACTTAAAATTCGGTTCTATTCCGTTAGAATCCGCCGTTTTTTAATTAAATGGCACTACAAATGTGTGTAATTACTTAATAAGTCGATGTTTTATGATTTTTTTTCATATAAGCTCCCGGGCAATCAGGGCTGTGAGCTAAACCTACATTACATAGGTGACCGAGTTGGAGCTAGTGCTGGAACGTTGTTTAAAAAGTAAGAAACCCGCTTCAGGAACTTGTTTGTAATGACGTACTTTTGGACTAGCTGCCCGTACTTAAAAGTCAACTTAATCAACTTGATTAAGTTGACTTTATAATTTGACACACATTATTTTCTTATCTTAGACAATGTTGTCGCTGTTCAGCGTAATTCTATGGATAAAAATCGGGTCATATACCTATACCTACCTACTGTTCCTCTGGTCCATATTTAATATACGTGCAAAAAAATCACGTTGAACCCTTGCTCCGAGGTTACATTAAAGCAGGATCAGCTGATGCAGACTATATTGTAGGTCATGATGGTGCGAAATGTAGCTTTGAACAGAAAATTTCAGAAAGAAAACAGTGAACAACGGTTTGAATATTTTATTAACCAATACAATATACATGTTTAATCACGCTTATTAAACTATTTAATATAAATATAGCATGTTTACTGAAATACCGTAACAAGTGTTTACGTCACGCCAGACTCGAAGTGGTCGTTTTCTACTCGTTACGAGTCCTACATAGTATGTTTATTACAAATACCTGCGATCTCGGCATTCTTTCTTATACCGCCATGAGTGGGTAAGTAATATGCTACTCCATTTCCCAAAATTATAAGACTGTCATTAAACACGATCCCGTTTGGCTCATTATTATAAAACAAAAATGTATAGTTCAAATGGATGTCATCTAGTTTTTTTAACATTGAGAAAAAATATAAATTAAATTTTGTACACCTATAACCTTATACTAAAAATTCTGTACCTACCTATACCTAAAACTAAAATATGTCTACAATGTTTGGCCTCTTTGGCATGGTAACGAAGGAAGGACATCGCTGCCATAGGGGCAGGCATCTAGTTATTTGGTGGATTACATATTTCATTACGTTAAAATATGCGACTCGACTCGGCTGCGAAGGTAAGGTTAACGTCCAAGTGTTTGACACGTTAATGTCCAATAGGTTGACACCGTGCTGTCTCCTCTATTTCTCTAATGAGTTAACATTCAAGATGGCAACTAGTGATACAGTGTCAAGCACTCAGACCTTATTAATAAAAAACATATGTTGCTTAGTACATAATTTAAAGATACTAACCTATACCATAAGGTCGGAATACTTTCACCAAATGAAATGTAACTTTGGCCCACATAAAATTCACGGGTCTATATTAAAACGCATACAGCCAATCTTTCTATTTTGACAACGCATACCGTTGTTACGCATGATTTTATATTGGCATAATATTAAAATGTATATTTTAAAACGCATATTTTAACCCATTCATTGCCGACGCTCCAAATTTCTACACTCCCCGTAGTGCCGTCGCCTACAAGCGATGACGTGAATTCGCGTCTTCGGCAATGAATGGGTTAATTCTCATACCATTAATACGCATAACAATACCTAAGTATAATTTTTTTTTTTATAAATAAAAAAAGTATATTTTAAAACGCCTAATCGGACGTTGGAATTTCCTTTTCTGTTGGGGTTGCAGTTCAAACTTAACCTAACCTATATTTCTGGTAGCAGCTCGTTTTTTTGGAATTGCAGTTCAAACCTAACCTACATTTCCGGTAGTAGTTCAGTATCAGTTCGGTAGGTTGTAGTTCAAACCTAACCTAACCTACTTTTCTGTAAGTGATTCGTTTATGTAAGGGACGCACTTCTAACCTAACCTAAAAGGGACACCCAAAATTCACATATCTCAAGTCCATAGGGTCTGAAAACAATCTTCAAAACATGAACGGTTAGCTGTAAATATATAGAAACTGAATAATGAGTACGTACCTATTTTAATCTTATGGCCATGGTACAAGAAAACAAGGTATGATCTTCTCGAGATACGACGTCGTTCAGACGACATTATGTAACATGGTTGCTATTGATATTTGCAAGACGCGTTTCTTCATTTATTTGCTTCTAAAAAATGTCTTATTGGGCAGTAACTTTAAATATTTGTCTTTTCACTTAAAAGTATCACGTAAATATAAATAGATTATTTATTTCATAATCAATTTTATGAAGGACGATACGATTTTCTTAAATTATTGAAGTTTGAAAATAGCAACATTATCGTGACGAAGCGTCGTTTGATCCCGGGAAGAAGATAATTATCTTGTTTTTTAGGGTTCCGTACCAAAATGGTAAAAAAGGAACCCTTATGGTGCGACTCTGTCTGTCTGTCTGTCTGTCTGTCTGTCAGTCTGTCTGTCTGTCTGTCTGTCTGTCCGTCTGTCACAGCAAGATATCTCAGGATCTACTGATGTAATCGACTTGAAATTTGGAATAGTGTTAAAAACCGCTAATTTGAGCCTATGGAACAGAAAAAAAATCCTATAACTTTTTTACTTTTTTTTTAAAGGTGACCGAAATGGGATGTCGAAAATCAAAATTTGAGCTAATATATCGAGTGGGATATCAAATGAAAGGACTTAATATGAAGATTTCAAAACCGTTTTTATTTTTTTTCTTAGACGTGTAGTTTTTGATTTAGGACCAAAAAAGTTTAAAAAAATACCATTCCCCCCCTATTATCTCCGAAGTTACTGAACAGAAAAATCTGTAACAATTACCGATTATTAATATTATCCTAAATATTACAGGAAAATAAAACGGTTTTCCTAACTTGCAGCGTTTTTTAGAAATTCGCAAAAATCGTAAGACAACCTTATTTGCTCCTACTAAACTAACCGCGGCATATGTCGATGTATGGGGACAACAGTTTTACAAAAGCAAAGTTTGTCCCACCATACAATTTTTCTTGAATTATTCACGTATTTACTGACGATTTTGTACGGAACCCACGGTGCGCGAGTCCGACTCGCACTTGACCGGTTTTTTTTATACCTTGCCTTGCTAATGGCAAAAGCCTAAACTAATATCATGACATTTCTAAGTAAAATTATCAGTGTGCGCGGTTGTCCATGGTCATCACTTCAAAATGGTTACACAGATTTTTATCGTTTTAGGAGTTCCATAGCTTTTAAATACTCAAAGCATGCTATTTGACCCCTCTGTGGCAAAGGAAAAAGAACAATTAGGTATGATTTATGCCTGTTTTTAGGGACAATGCCGAAATTACGGGTAAAGTATAGGCTATGTTATACATCTGTGCTTCTAGCATAAAAACCTTGGGTATGATTTATGAATATTTGTACGAATAAGTGATCCTATAGTTTAGTTTTGCTGATTTGTCTATCATATCTATAATCTGGTAAAACTGCGGTATTAATCACTCCATTGTCTCCATTCTCTTTTTTGGCTTCCATCTTCTCAGGCCTTGGCTTCTTTGGACCTGGAAAACCATTTATTCATTTAATAATATACCTAAGTTTATAAAAATCAATTACATGGCTGTAACGAGATAAAATCTGTGCACAGATAATCACTGAATCCAAAGATTATTGTTATTAAATAAGGTGTGGACACTATAAAATCTGGCCATGCATGATCTGACATATTTTTATATTACCTGCTAATTTTGGGGCAGCACCTTTTTTTACTAATTCATAATGTTATACAAATACAATTAAAAGAAAATCATACTAAAATATAAGAGCGTGAGTAAGTTTTTTCGATAAATATTTTGAGGTGCTTATAATCTTTTGAACAACGCCTTCCGAAAATCTTTAGTAGATTTATGACTCTTAACTCTTAACGCCCCAAAATTAGCAGGTAATACAAATACATGTCCGATCATGCATGACCAGATTTAATCGTGTCCACACTTTAGTTAGTTTTTACTGTAACAGCCTTGGTTGAACACTTCAATATGTCAAGAAAAGAGAAAGAAAGCTTAACAGAAGGCTCGACTTCATTGACGCCTGACGGAAAAAAAATAATTTACCTCCTCCCATCGCAAGTTTGATAATAGTGGAGAAGGGTGAATCTATCATCACTGTTACTACGAATCCACATAAAAGCGCTGTGGAGAAATCAGCTATAAATCTGAAAAACTGAAAAAAAAAACGAATTAGACTAGCAGTCAATAGGCATCTACTTCGATAATCATAATCAGAAAAGATATATTATTTTTCAACACGCATAGTATTTTTATCTAAGTTATTCAATCACATGTATATCATTATCACAGACATATCAGTATCACACCAGCAGTCTATATCAGAGTTTGACAAAATATTAGATGTAATTAAGTATATCTCTTAGATAATTATGCTTCTGCGCAAAATTTAAGCATCGATTATCATAACTATTATAGCATTGAATACTTGCTATGACTTAGAAATAAGATTTCAAGCGGTAAACAAAATGCAATAAAAATCAACTTACGTATCGAATAACTGTGAATTCAGTCGGAGATATAGAAGTAGCATTGACGACGTGGATGATCGCGTAGTGAAAGATGTACATCGCAAAGGAAATCCGAGCTGGCAGCTTCCAAATACCCAGTGACAGGAACCAGTTGATAGGACCTGCAGAACAACCGAAATATAGGTTATTAACATTTATCTACGTCTGCTGCTGACTGTCCGTATCTTAGTAAGTAGATTGAGAGAAGAAAGAAGGTAAGTAGCAGTGGCGTGGCGTAAAAGATATCCTAGGGCAAGCCGGTGCAGATTTGGCGTCCTTTAGAGCTTTCCTTAAGAGCAGAAGAATAAGGTAGTCAAAAGCCTGATATTAGGCAAGCCGGTAGGAATCGAGTTCTTTGGACGCCAAGCCACTGGTAAGTGGCGTTCAAAGAACACGATTCCTATCGGCTTGCCTAATAGCTACCAGGCATTTAAGCACCTTATTCTACAGCTCTTAAGGGAAAATGTCGCTAAATCTGCATCGGCTTGCTTAAGGATCTCAACCAACAAGATGGACAGATGATCTGGTTAAGGCGAGGTAAGACGAGAATCGGGCGCGGAAGCCTAGTTTCCAAATCATTTTTAGAGCACTTATTTGACTCGTAGGTCAATGTAAAACATATATAATAATATTCAGAACTGTATCTAGGGCTTCCTCTCACTTAGAACACGATAGCGAACACTTCGCTCGATAGAAAAGTAGCGCGAAAACACTATAAAATAAAGTATTTTTTTCATTTTGTTCATTACCAGTTACCTTTTCTGACAAAATTAATACCTGACAATCATGATTTCACAGTCATGCAGGGCATCCTCTCATGTTTGGGTTGATAACGTATACTTTTATGTTAGAAATCGAAGATAATCTGCAATAATCTGCATTCCGCCCGACCCTAGTTGTATGTGAAATGCGAGCCAGGTCCTACCGGGCCTTAAGGCTGCTGGCTCACGGTGATTGATGATCGATGTGAAGTAATTATAACATTAATTTGCACAGATATACATTTAATCTTAATAAAAGTTTCTAAAATCTTTATACTGGTTGTAATTAGCAGTTTTTGAACGCATTACAGAGGGTATAATATGTGACTATCAAGTACAAAGTGCGAAACAGTGTACTGACCTCCGTAACCGTGTGTGCATGCAAAGATCATCCAACCAAGGCACGCAGCCCATCCAACTCTGCTGTAGGAGTTAATGATACCATCCCAGAACGGGCTGTCCCAGTCCATTTGAAGGATGGGATAGGTAGAGTAGATGATGGCCGCCGAGACCCCAAAGGCAGACGTCCAGCCTACGACTACAAGCCACTGAAAGGTTAAAGAAAAAGAGCAATGAGTTGTCTCAGTCAAGGGCATATTGTTAAAAAGCGCTCATTCGTTACGCGAAAATTGTCTGTAATCCTACATCATAATGTAAGATTTTCGCAAGGCCAATTTGACCAAGTTAAGCGATGTTAAGATTTATAGTTTGATACATTTTGTCAACACGATGAGAAGTCTCAAAAAACCAGAGTCAACGTGCAATCGGCCATTTAAGGTCAGCACAATCTGTAACGAAGCGTTTTTTGCAAAAATCTATATTATTCTGTCTTTTTGAGAGTTCTCATCATATTTGTTCACATCAGGGTTTTAGAGACCTAGTTCGTAATAATAAGATGCGTAGGAAATAAAACTAAAACTTAAGTATTGAGATGATCTTTTACCTTAGGCATATGCACTTCTTTCCCTTTATAAACATTAAGGAGATAGCCAAACAGCATGCCAACGAAAAAAGGTGGACATCTTGTCAGTGTGCTCATATAGTAGTATTGTGTGTACTGAAGGCTTTCGTCAGGAGTTCGCCTGTAAGCAAAATTTAATTAATAAGCAAACCAAAGGAAAAAAATTAACATTGCCGATTGCGAGCTATCTATGAGCGCTAATCAAAACGTCTTTACAATTAGCAGTAATATCTTTTTGCAAGTACCTACTACCTTTAGTTTCATCAGTTTATTAATGAAGGTTTTCAAAAATCATAAATCCACCACAGCTGGCGGAAGGTGGCGAATGGACTTATCATTTCTGAAAATCCTCATTACATTGTAGTATTCAATCACTATTACTACAGCTTGTAACGTGGGTCATATTAAAATGACGTCTCGAGTATAAGTCTCGTTGCATTTACCGACTGCCCATCCACAGAACCATTTACTTTCCACATTTTAATTTAAAACATTTAAAATTCCGCTGACACATTATTCGAAAGTCCAGTAAAGGTACCTATTTACTGGACGGGAGCTCATTCCTTTCCAGGGACCAGAGCTAAAGCTAATAGCATCTCTCGTATTGATTATTATTAACCTAACTAAGGTAGAACGGGGTATGTCCAAGGTACATCGGGGGTGTTGCACCTTGGACACTTGTCCCGTTCTTTTTCGTCAGGCAATGATAAATCAGTAAACCAATAGCTTGATTTCATATCACATAATGTAGTTTAATGATGTTTTTCAATCAGCAATTCAGAAGATTTTTTTTTGTCTAAAAATCAAAAATAAAAGAATTGTCTGGGGTACAACAGCTTCCTCTATATATTCTGCGAAAAATTCAAGTTTCTACCTAATACGGTTCAAAATATATAGCCGTGACAAATGGACAGATGGACGGACAGAGGGTACTGAACCCTAAGATCATGCAATATCTATATTTTTAGTATACATTTTTAAATATTTTGAATTTTGTATTGTATTGACGATTCTTATTAGGAGATACCATTCGATTTTATTTTGATTTTTGACATTGTATCTTTTTATTGTGAGCATTTTTTTGATTTTTTTTTTATATTTTTGACGATCATAGTATTTAGATTAGTGTAAATTGACATAGTATAATTTATATTGTAATTCTTATATTATGAAATAAAGAAATCTATCAATGTGAACACATAAATCAAACAGATAAAAGCTTAATTTTTCGTTTCCATTACTTAATATGATTTTAGTCGGTCAGCTTTCTATACAATCTTAAAGAAAACGTGGAAACGAATGGTTTATTTATTTGTATGGAAAACCAGCCGACCCGAATCAACTTAAATAAAACAATCCTAGTTGTCGTTCCACTCATTCCTTGTCAAATTCAATAAAGTTAGAAACTTACGATGGTAGAAAAGGTGCGGGCTGGAACTCGTTTATATAATTATATGTAGTCGTCACCACCAGAACTGCTAGCATGGCGAGACTCAAGGCAACCCAGGCCGATCTCCTTTTACCGAGCACCCAAAATAGAACCAAGGGTGACAGGATATGCATTTGGACGTCAACGGCAAGATACCAGGTCGGCGCAATACACTGAAAAGAAGAGAAGTTTTTGCACTCGACAATTTTAATATTTTGTTTAGCCGATTTTACTTAAAATTACAGAATTTTCTGACGATTGTAAGAGTGATTGAAAAGGATAAACCTGAATTCACAAGCTTATCACAGAAACTGGATTATTTGCTGTTATAGCGGCAATAAACATACACATGACGTGAAAATTACGGTTCCAAAGATACAGTCCCTGTGACAGATGGACAGACGGACAGCGGAGGCTTATTAATAGGGTTCCGTTGGCACCCTTTGGGTACGGAACCCTAAAAATGAAGTAAAAGCACACAACATTCTTAGCCACGCAATTCAGTACATCTCTGGTAGAAAAGCAGCCAAATAAAAGGCATCCAGCATAGTTACTTTATATTTTAGTAATCTTACCTGATTTAAAGGCGTAATATAATTCTGCGCATGCAACAAAGTCGCCCACCAAAATCTTCTACACTTGTGCACTTTATGGGCGACAATGTTTGTCCATTGTGGCCCGTCTGAGATGTGGTTATACAGCGTCGCTTGGAGGAAAACTCCAGCAGCCAACACGGGAAACATGCGCAGGAGTCGGTGCAGGTAGAATATGTGGAGGTTTTTGACTAGGCCCACTTTAAAGAAAATGTTTATTCAGTTGACATTAAAGTGGTTCATAATGGGGATGACGACTGGGTTAAAACTATATAATTCTATTTTTCCGTCAGTTAGATTATGGAAAAATATGGGACACGTATTTTTTGGTTCATCAAAATATTAAAAATCGACATTGAAGTTATAGGTCAGCAAACTTCTGGAGTGGGGGCTTGTGACGTCACTCCTAGGTGAAAATTGTACCTAGGAGTGACGTCACTCGAAACTTCTAAGCACTCTATCCTCGTCATTTTTTGTTTGTCAAACAAAAGAAAAAAATACGTGTACAATATTTTTTAATAATCTAAATGACGGACTAAACAATTTTTTTTAGTCGTCTAGCCCATTAGCTGAACAACTTCGGTAAACATGCTATCATGTAACGGAGTCACATTAGCGTGACCGTAAAAAAATACAAAATTTGTACAAATAGGTACAAATTAGGTACTAAATCTAAGCATAAAAATATTCTGGTTACCTACAACTAGGAGAAACCGAAGTGGTCCAGCCATCCTGACCGTCAGAATGGCTGAGCATTTTATTTGCGCCATAATTTAATTTTTAGCGAGGTACAATTTTTTTCGTGTCAGGTACAAAATGGTACAAAAAACTGCCAAGTGCTAGTCGGATTCGCACATGAAAGATCGAGCGTCGGAAGCGTCGAGGAAAAAATCGCTAAAAAACATGTTTCTTGTATGCGGACCCCCTTTTACTTTTAACTTTATTTTTTTTTATAGCGGCAATAGCAATACATATAGGGTGACGGCACCAGTAATGGGCAAGGACCAATTATGGAATTTTTTTCGTAAAACCCACATTTTAAGTAATGTACACTACATTTTTAAACAATTAACATAGTACTTTATATGAAAGAAACATGTTGTTTCTTCATTGGTTTTTAATGCGGGTAAATTACACCACATTTCTATGTTACATATATAGATACAAGAAATCAAAGTAAAAGTAAAGAAGTGTGGTGTAATTAAAAACCAATGAAGAAACAACATGTTTCTTTCATATAAAATATTATAAAAAAACGCCATCTCTCGTTCGATCGTCGCATCTGTAATTGGTTCGCATTGGGGTGAGACATCTGTGTAATATGGGTTCTCATAGATGGCGTTTAGGTTAAAGTCCTATTAAAATAGATGATACGGAAGTCAAAGTAGATGGCAAAATTGAGGGTGTTTGCTGGGAGTAACGGTGGACGAATGGTTGAGTCGCTGGGCTGGAAATCCAGAGGTACCAGGTTCGATTCCCGGTCTGTTCACAGGTGAGCGCCTTTTAATTTTTCTATGTACTTTGATTTCTTGTATCTATATATGTAATCAACATAGTGTTGATCAGATAACTGATAGTCTTAACTGGTTTAAGTCCATGAATGGTCGACTATAAGTCAATCAAGCAAAAAGTCACCAAAAGACAGGTTTTATGTATGGGGGGGGTTTCTTCATTTTTAGCATTATTTTGTGGGCGGCAATAAAACTACATATTTTGTGAACATGTCCAGTATCAGCTTATTATATTCAAATCGAACAGAAAACGCGAACAAAAACCTGTCGTGTATGTGAACCCCCTTTAGTTCTTATTTTTATTTTCTTTTTAGTATTAAATCTTTTAGTAATTTATTTTATTAAAACTTCATGTGTATCTATAACGATTTAAAAGATACAGCCCTGTGTCAGACCGAAAGAAATACGTTTCTTATGTGGGGGTCCCCTTTTCTTTTATCTTTTTATTATTTGTTGTTATACCGGCAATAAAAATACACATTCTGTGAAATTTCAAGTCTCTACTACGGTTAAAAAGATAAAGCCCTGTGACAAATGGACAACTAAAAAGGTACAGAAACCTGGCGTAGCTCGAACTTCAAAAATCTCTCATCCTGACGGTTACTATATTTAGAGGCACGATTTTTTTTATCTCGTTTTAATACTTATACCTTGATCACAATCGTGTTTATTTAAATTAATCTCGTGTATAAATAAAAACGAATCTCCAAAATGAAAACACGCACATAACTTCCGAGTTGTGTCTGTTATCGCCTGGACACGGTTTGTAAAAACATATATAGTGAATAATGTTTTACTATCGGGAATAGGACTGCACTAGAGGTGTCATTATATTACTGTATTAAATGATTGATATGTTTTATTGTTTATGTTTATTAAAAAAAAATTAGTCAGTGTTAAATGTCAAAATTAAAACTGAAGCTAATGGAGATAGCAAGATAAAAACGAACTTTACCGGCAAAATACGATGGCAAAACTTTATTCACTATATCTATACACTCATGCACAGCTGAGGTGGGCAGTTAGCTACGAAATAAAACTTACTTCTGCTCAGCTTTCCAACTGAAGTATAGACAATCAGGAGTCCACTTAGCAAGAAAAACGTGTCTACTGTTATTGGAGCTGCCATGATCCAAATCGCAGAAAACGACGTCATCCACTGTAAAAGAAAAACTATTGTGCTAAATTCAGTCAGACACAGTTTAATAGGTATGTTTCAAAGCTAAATTCCTTAATCATTAAAAACATAGTGTTGGCGATTGTTGACTTAATAATGATTACAATGCTATATGCTCCAGGCGTAGAAGTCTTAAAGTGCATAACGCCGCGAGTACCCTCGGAGAAAGCGCAGCACACCTCTCGATACCCTGCAGCCCTCCGGTGTTGCCTCAAGGCCATTTTATATGTCGCTATTTAACAGGGGCCCATCTAGCAGAGGGCAAGTCACCGTCTGTCAGTACCATCACAAATGCCATGAGACACTTTTTTGTGACAGGCGCCGTGATATCTCAGTCAATAGCCCAGTTTTCTGTCCATATTGCCATCATCATAGTCAAGTAGATTTAGATCCCATTAATGCACAATAGTCCTTCCATCTAGCAGTCAGTGTCTTTGTGTGCGTCCTATGACACGGACAGAGATAGCATCCACTGGGACAGGGACACTTTGCCTCTCATTAAATTGTCAAAAAGGCCTCTACGCGTTGGTTCCATACCATGTGCCATTTAAGATTTGAATTAAAACGATCCTTTTTGCTCATGTTACTTCGTTTTCCTAGAATATCAGGGTAATATTGTACTAAACTCACTTATCTCAGTACTTTATTACGTTTTAAACATAACACGACTCAATATTGAAACCGAAAATTATCCTGTTTCAATATGTTTTTCCTTGCAATCGCATGACAAACAACTGCCGATTTTTCTAATATAAAATGAAACCAGGTATATTGAAATTTGAAAATGATTTCGGCACACCGGACGTAAATATATCCAATTTAGTTTATTAGTAAATTAGCAATTTAGGTTATTTAAAAATTATTCATATCAAGATTTATAAAAGCCCAAGTTAGTTACAAGTTATGACACGTACCGATAAGAAATCTATGCGATTAATGAAGTGCGCGTTTACATGTGAAGAATATGTGTGACCCACTATGACCCACATCATGGCTAAAGCTCTGATACCGTCCAGGCATTCTAAAGCACCAGGCGCTGGGTTAAAGGTGAGCAGACGACGGGTGTTCGTGTACACAGAGAAAGATTTCCCAAGTGTGCTGGCCCTCTTTGGATCTGAAAGTAATAACAATAGCAGGCATGACGAGTATGACGAGAGTCAGATCAAGCCAAATTATACAATAAGTTGTATAGGATGTGCATTATTTAAGTGGTATCTTGGTTAACGCATATCTTATAAAAGTTAAGTGAACGTATGGAGCGGCATGATCGTTCAACTACCAAGCTCCTTTAAATTTAGATTAAAAAATGCGGTTGCAAAGGAAAACTATACGGCTTAGTCCATTGTTTACCTCAATTACGTTTTTTTTCATAACTATACAAATAAATTACAAAACATATCCATATTAGGACTTTAATGGTATAATGTACGTAGTTCTAAACGCTCATTTCCAAAATACCGCATTCCCAAAATATCAGATGCTCGATATATCAGATTCTCCGTATACCAGATTCCCATAATAATACATCCAACAAAATCATTTAGATTCTTGAGTAACCTACGATTTTATAATCTAGTCTATTGTAACGGGAATGAGGTCAGACAGGAATCTGATAAATCGAGAAACAGGTATTTTGAAAAATCTGGCATTCTAAAAAACGAAATACTTGGTTTTTACCAATCTTAACAAATTTTGTGTTTCTCTGATAAAAATCGAGAGCAATGCCTTTCAATTTATTAATTAAATCAGGTATTCGACCAACTGGATACGACACTTAGCAGCGCGCGCTTTGTAGACAGGCAACCGACAACGAAAAGTGGAGAGCCGTCATCAAAAATATTAATCAGCGGAGTCACGATCCTCAGCAGTGACGACTTGGCTTAGAAGAAGAGTGAGAGAGATAGTAAAATAAAAAGAATAGTCACAAAAAAACATTGGGATTGCTTGGGAGATGCTTTGCAGCAATGCCATATTCAGTCAACTTCACTGCTTGAAGTACAATCTGTTATAAATTTATAAGTACTAAATCGGTACATTATAGGTGTGATACGTTGCGTTTGGATGATATTTTATTATTGAGAATAAACCATCGCATGAAATAGTACTCAAATTGTAAATTTAAGTAACAGACTTCGATGTAAAAATTGTACTCAAAATTGTCGGTACAGAGCGAGTAGGTACGTTCCTTACGCAGTTTTTAAGTTTTTGTAATGTAATTGATCCGGAGATTATAGGTACATCTCTTGGGAAAAAAAAGAATTTTATTTATGTAATTTTATGTAATCATTGTCAGCTTCCAACAAAAAAAATCCAAGTGAGCCGAAGCTGCGGAGACGAACATAGTTGCCACACTTTCTTACCTCAGGGCGGAAGGGCTGCGCATCCCGTAGCGCCGGAGCAGTTCGGTTTGCTGACTTTCGGGATTTTGAGCTTTCGGGATTATAAACTTTCGAGATTTAAAACTTTCGGGAACCTGATCTACTGCTTCATACAAATAGCTCGCAAGTACATCATTTTAGGTATTTTGACCATTTGGTATTTCAAATCAAACTTAGGTGTAATAACTGTTGATATTTTAAATATTAGACATTTAGTCCAATCGGTATTTTAAACTTAGGTAATTCGTAGGTATGTGTTAGTTGCTTAGGTATTTAAAACATTAGGTATTTAGATTTTAGGTATTTTGAACGTAGATTATTTTACGTTAGTTTTTTTTTTATTTTAGACATCGCAACACGTAATGAATAATTTGGAAACGACGCTGCCCCGGGGCAGCATCTAATTTCTTACACAATTTGTACGGTTTTTGGTGACAGTACCTACTGGTAGTGTTAAGACATCCAATCATGAAGAGAAATTTTATTTTCTTTTTGTCGTCTATTACGTGTAACTGGTAAACACTTTAAAATTGTTCATAAAACATTGAAAATCAAAGTTTATCACTAGATAATGATTTATCACTACGATATTATTGATACGTCGTAGAACGTTCAAAGTACATTATGTCATACGACCCGAGGTAAGTAGAACGTCTCCCCCAGGATATGATGTGGGATTTTCCGCACGCGTAACGAGTGGGTATAGCCACTTTATGGCCTGGTGTGACATAATTATACGTTATATCTGAATTTCTAGTTCTTGTTTTCTTTATCGGCTGCAAATAATCTTGATTAGATCCAATTATTATTTACTAGAAGGTTATCATTAGAAATTGATATTAGTCATCATTATCAATCACGGTTCAATGAAATGTTAAATTTCCTTATGAAATTACCATAGAAATTTTATTTTGCATTATGGTTTCATTACCACCTGCAGGATTCAAACCTGCATCTCCAACGATTCTCCAGGCCTACCTAGGCGCGGGTGCCAACTATTTCGCATAATTTTTATTGTTGAAACGAATTTAGCATAACAGACTTCGCATAATTTATTTTCGACGAATATTATTCTTGCAGAAAGTGTATTTGGCATACTTAATCCACAATTTTCCAAATGATTGTTTGTCCGATAGTTATAATTGCATAATATTGTCGTGGTCGAATTTTACTACGAATATTTTTTTTGGCTTATTTGTTATTTGGCATAATTTTAATAGTCCGTACATCGGTCCGAAACTATGTCGTCTTATTTAAAATTACGTTATTCTCAACCCCAACAGAACCTTACTGCTGTCAGAAAGGTAGTTAGGTTAGAATAGTAGGTTAGGTTAGAACTGCGACATTAACAGAAACGAAATACTGCCAGTAAAGTAGGTTGGATTAGGTTAGATCTGCGACCTGCGGAAGACGGTTGAGGATTATCTCACCGATAGAGCCGTTAGGTTCCCCGCGCAACAGGACTGGCAGGAGAAGAGGCTGTCGTGCGGTGTTCCACAGGGGTCGGTTCTTGGACCGCTCCTGAGAACATTGGGTACGACTGGGTGCTGAGGGGGCACAATCTACCGGGGGTCAAGGTGACGTGTTACGCCGACGACACCCTGGTGAAAGTACGCGGAAGCATGTTTAGAGAGGCGGCGGTTCGGGCCACGGCAGGCGTGGCAACGGTGGTAGCCCGAATCAGGAGGTTGGGGCTAGAGGTGGCCTTGAATAAATCCGAGGCCCTGTGTTTTCACTGGCCCCGGAAGGCCCCTCCGGCGGGTTCCAACCTGGTAGTAGGAGGAACGTCCATCGAGGTCAAGTCGACAATGCGGTACCTGGGTGCTGTTAGTCCTTGACAGTCGATGGACGTTCAGGGAGCATTTTAAGCGCCTTGCTCCAAAGCTGGTGGGGGCTGCGTCAGCACTAAGCCGGCTGCTGCCCAACGTAGGCGGGACAAACGTTAGCTGCCGCAGACTATACGCGGGAGTGGTGCGGTCAATGGCACTTTACGGTGCGCCCATTTGGTTTGGGTCCCTGACTCCACCAAACCAAGCTCTGCTGCGGAGGCCGCAGCGGGTTATGGCGGTTAGGATGGTGAGGGCGTACCGCACAGTCTCGCACGAGGCAGCCTGCGTATTGGCGGGGACTCCGCCCTGGGTCCTCGACGCTTGGGTGCTGGCCGATGTTTATTGGCGTGTCACTGAAGCGCGGGCCGGGGGGATCCAGCCACCTCTAGAAGAGATCAGGTGGTGGAGACTTGACTCCCGCTGTGCCCTCATCCATAGGTGGAAGGGAAGGCTGGAGGTGCCGAGTGCCGGCCACTGGACCATCGGAGCAATCCGGCCCGTCCTCAAGAGATGGGTCGGAAGAAAAGAGGGGTTTCTCTCCTTCCACCTTACACAGGTCCTCTCGGGGCATGGTTGCTTCGGCAAATACCTGTGTAGGGTGGCGGGACGGGAACCGAATGAGGAGTGCCACGCGTGTGGCGACGCCGTAGACACGGCTCAGCACACGCTGGCGGTGTGCCCAGCCCAGCATGGGCAGAGCAGAGGGCCGCACTTGTGGCCGTGGTGGGGCACGAACTCTCCCTGCCGGCTGTGGTAGAGGCCATGGTCGGCAACGACAGGTCGTGGAAGGCGGCGGCCTCCTTCTGCGAGGATGTGATGGCGCAGAAGGAGGAGGCGGAGTGCGGAAGGGAGGAAGATCCGGCCTCCCAGCCAATGCGCCGCAAACAAGTGGGGCGATGGCGGTTACGCCTACGACCGCCGACTTCCCCCATAAGGGAACCCGTGGGCGATAGGCACGGGGACGTCTGTCGCCTACACGCAGGTCCCCGAGTGGCCGGCTGCCGACCATCGGCACGCCCCTAGAGAGGAAGGGGGAGAGAGTCTCCCTAGAGACGAGTCCGGAGTTCGGACGGCCGCTGGCGAGGCTACGGTGGAGTGGTTACACCGTTCTCGTGGTCTCGCCCTATAGCACGGAGGCGGCACATAGAGGGGTTTTTAGTGGGTAAACCTGGGCCTCATTAGCCAACAAGGGAGTCCCACATAACCATCAGGGTCCATCCCCGCACCCTGGTGGTATGCATAACACATTTTCCCCTCTTAAAAAAAAGAATGGTTAGATCTGCGACACTAACAGAAACGAAATACTCCCAGTAAAGTAGGTTAGGTTAGAACTGCGACACTAACAGAAACGAAATACTGCCAGTAAAGTAGCTTAGAATTGCGACCCTAACGAGAACGAAATACTGCTAGAAAAGTAGGTTAGGTTAGAACTGTGACACTAACGGAAATGAAATCCTGCCAGTAAAGTAGGTTATGTTAGGTTAGAACTGCGACAGTAACAGAAACGAAATACTGCCAGTAAAGTAGGTTAGGTTAGAACAGCTACACTCTCTAGCGTGGGGCCCCGGCGCAGTTAAGGCCGGGGGTGTCATGGATAGAATGCTCGCGATCCCTAGACACCCCCCCAAACCGGCAATGTGGGAAAACGCCGGAGTGTTTTTAGTGGATAAATAGTTGGTCGATCTGTACCGGAACCAAACGTGTAACGTTTTTCGCTTGGCATTTGCCGCCAAAATTGTAATTTGGTGATGGAAAACATAAATTTTCTGTTTCATTTGGTGGTATTTGAATAATTATTTATATAATTATTATCAGATTTTCAAATCTGATAATAATATTAATGGAAACTGAAATTGACGCGAGGTACATACACTGATTCCTTATGCCTCGTAGTAGTTGCCCTATATTTGACATTGTTTGAGTGCTTGTTCGAAGGCGCATACATTTGTGCAGGTATGTCGCATCTTATAAGAGTAGTGACCTATTTTCGCGTTCGATTTTAAGGCTGTTGTCCAGATATTTTGTCAGAATACATCCCAAGTACCTAACTGCTAAGCGAACTAATAATAATATTGGTTAGGTACTTACCTCCTTTGAGTATATGAGTATAATATAGATCGTAGCTCGTGCACATGATAGTAATAAGAAAAATGACGCCAAATACGCCCCTGAAATGAAACGAAAATATATTAGAAAATAATATGCCTTCATGGGTAGGTTAGGTACTTCTGATTTCTGTATCTGCTGTTAAAATGTAAAAAAGTCTATAGTTTATCGACATTACAAGTAATAGCAACAAAACCTCGTTTTAGGAATGTATTCAGTTGAATTGATTGGCAATTTGTACCTACACTTTGGTGATGCGCCTTTAAGTACTTAAAGAAAAATTTAAGCGATAAAAATCGGATCAAATATAATAATTTCATTATTATTGTAACGTTAAATCTGCATTCTCAGTTTCAATGTGAATAACGTACATAGTGTGCTTAATAATGAATAACAATTAGTTTCGTTAAATAAAAAAAAATATTATTTACATAGCAGCATAATCTCCAGGTACGAATGGTTTATCGTTCTTCAGTCGGCAGAACTCTTCAGTGAAGTCTAGACCCACGGTTGTGGTGTTAATTAGAATGGCGTCCATAAATTGCTTAGTTGTACAAGCTTTAGGGAGGCATACCGCTAGTCTAAAGGCATGGTCCGCCAAGACACTATCTTCTGATACCCTGTGAATAGAATGCATTATAAGTTATACAATTTTTACTTCCAAGGATTTGTTTTATTTTTCGTGATTATAGATTCTCAAGTAACTTCAGCACATCGAACGATTGAAAAACATTGCTTAGATTGAAATTTGATTGAAACGACGCTTGTATTGGCTTTTAATACAAAATTTCTGACGTGGCATGTGTGTTGGGCCGCGCTATTGATGTACCGTAACTGTTGGTCAATCTCTTCACTTTTCGCAATGCGCTGATAACAAAAATTCTTGACTTTCGTAATTGCAGATAATAAGTCCGACACCAAACAAAATGAAAGTGTTTCCGTGATATACATACAGCCTGTAAATCTAATACGGGCGAATATTGAAACGGTGGTCAGCATAGGACCTAAGAAGCATATTTAGATAACTTTTGCTTAAAACTACAATTAAAATATTTACCATACAAAATAATTCGGGCCGTAATGTAACGCAACACATTCAAGTTGACAAACACGCTAGTTGACAGTTACTTTAAAAAGCTCTTATCTCGCAATGTCATAACAAGCATGTATGCGGTACATTGCTGCTCGGTAAATTTTCAAAAATTAATTACGAGGTCACTATTAAGTGTAATTTAAAAAATCATATCAATTAATGATAAAACTGCTAAACGCTATATCTGGTTTAATTGTTCGCTCGTTTTAGACTTCCACGCTGTATATATATAATTTTTTTTTGTTAGCCTATCGTAGTGACCCACTGCTGGGCAAAGGCCTCTTCCCTTGATTTCTAACCGTCCCGGCTCCGAGTTAATATATTCTCTTACCTTATTAAATCCGTATCTGTGCCAACCAAACGATTGTACTTTGCTGTCTCTGTGCGTACTTTTTGTGTACTTCTCAACATGTCTCTATGTTGTTTTGTATTTGGCAGTAGTTCTGGCCACGGAAATTCCGGCCATTCTGGGAGCGTTGGTAGCTCAAAATCATCTTGTACCATCGGGATATTGATCATACAATATTTGCCTTCTATGTCCGATGGTTCAAAGCTCGTGCTAATTTCTATACACTGATGATAGTTTCCAAGGTCAGCAAAGTTGCCTTTTAAAATCCCTCGTGGAGTTCGTATACCGCCATCAAGAACTGTAAGATCGAGGTTATTTGGGTAAACTTACCCTAGTCGAATATTTATTACATCATTTGTACCCCCGTCATAGTCTAAAACGAGACTTTTACTATGAATTTTCTTAGCAAAAGGTCGCGTTTTTGATTATAATGGCAGCACATTTAGTCGTTTCCAAGCAAAGGACTTTTTTTTAATTACATCTTCGGCATAGTAGCCCTCAGTAAGTGGTACCTCTTGCTGAGAATGACACATCAGAACCACTAACATGCTACCTACCCTATCCTTTTCCATCCAATACAATGCAAAAGGTACAGGTCATGCCCTGTCGTACGACTACTGTTACCCTAGTTGGTATTTTGCGTTGCCAGGAGTGGCTAGTGAGCCACTCCTGGCTGGCTGAGTGCAGCGATTTCACCGCGCGGCTTTGAGGCCCCCGCGAGGGGGCCATAGCCAGCGACCAGAAAGGACACGCGATAGCACGCATTATGCGATAGAGAGAGACGGTCGGATCCGGTGCGTTTCGTTCGGTGATCTGACCAGCCATGATACAGTAAAAAATCGTAAGTACTTACATTCTGCTCTCAGCATAGTATTGTTATCCCGTATGTATTTCAATTGTGCTTCACATAATTCTTCATCCAATACATTTTCGTACAATTCGGTATCAAATGCATTTCTAGGAGTTTCAAACTCAATATAGGCTTTTACTAGATCTAAACAGAAGACGGTAAAAATTATATACTTTTGCCATTACTGTGATACTAATTTGTTTAGACTTAGAACATAATTCCAACTAAACTTAGAGGCTTTACCAAAACTACTAAACTGTGCCGAGATTTGGATTGATTATATATTTGATACCCTAATTAGGTGATTCATTCGTTTTTCATATCCGAAACATATATTCTGCGAAATTGATTACCTACTTAAATATCATTTATAAGGGTTCTGCAGTTTATTACTGATAATTTTGCACCCGGTGTAGATAACGAATAGTTATCACCAAAACTGTACCCGTTATATTCTACACAGTAATAGTACATTGTGTATCTAGGGCGGTAAGAAAGGTATTACAAACGAGTGTTTATTATAAGCCCGAGGTGAAACCGAATTTGATTTTTTTATAGCTTCAAGGAACCATAGACTTGATTATATGGTTTTTATTTCAACTCGATATCTCTTCGCGTTTCGAAGATAAAGGGTCTTGACGGACAGACAGACAGATAGACCGGCGGACAACAAAGTGATCTTTTAAGGGTTCCGTTTTTTCCTTTTGAGATACGGAACCCTAAAAATCGCAAAGTTCAGTAGACAAACTGCTCCCTTTTGACGGTTCCATAGCCAATGCCCTTTGAGTTTGATTAAGATTAAGAATAAAGTCGATAATTTAATTTCAACCATACCATAGCATTATGAATTTAATGTTTAGCTCATGAATTTGATTACAATTGAGGTAATGAAATCATTTAATGTTTAATCTGATTTATGATAAAAAATGGAGTAATTTAATCAGACAGATTACAAAAATTTAACTTACGTTTTAGTATTGTATTTAGATTGGAATTAATTTCTGCTAAAGTGCTCGTATCGCAATTCGAACAGCTTAAACTATCCTCTCCTCGCCTCTCCTCTTTTATCCACTCCTCGGGGCTCTTACCCTCTCCTCTCTTTTCTTCTCTTCTCATCTTATCGTATCTTTTCTTCAACCTACTTACTTAAAACATGTGTACCTATCCCTATGTCTATCCTTGGGTCTCCAACTATCTTTAATGATGACTTGTATATTTGAGAAATGATTGTATCTCCATACAAAGTTTCACCCCTCCAAACAAAATTTAGTACACAAGCCGTACAATACAAACATAAAATAACGGCAAAACAAAATCAGTACTTGTCATCAATGTCGTTTGTATTTATTAATAATTTAATTCTAGTAATAAAACAGTGTATTTATCCGAGTGTATTTATCAAGGATTAAACCGATATCCACTATACACTACACTACAGACAGGTAAGATTAAAATAACGCGCCATTTCTGTATAAAATGATGACGATAATAATCAGCACCCGAAAGCGTGACTAATCAATACGTTACTAGGCGTGACTGGGCGTTTTTTTTAATAATTCCAACCAAAGGTAGCTACTTCCTCAGAATATTGACTTTTGAGGTTTTCATGGTTCAGAACCGTTAGTACTTTTGAACTTTATACGTGAAAGAATGTGGGTAACATTTTGAATGGATACATTGTTATTCCACTGTGCGACTTTCATACTAACATAGGTACAAAAAGGTGAAGTACCTAGGTAATTGAATTCTAAATTTGGGACACATTTTTTTCACTTATAAGGTTCGAAGATCTAACGATCCCACCATGATCCCACCAAAACAATTTCATGTAAAATGTTGCCAAGACGAGACCATATGACTCGTACTGTCAAAACTTTACCAGATCTCATTTAGAGAAAAGCTATTATTTTGACTAAGGTGTAGAGTTTGGGAAGTTAGGCCTTGTAGAATTAGATCGTGTAGCGTTAAAAGCTTGGGGTCTACATGAGATCTCATACATTTTTGACAGTGTACGAGCCGTAATGGTCTCGTCTTGGCAACATTTTACATGAAAATGTTTTTGGTTAGATTTCACTTATTTTTGTTGCTTGTGACAATAGTTTTTATTTTTTTCTTTTCTCATACAAACTTCTATCCTCTAGTTTAAGGGGTTGAGGGATAAAAGTTCCAAGTTTTAGAATTGTTTTGTTGTTTGTGGACTAATACTAGCTTATATACCAAATTTCAGCCTTCTAGGGCATTAGGAAATACCCTAATAAAATAGTACGAGCCTGTCAACCCCCATAGGTCCGCCATTTTGAAAAAAATAGTTTCCTTGGCGCTAAATCCCCCTGGTAGGTCTTGTGTGGTTAATCATATTCTTCGGTAGGTACCAATGTTCTAATTTGTCTTGTCTTACCCTTTACTTTACTTACTTTTTTAATAAACTCACCTTTTTGATTATTAAGGCCATTTTTATGATTAAAATTAATTCTGGCGCGTGAAATTACAAACAAATTTCGGTTAGTCTGTCATTCGTAAAATTATTAACACACCACCAAATGCGATTTGCGGCGTGCTTTATTTAATCAGCTTAGATATAATGATGTTTCGTAAGTATGCGATGGGACTGAATCTCCCATTTGCCAGTTAAAATTATCTTACAAAATGATAATCGGTGCTTCAAACTATTTTTTTTATATCCCCAGTTCTTCTGATAACCCTGGTGAAATAATCGAGTAGCCCTCATTATGCGACGTATTATGATGATTGGGAAGCTATTTATATAAAACTTGCTTTATTTTTACCATAGTTTTTGCTATAGGAATATTGCGAAAACAAAGTAAATTTCCTATATAGGTACACGGGGAATATTCCCCCGGCCGGACAGAACATTGAGAATATTCTCGGAAACAATTAGAATATTCCCGGGAACAAAGGGAATTTACGTTAGTAGTCGACTATTTGGTATTCTTGTTTAACTCGTAGCAATAGAAACACATGAAAATGTAGGAAACGATACAAAATAAAGGTTGCGTAGGTACATACAGATTTTAAATTCCCCTATATTCCCCTCTCGAGGAATATTGCCAAGAATATTCCCGGGAATATTCTCTAGAACAGCACATCACTACATGTAATAATAATAATAAAAAATTTAATACACCTACTCGAAACTAAAAACAAACCAAAAAATACAACTAATCCTAGTCGAATTACCCGCCCCGCGCCATTCCAGGCGCAAAGGCGCCCATCAAGCTCGCCGCGTATTATAATTAGCAAGAACCGGATAACCGCTTCTTAGATGATACCGCCTCAGCGGCTGCTCCTGTAGACCTGATGGTGCGACCAAGGTGCGAGGCAGCAAAAGTGCTGACGCACGTCCCCACGGCCACAGCAGGCGTCTACCTCTCTGCCAGGGCACTAAGGTCATACAATCAGGTCTCTTGCCATCCGTGCGGCTAAGACCCGGAGGTTCTAACATGCACCGGACATTTGCTGATACTAGTGCTCCCCGAATGATGTCGTTGAGGGCGTGATGGCAAGGGAATCGTCCCGCACAACGACAAAAACTAAAGGCGTGATGACCATTACCCTCCACCATAGTGCGGCAGATGCATAAATGAGGTTCACAAGATACTCCAGATTGATTCCATTTTAATTTGGTCAAGGATTGAAAGTCTGGTCTAAAAATGTCTAAGAAGACAAAGCAAAAGAATGCAATGCCAAAAAATCGGAGTGGGTAGATGTTGGTTTGCTACTAGTCTTCGTTTTATTTTTAAATCCGATTAGTTACATTTGAGGGTCTCTTTGATGCGAAACATAGTATTTCATTAATTAATAACAACAAAGAAAGAACATAACATGGTGTGCAGTGTATCTATTCTATTGCAATTGCAATATTTTCCATCCTTTCAAATAAGTACTAAAGTTCGATTTAAAAATAGCAAAATTAATAATGCCATATCACACTTCTTTTCAATACTTTTTAGGGTTCGGTACCAAAATGGTAAAAAAGAAACCCTTATGGTGCGACTGTCTGTCTGTCCGTCTGTCACAGCAAGATATCTCAGGATCTTAGGATGTCAAAAATCAAAAGTGGAGCTATTATATCGAGTGGAGTATCAAAGAAAAGGGTTTAATGTGTAAATTTTAAAACTGTTTTTATTTTATTTCTCAGACACGTAGTTTTTGATTTAAGACAAAAAATGTTTAAAAAATACCCCCCCCCCCCCCCCCCCCCCCCTATTATCTCGGAAGTTACTGAACAGAAAAATCTGTAATAATTACCGATTATTAATATCATTCGAAAAAATCAGCTTTCCTAACTTGCAGAGTTTTTTATGAAATTTGCAAAAATCGTAAGACTAACTTATTTGCTCCAACTGAACTAACCGCGACATGCTCGTACCTATATAAGTTAAGTTTGTCCCACCATACAGTTTATCTTGAATTATCCACGTATCTACTGACGAGTTTGTACGGAACCCTTGGTGCGCGAGTCCGACTCGCACTTGAACGTTTTTTTATCCTATCACTAAACGATTCATATAGGTTTTGATAAATTAGAAATGTCAGAAGCGCTTGTCTTTTCAATTTAACCGATTAATGCACTCATACTAAAAAAATGATATATCTTTAATATTATGTTTCATATTATATAGTTTGTGTTCTTCTTCAAGATAATACGCTTATGAGTGACTTTTACCATATGATCAGGGGTATGCGTGATGCATTTCCACACCGTTAAAAAAAATAAAACAATATGGTCAGTGGGTACAATTATAATTTTATAAGCCATTCTAATTTGTTTACCTTTCCCATTGCGCCTTAAATAGTACGACTAGATATTAATTCTTCTCAAATAATTTTGAACTTATTTACAGTGATTTATATGAACAGAACCCATTTTAATCTGTTGTCCTAGTATTTTCCGGTTTCTTTCGGGATGCGTTTTTACTATGACCGTAGATTTTTAGCAGATTTGGTTATTTTATTACCATGGAGCGGCTGCCATTTAACCTACGTATCCCTTGCGCATAGACAGACAAAACAGCACCTGACAGGGAAACAAGACCAACGGGATCATAATTACCTCATTACCTAAATGTGCAGGAATCTTCCCTCGCCGTACGAGCGTTGGTTACCTCATTTACGGTGACTTAGATAAAAATAAACGTTCAACGGTAAATGTGTTCATTTAAAATTCGGTTCTATTGCGATAGAATCCGCCGGCGCCGTTTTTCAAATTAAATAGCACTACAAGAGTGTATAATTGCTTAATTAGTGAATGTTTTATGATTTTTATTCCATACAAGCTCCCTGGCAATCAGGGCTGTGAGCAAACCTACATTACATAGGTGACCGAGTTCGAGCTCGAGTTACTTACTCTTAAAGCGTATTAACGAGTGCTTTGAAACGTTGTTTGAAAAGTTAGAAACCCGCTTTAGGAACTTGTTTGTAGTGACGTACTTTTAGACTAGCTGCCCGTGCTTAGGAGTATTACAAAGTCAACTGGATTAAGTGGACATTATAATTTGACACACATTATTTGCTTATCTTCGCCAACAGCGTAATTCTCTGGATAAAAATCGGGTGATATACCTACCTACCCTTCCTCTGGTCCATATTTAATTTATGTGCAAAAAAATCACGTTGAACCCTTGCTCCGAGGTTACATTAAAGCAGGATCAGCTGCTGGCGATAGGTCACGATGGTGCGGAATATAGCTTTAAGAAGAAAATTTCGGAAAGAAAACAGTAAACAACGGTTTAAATATTTTATTAACTAATATCTTAATAAAAATCAGGCTTATAAAACTATTTCAATATAGCAAGAAATACCGTAACATGTGTTTACATCACGCCACGCCAGACTCTAAGTGGTCGTTTTCTGGTCGTTACGAGTCCTAGATAGCATGTTTATTACAAACACCTGCGGTCTAGGCATTCTTTCTCTTCCATAGGTGCGTAAGTAATATGCTATTCCATTTCCCGGAACATTCATGGTAGTGTGTTAACAGGCCATATAAACTTATAAGACTGTTATTAAACACGATCCCGTTTGGCTCATTTTTATATAGTTTAAATGAGTGTCATTAAATTTTTTTAACACTGAGAAAAAATAAAGATTAAAACTGTATACACCTATAGTAAAAATTCTGTACATATACCTAAAACTAAAGTACGTCTAAAATGTTCGGCCTCTTTGGCATAGTACCGAAGGAAGAACATCGCTGCCACAGGGGCAGGCATCTAGTTATTCGTCGGACTATTTCATTACGTTAAAATATGCGACTCGATTCGGCTGCGAAGGTAAGGTTAACGTCCAAGTGACACGTTAATGCCCAATAGTTGACACTGTGGTGTCACCTCTATTGCTCTTATGACTTAACATTCATGTCAAGCACTCAGACGAAATAAATACATATTGCTAAGTACATAATTTGAAAATAAACGTTAAGTGCAACTTTGGATAAAATGAAATATACATACAAGGTCATTCAGGAGACGTGAACAGCATCATCCCTACGAATACAGTAAATTACAAGGTACTGTTTTAATTTTTTTACGACATTTATGGTTACTCTACAATTATAATAACATCGAAATATAATGTATAGAACGATAACGCCGAACAAAATTGACGTGGAAACTTGCTCCATAACGCCTGTAAATTCGAATAGGTCGCATATCGTTTAAAAGACAAAAATCTGTAATTGGTTATAAACCTACTGACGTGAGAAATTAGTTATGCTGTAGTTTTTCTTAAGGCTTACTTAAACCTGGCCAAATATTTTTAATCTTGACGTGGATGATGTAATACAAGAGCGATACAGTCATTGAACAATTAATCAAATTCATATCGATACCTTTGGGTTCAATTGGCGTAAAGGACATTTTGGCGAAAATGAGTTATATATACAGTTTTGTTCAGAATTTCAAGCTCTACCGTTCTGTGTAGTTAAAATCTCGATATCTTTAAAAAAAGTGCCTTTACGACCCAGTTTTTATTCATCGCTTTCGCAAAACTAGCTCAGGTTAAGGGACGTAAGTGTCAAGTTATAAAATACGAATTAAAAGGTGTATCGTAAAGTACGCCGGTAAATATGAATACTGTCGTATATGACCTATTTTTTTCTTGTTGTCCTTTAAGCCCTTCATTTCTCATGATTAATTTCCATAAGCGCATAGTCGAGGTGGGCGTTAAGGACATGTTTTCTTTTACTTGTCCTTTACGACCTGCCTTTAAATTATGATACCGTAATTTGATAAACCGAATAAGGTTGTAAAGGGCAGGTATTATTTTACTTGTCCTTTACGACCTGCTTAAAAAATGATTACACCATTATTTGATAGAATTAAGGAGGTTGTAAAGGGCATGTATTCTTTTACACGTCCTTTACGACCTGCCTTCAAATTATTATGCTTGTTTACATACCGTAATTTGATAAATCGAACAGGGCTGTAAAGGGCAAGTAGTCTTTTACTTGTCCTTTAAGACCTGCCTTAAATCTAATTATAGCATATTTTTTAAACAAGAGCAGGGTTGTATGGGGATTAGCCTTTATTTTTGGCATTTACTGCCACAAATGTGTGTATAATTCTGAAATAAAAGCAATTGACGTAATTGTAAAGGTCTAAACTATCAATACCTTTAATTGGGTTCAATTGGCGTAAAGGACAAAACACTGGTTTTGAGGAGAAGCAAAAAACAGTTTTATTTTACAAAAAATGCCTATAGTATTTTGGTTTCTAGACCTATACTTTCGACATGTATATGAAAAATATTTGAAATGCCCGTATCTTTAACCTGTGATGGCAGTTCAAGCTGTAAACAATGTATTGTGGAAGTTAGATGTCCTTTACAACTGGTAAAAATGCTATCAATGTCATTTACACCCGTGACTTTTTTAGACATTTGGAAATGATGGGGTTGTAAATGACAATCTCAGATGACTTTGTTCCAATTTCGGGGCGTAAAGTTAACAGCTATGTAACAAAAATTGACAGTGTTCAACTTAGTTTACCTTAAAGAGACTTGAAAAATGTATGAAAAGATGATAAATTCATTATTTTTCATACTATTATACTTATTGTTTACATTAACAGTGTTTTACTCACTACGTACTCATCCTAATGTTTAACATCCTAATGTCGATAATCATTAGCCACTCTGTCACTTCCATTATTATGATTTAGTGCTATTGGAAGAGAGTAAAACACTAGTAGGACATAATTTCCACCCTTGTTTCCGCAATTTAGTCAGTTTATGAATAGTTAATATTATTTTTATTTCAAATCTGGTTATAAAATAGATCTTTCATAGTTATTATTGCGTTTTCCAAAAAATATTAATTTTAAATATAATCTGGACATGCCTAGCTGAATATACGATTTTAAGCTAACATGGTCATTCACATAATAACTACTATTAACGACGGGATATTTACCATGTATGTTTGTTTTTGTGAGTTCCCGATATTTCGGCACTGTTGCAAGCACCATCCTCACGGAGTAACTGACGTGCAGCGAGTTTTTAGTTGTAGCCTGCCTACACACCATAGCAATCTACCCTGTTTCATGTTCGCTTCGTCCGCGCGTTATTCATACTACTACGTCCGCATTCTCACTTAGAACTCGATCACGTTCACGACACTCAACACTTACAGTATCACTTCGTGTATTTACTCCTCAACATGTATTTTTTCCCTTGGAGAACTTACGGATCACTGGGTACCAGACGCTCGACAGTTGAAACCCGTCTTCCCGGTTGAAATTTTTATACTTGAGGATTTCGATAGCTTCCTTAACCATTCTGGGTATATAGTGTTTTTCTGTCGAGCGAGAGCATCTGTGGGTTGTGCAACTCAATCCAATGATTAGTTTCCGCGTTCAGAAGATGTTCAGCGATTGCCGATTTCGAAGGTTCGTTGTTTTTAAACATTCGGATGTGCTCCTTTATACGGCATGAGATAGTGCGCTTAGTCTGACCTATGTAAGAGCTACCACAGCTGCAGTCAATTTTGTAAATACCTGGGCATTCAAGCGGAAAACGGTCCTTTGGCGTACGTACGTATTGTGCCAGTTTTCTGTGGGGAGTGAAGACAGTCTTCACCAAGAACTTCTTTAAAATATTGGCAACTTTATCTGTCACTCCCTTTACATATGGTAGGTACGCCGGTTGTCGTTCAGCTTTATAGTCCAGGTGCTTAGGCAAAACGGTGCGTCTAGGTGGTATAATCCATCCATTGTAACCATTTCTCTGTAGAACGTTATTTAAATGTGTCAATTCACTACCCAAACGATCCGTCACATAAATTGTATGCGCGGTCAGTAAGTGACGCTACTATAGAGTACAGTTGGTGAGGGTGGTGTGACGAGGATCATTTGGGTAGTGAATTGACGCATTTAAATAACGTTCTACTGAGAAATGGTTATAATGGATGGATTATACCACCTAGACGCACCGTTTTGCCTAAGCACCTGGACTATAAAGCTGAACGACAACCGGCGTACCTACCATATGTAAAGGGAGTGACAGATAAAGTTGCCAATATTTTAAAGAAGTTCTTGGTGAAGACTGTCTTCACTCCCCACAGAAAACTGGCACAATACGTACGTACGCCAAAGGACCGTTTTTCGCTTGAATGCCCAGGTATTTACAAAATTGACTGCAGCTGTGGTAGCTCTTACATAGGTCAGACTAATTGCACTATCTCATGCCGGATAAAGGAGCACATCCGAATGCTTAAAAACAACGAACCTTGGAAATCGGCAATCGCTGAACATCTTCTGAACGCGGAAACTAATCATTGGATTGAGTTGCACAACCCACAGATCCTCTCGCTCGACAGAAAAACACTATATACCCAGAATGGTTAAGGAAGCTATCGAAATCCTCAAGTATAAAAATTTCAACCGGGAAGACGGGTTTCAACTGTCGAGCGTCTGGTATCCAGTGATCCGTAAGTTCTCCAAGGGAAAAAATACATGTTCAGGAGTAAATACGCGAAGTGATACTGTAAGTGTTGAGTGTAGTGAACGTGATCGAGTTCCAAGTGAGAATGCGGACGGTACTAGTATGAATAACGCGCGGACGAAGCGAGCCCGAAAGAGGGTAGATCGCTGATGTGTGGGTAGACTACAACTAAAAACTCGCTGCATGTCAGTTACTCCGTGATGATGGCGCTTGCAACAGTGCCGAAATATCGGGAACTCACAGAAACAAACATACATGGTAAATATCCCGTCGTTAATAGTAGTTATTATGCCTAGCTGAATTCATCATCTTTTTATACATTTTTCAAGTCTCTTTAAGGTAAACTAAGTTGAAAATTGTCAATTTTTATTACATAGCTGTTAACTTTACGCCCCGAAATTGGAACAAAGTCATCTGAGATTGTCATTTACAACCCCATCATTTCCAAATGCCCAAAAAAGTCACGGGTGTAAATGACATTGATAACATTTTTACCAGGTGTAAAGGACATCTAACTTCCATAATACATTGTTTACAGCTAGAACTGCCATCACAGGTTAAAGATACGGGCATTTCAAATATTTTTCATATACATGTCGAAAATATAGGTCGAGAAACAAAAAAACTATAGCAATTTTTTGTAAAATAAAATGGTTTTTTGCTTCTCCTCAAAACCAGCGTTTTGTCCTTTACGCCAATTGAACCCAAAGGTATCGATATATTTTTTGTATAATTCTAAATAATATTCCTTTTGACATTAATTTAATTATCTTATTTTAAACTGTTATAAAGTTGAAAAAACGACATGGGTTTCCAATGGATTACATATTTTTCATGATCTTTTATGGATACTTTCCATAAAAGATCATAAAATCTATGTAATATACCGCCTGGATCTTGAGGGCTGGAATTTCATGGTTTTCTATATTTACTGCTGTCTGGGCCAATTTAATCCATATTTGGTACAAGTTGAGCAGGACATTCAACCATAGTTAGGTATCTAGACCATGTACCTATTTTTTACTTGACTATGGCAAAGCAAGCGACCTAAAAGTGAAATTAGATCCACGTCCAATTAGATAGATATACCATTTATTTCATGAGAAAATAGCAGTATAAATTTGCAGTATACAGTTACAAGCATTCACGTCATGATTGTATTTGGATCGTATTTGGTGTACTTGGTGACAGTGCAATGTTACCATGGAGCTAGCCTGACGATGGACCCAGAAGGCGGCTATAAGAACTCTGTAAGTCAACAATGATACGCCGTTGAGTAACGGCTCTTTAGAAAGAAAGCTTTCGTGAGTATTTTCTCACTTTTCAAATCTACAGTCGGCAGTAAAAGCGTGTCTAAATCTAAAGCTTGATTATAAAATGTCACGCCGTGCCACGCCACAAGGACCGAACACTACGCCGAGCCGTTTAACGGCTCGTTTATGTCATATTCAGTTAGTCATTTTTCCACAATGAATACAAGAAAACATATGTAGACGTTTTAGGAGTTGCATAGCCTTTAAGTACTCAAAGTATGCTATTTGTGTGGTAAAGCAAAAATTACGATTAGATAATTATGATTTATTGTTATCAGATTATATTTTTATGTTATCAGAGACGATGCCGAAATTGCGGGATATTCTATCAGAAACCCTGGCTATGCTTTATGAATATTCGTACGAATAAGTGATCCTATAGTTTAGTTTTGCTGATTTGTCTATCATATCTATAATCTGGTAAAACTGCGGGATTAATCACCCCATTATCTCCATTGACTCCATTTTCTTTTGTGGCTTCTATCTTCTCAGGCCTTGGCCTCTTTGGACCTGTAAAATCATCAATTCATTTAATAATATAAGGGCATTTCTTCAGAAATATGTCTGCGGTCACCTCATTCATCTGGCCCTTTTTCATATTAAATGTATGGAGACAGATGAATGAGTCGCAGACATATTTCTGAAGAATAGCCCATAACCAAATTAATAAAAATCAATTACATGAGTGTAATGAGATAAAATCTGTGCACAGACAATCACTAAATCCCAACATTATTGTTATTAAATAGATAGGTTTTAGTGTAACAGCCTTGCTTTAGACATCTTCAATAGGTCAAGAAACGAGAAAGAAAGCTTAACAGAAGGCTCGATTTCACTGACAGAAAAAAAGAAATTACCTCCGCCCATCGCTAGTTTGATAATAGTGGAGAAGGGTGAATCTATCATCACCGTTACAAAGAATCCACATAAAAGCGCTGTGGAGAAATCAGCTATAAATCTGAAAAACTGAAAAAAAAAAACAAACAAATTAGACTAGCAGTCAATAGGCAAAATATGATATATTTTCTGATTATGATTATCGAAGTAGGTTTCGATAATCATAATCAGAAAATATATCATATTTTTCAACAGTCATAGTTTTTTTATCTGAGTCGTTCAATAACTATTATTATCATTATCACAGAAATGTCACACAAACAGTCTATTGGACTTAGACAAATATTAGATCTGATTAAGTATATTTCTTAGATAATTATTCTTCTGCGCAAAATTAAAGCATCGATTATAATAACTATACATAGCATTGGATACTTGCTATGACTTAGAAATAAGATATCAAGCGGTAAATAAATGAAATAAAAATTAACTTACGTAGCGAATAACTGTGAATTCAGTAGGAGATATAGAAGTAGCATTGACGACGTGGATGATCGGGTAGTGGAAGATGTACATCGCAAAGGAAATCCGAGCCGGCAGCTTCCACATGTCCAGTGACAGGAACCAGTTGATGGGACCTGCGTAACAAACGGTTTATAGGCACGTTTATAGGTATTATTTTTAATACTTCAGGTAACAGAAACGTCATTAAATAGTAGTACCAAACTCAAACAGTAATAAACGAAGCATTTTTAGGGTTCCGTACCAAAATGGTAAAAAAGGTACCCTTATGGTGCGACTCTGTCTGTCTGTCCGTCTGTCACAGCAAGATATCTCAGGATCTACTGATGCTATCGACTTAAAATTTGGAAGTGTTAAAAATCGCTAACCCAAACCTATTGGACAGAAAAAATATTTCATACCTTTTTAGTTTTTTTTAAAGGGGACCGAAATGGGATGTCGAATATGAAAAGAAGAGCTATTATATTGAGTGATATATCAAATGAAAGGGCTTAATGTATAGATTCTTAAACTATTTTTTTTTTAGACATGTAGTTTTTGATTTACTTAATACAAAAAACTGTACTGTATCCTACCTACCTTAAGCTAAACCTAAAGCTGATCTAAATATGCTACCCTAAGCCTACCTATCTAACTCTTAAACTACTCATCCTATCTACTGCTCTAATTTGACCTGATACTCTACTAATTTACAAATACTTATCATAAACAAATATCTAATGCCTACCTAACTTTAGCACACCTAAACCTAACTATGACCTAACAAAGACCTAGATAAAATTCTAATAAGACTATTGGTAACCTAACGTAAATTTTGCTTTGTTTGGATCGTTGATTTGGCCAAGTAATCGTCTAGTGATCTTAAAGGAACCCACGTTATGTCCGGAGCTAGTAACCTTAAGTTCTTTTCACATAATAGGATGGAATCATTTGTCTTTCTAAACTTATAGGTACTAAAATAATCTAACATTTAAAATATTTAACTACGTCTATAATATAAGTAATTAAAACAGACAAGATGACCTACAGCTAAGTCTAAAGTTTTCTAATTGGAATCTTACTAACCGACTTCATAAAAGGTGAAAGTAAACTATTATGTTTTATATACCAAAAGTTTTTGTTTTTGGGGTTAAAGTGCACGCTCCGCCCCGCGGTACACAGTAGATTTCGTCACCTGGCTGGGTATCTCCCTCCCCATAGTTCGGAAGGAACTTTCTTCTTTTTTTTATATTCTTTTGGTCATCAGTCTTAATATAGCCTTGCAACGCTATTGCTGGAATCATGAGAGGACATGTTTGCAAAGGGATGTCTTTACATTTAATATCAGGTATATGAATACCTCTCAAATATCAAAATTCTAATAACTGTATAAAATAATATTCTAGTTCTCTAAGTTCCTTTTATTCCACGCTAGGGTCCTCTAGCCAAATTATACGGAATAACAATGAAACAATATCGTCCAGACTTAGGTGATAGGTATTTTGGATTCGCCTTGCTATACCAAATATACCAAAGATCGTGCTTTGCTTTGATCAAGCCTGTCCAATAAGGTCACTGTCAACCGATAATTGAAGTGGATTCTTTTGAACCAAGACAACAGAATACCATTGTATAAAGCTCACAAAAAGAGAAAGCTAATACAAATATTTTCATTTCGTTAATTGTGAATAGCTATTTTTAGTCTAGTCCACAATTGTCTGAATCTACCAACGTTTCGGATATTCGACCCGGAAAATATGATGGAAAGAAACGCCAAGTATCCACCGAGGGTCGGGAAGTTACTTTAATATGTAAGTATGTCTAGTAAGTCATTTAGTCAGTAATCTTGTATTTTAAGTCATTCAGTCAGTAATCTTGTCTAGTAAGTCATTCAGTCAGAATTAATGTCTAGAAAGTCATTCAGTCAGTATAAATGTCTAGAAAGTCATTCAGTCAGTAATCCTACCTAACCTACTTCACCTACTATAAAATCAATACTCTATCCTACTTCAGTACCAATAACTAACAAGAAAAGCAGTACACTTACTCATACTACTCTTCACTAATCATTACCTATCAAAATATAAAACAAATCTGACTAAAACGCTTTGAAGAAAAGCAGTACACTTACTCATACCACTCTTCACTAATCATTACCTATCAAAATATAAAACAAATCTGACTAAAACGCTTTGAAGAAAAGCAGTACACTTACTCATACCACTCATCTTCAGTAACTATTACCTACCTAAATATGAAACAAATCAAACTAGCTACCTTGAAGTAAAGCAGTACACTTACTATACCACTCAACCTCACTAACCAAAGTAACCTAGTCCTATCAGCTATACTAACCAACTACTCTAATCGATAATGCAAACTAGAGACCCGGATCTCACATTTAAATTACTCGCGATGTTTTCCGATTGTGCCATGGAAAACTCCTAAGCTAAAGCTACATAAGTCGGGTAAGGAATCCCTTAGACCTAACACCTATTCCTTGTGTGCGTAGCTATGTCTCGCGATAGGGATTGGGACAGCGAGGACATAGCCAAAATAAAAGTGAATATATAAATAGATAGATGCACTAGGTCAAGACAATGGTCACTTTGAATAGCCTGGTGTAGCTACCCAAACCGACAAATGTCCAGGGAGCTAAAGGTTTGTGCTTGAATATAAACAAACCCTGCCGTCACTCCAAACAGACAGAAAAACGCCGACCGCCGAACTAAATACGCTTTCTAGAAACAAAAGTCTGTCAGTTAACACCGCGAGGTGACCTGCCTTCAGTTCTAGAAATCCAACCCGACTCTGGTTGAAACTTGGATTAGGTCCTCAAAGAAAACTAACCCCATGATCTACTAATAAAAATACTAAAACTGCAAAACCCCACTAATATAAATTAAACAATTAAAAAAATATATTAAAACTACAAAACCCCACTAATAAATGAATGCGGAACCCCACTCTAGCTATTAAAATGCACCATTCACCATCACAGCCAATACCATTACTTTACAAATAATAGCACTAACCATGTCGGAGAACAAAGCACTCCACAACTAAAGTAAACTACACTACCCCAATTGAACACTAAACAAAAATCTTAAACCCACAAACTGTAATTTAAAAATAAACTAAAACTGCTAACCCCACATTATTTATTAAAATATATTATCCACCAATATAGACCATACTAGTATTATAAAACACCAGCACAATCCACACCAGCAAAGAATACACTCAATAAATAACGTAAACTGCACTACTATTTTAATCACAAAATTAAGAGAATTACACTTTTACAAACACTATAAACGATCACTATAATTTAAGAAAGACCCCACACTAAATTGAATTAAATACTATAAGGCCCAAAACTAGATGTAATGCATTATTTCCCAACTCAGGTCATACTAGCGGTCTAGACCTCCAGCAGAACCTAAGCTAGCAAACAATACGTCACAGCGTAACGCCTAACCAGAGAACCTTCCTCCAAATCCGTAACAAAATGAATGCCCAAAAAAAACTAAACGCTCCCGCTTTTATGCCTAAAGAAGTCATCAAAAACCTCCTCCGACACCTCAACATTATCTAGCATCTTAAAATCCTATGCATCCTGTGCCTCGTGTGAAATCCTGCACCCAACGTGCTAGTCCGACTTATTAACGCTTTCTGTAACCTCTTCCAAGTTGTCTTCATTTGTCTAACCGTAAACTAAACTGGAACTAATTCTATCAATAATAAAGTATAAATTTGGATACAGTTTTCAGGACAAACTACCTTTCAAGTCACTATTTTAACTAGTCATTCGACCTGTCAGCGTCCAAAGTTGAAATACGCATCTCGGACTTGTTAGGCCCAATACAAACTCTCGACATCTTGGCAATTTTGTCTTCATTTGACTGACCACACACTAAACTAGAACTAATACTGTCAATAATAGAGTTCAAATTTGTATGCTCCTTTTTAGAAAAAGTTGCTTCTCATAGCAATAAATTAACAACACACTTGTGTTCAAATTTGAAGTGTTCGTGTTTCGTTGTTTTAGGATTGACTTACATCCATTCGCTTGTTAACTTTCTTAAACCTTAACTTGCTAATAATACGGACCAATATTAGTTGAAATGAATGATTTACTTTAGACTTTATTAGGTTTAAACAATTTTGTACATGTTTAATTTATTACTCCGTCGTTTGTTTACATTTTTTTCTTAGGCAGCGAGAAATATTACACTCGATGAAATTAAAAGGAATTAAAATAATTATTATGTTTACATAGTAGAGACATTGCAGATATAAGTAAGTACATATCTGATATGTCACAAAACGTAAAAATAATACCATTCCCGCCTATTATCTCCGAAGTTACTGAATAGAAAAATCTGTAATAATATCCGATTATTAATATCATCCTAAATATTACAGGAAAAGCAAAACAGTTTTCCTAACTTGCTGCGTTTTTTAGAAATTAGCAAAAATTGTAAGACAAATTTATTACTAAACTAACGCAACATAAATGTCTATGTATAGGGACAACAGTTTTTCAAGAGCAAAGTTATGTTTATCCCACCATACAGTTTATCTAGAATTATCTACGTATCTACTGACGAGTTTGTACGGAACCCTCGGTGCGCGAGTCCGACTCGCACTTACCCGGTTTTAAATCTACTCCTGCTATATTATTCCCGTAACAATAATGATATGCTTAGATGAAGAAACGTTTATCTACGTCTGCAGCTGACTCGTATGTTAGTAGGTAGGTTGAGAGAAGTAAATGTGTAAGTAGCAATATGAGATTTAACTACAACGAAATAGTTTGTTTCTTTTTCAATTTGTATTACAATATTGTATAAAAATGTACACTACGCATGTGGTTAAACAAACAATATATCTACTGGACTGAAACCAAATATTTAAACAAATCAATTTATACCTACATTATTATTGACGATTTAATAGTACATTGTGTATCTAGGGCGGTAAGTAAGGAATTACAAACGAGTGTTTGTTATAAGCCCGAGGTGAAACCGAGGGCTTTAATAACACGAGTTTGTAATTCCTTTACCGCCCGTGGCACACACAATGTTTTTCATCACACTTGTGAGGAAATCTTAATAAAATAACCTTACTTTTCGATCCAGTATGACAAGAAAATATTAAAACAGACAGTGACATTTGTCACATATGTCCATAGACAATGCGAACGTTAAGTCACGTTCGGAAACCATAGCAGTAACGGCCATTTTAGTTGATTTTATATTTGCAAAATAAAGAAATACATTATTTAAACATTTAATTAATGTTACCGAAATATGTGTTTATATGTATTTGCAATTACAGTTATCTTTAAATAAATATTTCAGTGATAAAAGTTAAAAAAGTAAGTTGGCGTTTCCTTTGAACATGACAAATAAGAGTAAAACAGAACCAGCGTATCAAATTTAAAAAGAAAACCATTACGCCCTAGGGTGTAATAGGCCATTTACGGCCCGCAGAACCTACGTGTAATGACACCATTTTCGAGCAAGTGTGATGAAAAATTATGTAATGTTGTTGCTAACCCTCCAGGATCAGGGTCATTCTCATTTTTGTGCACATAGTCACTACCGTGGCTTTAATTGCTCTTTCTAAACGTTTGACCTAGCCATCATAATATAATGAATTCTTTTTATCATACGGATGAGTTTATTCACGGTAAATATTGGCGTATCAGGCGTAAAAGAGTAGCTTCACTAATACGAGATAAGCAGTGGCAACAGCCTTCTGAGAGTGTTGGCGGGGCGACTCGACTGTCCTCTTTCTAAATATTGGGTTGAGGTCATGATAGGAATAAGCTCACCACACGGGAGGCCAAAATCGAGTGAAGTTAGTTACACCTGGTTTTAGTACAACTTATTTGCAACAAAAAAGTCATATAGCTGCCGTCCGATATCTAAAACTGGACTAACCCTTATATAACTCCATAGAGGTTAGTCCAGTTTTAGACATAGGACGGCAGATAGTACCTAAAATAATTTGTTTCTGAGATTTTGGTGAACTAAGTTTTTTTTTCAAAAATGGCTGACTGGGAGACTAGATGGCGCTACTTGCCATAGTAAACATCGGCTCCGTATATAACAATGATTTAAAAATCGAAAGTGAAGTGAAACGCTCTTAAAACAATACAGTGACCATAAGACTTGGCTAATACAGCGGTGAAAATAAAAGTGTAAAACTACAGTGATGTAAACATTCGAAATTATTAACTTTAACAAAACAATAACAAAGTGACAATCTAACAAAAAAATATTCAAAAGTGGACTTAAAATAGCACAATTGTTATTATATCGTGATACTGTGTCAAAAAACTATAAATCAGTACCATTAAAAAGTGCAGTGACACAATGATATAAACTAAATAACCTCAATAATAT